>BSBK01000139.1:340000-922500 GCA_027943335.1 Chamaecyparis obtusa | reverse complement strand
ATCCTATTGAAAATGACATTATAATGTGGAGGAGTGAGATGCCCTTTTTATGTCAGAAATAGGGTAAGATTTATTTCATATTTCATTTTTGCAAAATGGGTCAAACATAGCTAAGATCTCTATTTTTGTTATCAACTAAATAAACAAAAATAATTTATTCTTTAATGAATTCCTTCAACTACCATAGATGAGAATTTTTTTGAATAAACAAAGAAGATTTAGAGTGATTTTTTTTAGAAAATCCATGTACCTCTCCAAATGTAGTGGAAAAATAAAGAAATACCTTCAAGAATTTCATAGTAATCCACTAGGGCACAGTGAAGATGCAAAGGGGGCTTGGTGGGCATGGGAAACTGACTTTGCTTTGCTCTCTCCACGGGAATAATGAAAAAGTGATGTTCTTCTTTTTTTAAGTTATGCCTTTGTTCGTCGAACTTTCCACTAACACAGGAATGGTCATAATTTCAATGAACATGAGCATGGATTTAAAAAAATGAATTTTTTCCTTCTACAATCTGACCAAGAAAAAACATTTTGCTAGTTGGTCAAAAATTTTGGTCAAAATTTTGGGTCAAATATATTAGTGAAGGATGTTCTACTAGTTGACTAAGATGCATGTGACAAGTGGTGTACAACATTTTTGGAATTTCACTAAGGCATGGCATGGAAAGGGAGATCATGATGGTGTGGGAGCATGTGTGAAAAGATCTCTTACTAGAGAGGAATTGAAGTACAAAGGTGTGCAGTGTTAATAGATGCAGAAATAATTGTGCAATGGTGTAACTCTACAATGAGACTAGGTAATGTAGGTAGGTCTATGGTTTTTAGATATTTTTGGTTGATAAATGAATATAAAATTGAAAACTATCTATATTTTTGTAAACTTATAGGATCAAGCGACATGCATTCATTTAGATGTTCAAATGCAACATCCTTAGCTATTTATACTAGACAATTTGCATGATTTTTCTCTTTGTGTATGCATTTTATGTGGGATAAAAGTGAATCAAAAGAGTGGGTTGACCAATGGTCTTTTAGACCTTTGTAAACCCTAGGTACATATCAACTTCCTAGAGAACTACAAATGAATCAATTTGAAGCATCAGTGGATTTTGACCATGTATCAGAGCAAGTTGAACCAAGTTTTTTTCCTAGATTTCATAGGTTAAATCAATTTCAAGATCAATTTATTAGTTCTTTAAATGTTGATTTTGGTATTAACTAATCATCCCATTAAATGTAGGTCATGTATATGCAGTAATTGCAGATGAGAACAATGAAGAAGGAACATATTACTTTTTATGTCAGTTTGTTGAGGCCAAAAAGAAATTGACAACTACTGTCATTGATGGAGAGGGTATTCAGTACCCAATAGGATCTATTGTTGTCACATATACATGGCTTAGAAGGTACCATTGTTGTGTCTAGTTGTATGCATACCTATTGAACTATTTTTATTACACTTTTCATTGATTTGGGTACTTAATATATTAAACTCATTTTATCGTTCTATAAAACACAGATATCCTATCAAGACTTATAATGCCTAGTTGTTTGAGGACTTTGAGACACATAGACATATTCTTCACTACTCTAACCTTATTGCTACAAAAAATATTCAATTGATGAAGTATTGTGGTAGACCTCTTAACAAATTTTTTTGGAAAGTTCATGAATTTGACCACGAGACAATACTTGACACAATAAGGGTTAGAACTGATCCAGAAGGTTCTCTTGATTAATTTTGGGAAATCTAGAAGAATGATTCTACAATATGGTAGAATTATTTTGAAAATTTTATTTATATATTTGAGATTCTCTATGTTCATATATTTATAGGCCAAATTTTGTACTTAAAAATGATAATGAGATGTAATGTGCATATTTAGATGCCAAATTTTGTATAAAAAAGGGCTGTCGTGTGCATATTAGATGCCATTTTTTATGTAAGAAAAGGGAAATGTTCTATAATGTGCATGTTAGACACCAAATTTTGTATAATAAAATGGAAATGAGCTTCCATGTGCATATTAGATGCCAATTTTTATGTCAAAAAAGGGCAATGAGCTATCATGTGCATGTTAGATACCAAATTTTGTATATAAAAGGTGCAATGGACATGATTTGCAAATATATTATTGAAATACATGTATTAAATCCTCTCAATCCCTACCTAAGAATAATATGGAATTTACTTTTGAACTTTACCTTTTATTTTGTATGCTCAATAATAAATAAGTTTGAAATCTATTTAAAAATTTCTTACTTAAATAATAATTACCATTAAGAACTTGTTCAAACATATCTTTAAAAAATCTATTCTTTAAATGCCATAATATGGATGTGAGTAAAAAATATGAAATTTTTTTGTACGTACGTTCTTTAAAAAGCCCATGTCATATGAAGTAATTGGAACACATTAAGTTGATAAGACAAAAAATGTCATTATTAGAATTGATTTAATGGCTATATATTTTTATGTAGATTGTTGGTGCAAGAGAACCCTTGATGAATCATGGAGGTCCAACAAGCCAAATTACACTTGAAGGTTTCCCAACCCAAACTCAGTTGGTTTGATCAGAAAATAATCAATTGCCCAAGGTTACACTCCTTTAACCCTCTTCACAATGCTCCTTCCAAACACACAAATTTGATAACCAACTTCAAATGTGGATTCAATCACTTCCTAGGGCCTCTATATACCCTATCAAACATGTCCCAACTGACAAAAAATGCATATTCACTAATTGGGTAATTTATCCCTACCCGGACTCAAACTAGGCACTCCTTGTAGCCCTTCCAACCCTATTTTTCAGACTTCTCTCCCAAAAATCCAAAAAAATTTGAAAAAATAATTATTGTTCTAGATACCATTTTCAGAGATATACAACATATGTCAAAACCACATATCACTCTTTTGGGCCAACTATGTGAACAGTACCCAACCAATCCTCAAATAGGCCTAATTTATTACAAGTAGTGGTTGTCATTGCACCAAATGATCGACCTATTAATGCTTGATACAACCACTAGACTTATAGAAGACATAGGATTTGGTTAAGCCATGTCATGAATCCTGAGGGGAGCGTTGACCATTTTTCAAAAATCTCTCCCTCAGCATTACCCGAGGGGATTCGAACCTGTGACCAAGCTCTGATACCACTTGTTACAAGTAGCGGTTGTCGTTACACCAAAATATCGACCTGGTAATGCCCAATACAACCACTAGACTTATTGAAGACACAAGAGGTGGTTAATCCATGTCACAAAGCCCGAGGGGAGCGCTGACCATTTTCCAACATAATTATCCCACTTTTACAAAGTAAGTACTAACATAACTTGGTGCCAAACCTCCAAACCTTAAAAAAGTCTTAAGTTATGCCTTAAAACAAAGGATTTTCAAGCTTTTTTGATTATCCACACTCATTGTCTCTCTCAACCAAGAAACCCTCCTTGTTAGGCCCTTCTAACTAGAGTATGCTCAAAAATCACCTTCCCAAAACTTTTAGAATTAAAAAAAGGTTGATTCACCATGTAATCATAATTTTCAAACACCTTCTAACAAAAATCCACATCCTCATTAAGGGAAATATCCATATCCATTACCTTAGCCTCTATGGGTATGCACCTTCAACATGCAATCTTTACCCTAGGGTATCAAATTTCAACTTATCACTCTTTCCTACATCAAATATTGTTAGAAAACATTATAATACACATGTGTGATCCATCCCAAAAGCCACAATAACAACATAAACTAGAATGGGTCAATATTTCATCTTGACTCTCAAAGTCCTTATGTGTGCACAAACACTGTTTTGGACCAGTTTGAATGTGAACAACAAAATGAGTTAAAAATATTTTAGAAGGAAGGAAACATGTTTGATAGACCTATTAGATGCTCATGGAATCATTCTAGTTCAAAGAATGGCTAGATATATCATGTTTCATATTTCATATATCATATTTCATGTTTCATGTTCCATGTTTCATATTTTATGTTTTATATCTTTCAAACCATTCACCATGGGATCAAATCATCTAATCCATTAGCTCTGGTTGGTCGGGTAAATGCTAGTGACAACCCCATTCCATCCATTGAGTGACTCGAATGTTCACAAGAACACGTGACCAAAGTGTTCCTAAGGGTCACTAAGAAACATTGAGTAATGATCTTTCTTGGGACATATCTACAATGACCCTCGATTGATGTACATAATTATACATTAATTAATACATATATTTAATCATTTAAATAATTATTATAGATACATATATTTTCTCATTTAAATAATTATTGTAAATTTATTATTGAATAAATGAATCCTAAATATATTACTTATATAAAAGTGAAATATAATATATAACTTCTATTTAATTAAAATAAAGAAATCAAATATATTCAATATATACATTATATAATTATATATATTCACGGTATATTATATAATATATATAATTTATATTTAATTAAAATTAAGGAATCACGGTATCCACATAATAGTTTATAATTAAATGAAATAATTAAAGGGTCGACGGTTGTAGGATCGCAACCCATCCTTGGTCGCGACTCTACACCATGACCTTTCCTTCGCTGGGGAATATATTTATACTGCCAGCCTTGTGACTGAGAGGCAACAGAGAAAAAGGAAGATAATAAGACAAGAATGTAGACTCCAACTTGGAAACAAGCCAACGAGCACCAATGTGGAAACAAGACATAATTCATTCGGACCGTCCCGGTAAGCATGAGATTAACCAAGGAAAAGCTATCGCATACTCCAGTGTTAGAGTAGCAGAAGATAAAGGTCGACGATGTCTGATTAAAACTGCAGTACCTAAAGGCTTAGTCAACACAAAATAGTGCATAGGGAGAGGTATACAAGCCCACATAGTATTTCATCAATGCTCAACTAATATAAATATATATATCAAAATGAATAGTCATTATTATTGCTTAGGATTAATAATTATATTATCAGTTGATAATGGCACCTAAATGAAAAGAAATTGATACAAAGAAAGAGATTGATATAATCTCTAAGGGGACAATTATAATGATGCTTGTATGAAAGATTGATTGGCTGAAACTAATATAATGAAAAATTGAGATTGGTATAATCCTGTTGTCAATTTGAGATGATGACAATTCGAGATTGGTATAATCCCATTGTCAAATTTGAGATTGATATAATCTCTTAGGGTTGAAATAATCCTCACATAGCCAGTATATACTAATGGCTCAAATATATGCATATGTAAAGCCTCAGATAGAGAATATCTCTTTCGAGAAGAGGAATGTACCAGATATTGGCCTTCCTAAGATCCCAGAGGATATGCTACAGAGACAATGGTATTAATAACCCATGAATTGCTTAGAATTGATCTTGTATCATTAAAGCCAGAGGATTCCTCTCAATGGTTGAGAAACCTAATATGTAGACTTACTCTTAGGAATGGTTAGGATTATAAATACATAGATATAATTTTAAATCTATTTCATGTCTTAGTTGCTTCTACTAACTTATTTTTTGTAGGATCACCCAAATTAGGACACATTGAGGTAGAGGGGACATTATATTGGTATTAGAGCATAATCTTGCCATCATGTGGAGGATAGTTTATGAAAACATATAAATGAAAGAAAGGCATAAAATCTATGACCAAGCAGTTGGAAAGTGAACTAAGAAGCTTCATGGAACAAACCAATGAGAGATTTGAAAGGACAAATCGACTGATTCTACAAGCTATCCAAAACATGATAAATAATAATAATAACCATTATGATAGACCCACTTCCAATCAGGGAAGACATACCCCCTCCAATCACTTTGAAAATGATCACTCAACTCAAAGATCTACTGTTAGACCCACTATATTGTATTTTCTTCCCAGGGAATAACCAATTATAGAAGAAGAAGAACCATCCACAAACACCATAGAAGAAATTGCCCAAATGTATGCATGATTAGATCTTGAAATGAAAAGGCTCATTCCCTTTAGAGAATATTATGAGACCAAAACCCTTTCCAATCACGGAAAAAGGAAAACTCATAGAGACAAAGACATAAAAGAAAAATTAGGTAAGATGACCCTTCCATGTTTTGATGGGTCGGGGAAGGACATCGCTCAAGCTTGGGTCCAAAAAATAGATACCTATCTCTCCCTCATCCCCTTGACTAAAGAGAATTCCATTAAGTTCACAATAATCCATCTAGTTGGGGCAGCCCACAACTAGTGGCATCATGGTCTCAGTACTCTCGGGCATAAAAACATCAACTCTTATAGTGAATTCACCCAAAAACTTATTGATATATTTGACCAAAAATATCTTGAATGGTACTTTCAAGAGTTAACCCATCTTAAAAAACATGAATGATTGAGGAATTTTCTAGCCAATTTCAAAGTTTATTTGTCATGGTTCCAGATATATCCCATAAGAGGCTTGTATACATGTTCATTGAAGCTCTTAAAGATCACATCAAAACCATGGTGAATCCCTTTAAACCATAGACAATGAATGAAGCTATCAAGAAGACAAGAAAGACAAAATCTAGTACTGCTAAGGAAAAATTCAATAGCTTTCCATCCAAAACTTCCCAATGGAATGAAGGGCCCAAAAAGGACAACCTAGGAAAACAATATTACTTATGCAAGGAACCTTGGAGAAAGGATCACCAATACCAAAAAAGAGCAGAATTAATCTTCAAAAATTATGTTTCAGATGTAAGGCACCTTGGAATTGTGACCACCAATGTAAAAGAGGACAAATAAACCAGTTAGAAGAAGATGAAGGTCTAAAAAAAAATATCAAGTTAGAAGAACAAAAACATGGATTAATAGTTGTCATTACTCAAGAAAATGAGAATAGACCCTTTCAAATCAAGGGAAAGCTTAAGGGGAAAAAATTAATTGCATTGGTTGACGTAGGAGCCTCCCATGATTTTATTAGTAAAAATATAGTAACCAGAAAAAGACTAAAAACCCAAGATTTTAAGGGATTCAATGTGGCCTTAGAAAATGGTTCCATGGACCAATATACAAAATTTTTTCCCCAACTAGAGGTTACCTTGGGGGGTCACACCATTAAGAGAAATTTTTATGTTGTAAACTTAAAAAATGATATTATCCTAGGTATGCCATGAATAAATTCTTTAGGACATTTCACCATGGATAATCCTAATTTAGAAATTTGCTTCAAACATAAATAGGAAGAGATTACATTAAAAGGGATACCATATAGATCCCAAAGGGTGGTTTCTTGTAATAAAATGGAAAAACTACTCAAACATGATCAAGGAGAGTGGATGGCACAATACATGATTTTAGACAAATTAGCACCCCAAGGAAAAACCATTCATGTAGATGTTCAACCCATCTTAAAAAAATATGAGAAGGTTTTTGTGTTAGAATAATTGAGAGGGGGAGTGAATCAGTTAAGTCAGTTATCCTATAGTTCCAAACTCTTAGATGTACTTTTCAAAAAAATTTCAACAATCTCTGCAACTCGGTAAGATAAAATATCTAACTGTATGTTCATTTACCGAATACCAGCACTTATCCAAACTGTGATTACCGATTAAATCAACTATGTAGTATGTAAAGTATGATAGAAAAATAATCATAGAAAATAACAAATAACACAATGATTTAATGTGGAAACCCTGCTAAGGGAAAAACTACCTCGGACTAATAACCCAAAAAAATTTCACTCTTCTGAAGTGAGCTCGGTTAAGAGCCAAACCTATTAAAGATTAAAAAACACATTGTTAGGTGTGACCTAGTTAGAGGATGTATCAGTAACATTTAAATTTTGACTAGCATTCACTATGGGGTCAACAAGATAACAATTAATATTCAAAGAATTTCATATGGAAATACATAAGACTGCAAAGTTTACTCGGTTAAGATATTTTTCTAAATCAATGGTTCAACTGATATAGTACTGATCTAATTCAAATACAAGTCAATTGCAAATATTCAGATCTATGCTAAGCTCATAAAAATCATCTAATCATTAATTAATTCACTTCCTCATATTTCCCCAACTTACTTCACTTGGTAAATAGTTCTCTGACGCATGGTAATGCCTGCAGCTCGGTTATGTCTGTAACCAGTTTGATTAGGAATGCATGAATAATGTCTTCACACAAAATCTTCGTAGTCTTTATTTGTCTGGCATGTTTCAACAATGAAACTCATGTCTCTTATATAGATGTGTAAACTGTTTTCATATCAGCCATCATATTTTTCCTCTTAATCTCCTTCATCCATTTTTCCGCTTAAACCTTCCTCAAAAAATGTGTCATTAACACATTTAAATCTCTTCCATTAGATTCTTCCTAATTTTTTTAGTAGTGGATCTCATAAAAAACTTCATCCTTTACCTCAAAATCATAACAATTTCTAGCTCAACAATTTTAGTCAATTGTTCTTAGCATTTAGTGTTTTCATCCATACTCGGTTAATACTGAAATACATCGGTGATAACTAACTCGGTTAATACTATCACTCAGTATACAAAGGATGACTTAGTGTATATGAAAATCATCAATTACCGACCACATTCACTTGTTCAATTCTAATATCTTCTTCATAATAAAGTAATGTAACATGCTCAAGTCAACAATATAATTCCATAGACTCATCAATAAGTTACCCAACGTATTCCTTATCCTTATCTATCACATCCATATTTTCTTCATGTAGATACCTCATTTCTTCACCATTTCTTTCTTCTACAGATGTTCAGATGTTTTTAACTATCATGATAAGTATAGTAAAAAATAGTTGAAATTAATGACAACACAGTGACTAATTTAATCATCTTACATGTCACTTTGATAGCTTGATGATCTCTAATCACTATCTCTTTGGTTCATCAAGATATTCTGTCAGTTTTAGGTCATGAATCTCTCCCTTTGGAATTGATGGAAACAAAAACAATATGAAATATGACATACCATACCAAACATGTATTCTACAACTATATAGGTAAATGTTGTAGCTTGGTAAGCTCTCTATAGCTTGATATTTAATATGTTTAATCACTACAAAAATTATTCCATGCAGACTCTCCTTGTAGATTTGATCTTCTTCAGCTCTTTGATTCTTTCTCTCCCTATAGTGGATGGATGTTAAACTCTCTCTCCCTTTTTGTGTTCTTTCCAACTAATATTTCATATGAAGTTCTTCTCTCTCTTTGAAAACAATGCCAAAAGAAAATATACAGCTCTGCAACAACCAAGTAAACTCTATTGTTCAGTCTAGATCGAGTACCTTCATGTACTGAAATGCAATTCTTTGTTTTAGCTCCTTCAAACCTTTCACAACCTTAGAAATCCTAAAGTGTGAGCTATTTTCATCAATGTGAATGATATTCTAATAAAGTGTAGGTTGATGCAACCTCCTGATCACCTTAGTGACTGATAGACAGGGGACAAACCCCTAGTCTAGTCGTCAACTACTCAAAAGTGTCCTTTGGTAAGGGCTTGGTAAATATGTTAGGAATTTGTTCTTTAGATTTCACAAATTCTAGTTTGACTTGCTTCTCTTGTACTTGTTCCCTCAAATAGTGATACTTAATTGATATGTGCTTTGTCTTTGAATTTATCATTGAATTCTTTGAAATATTTATGGCACTTGTGTTGTCACAATATATAATCATCGGTTGGGTGATCAATTCATTCATTCATTCCAACGACTATTTTATCCATGCAATATTTGAACAGTTAGCAGCAACAACAACATACTCTGCTTCAACAATAGACTGAGAAATATATGTTTGTTTCTTTCTTATCCAAGTCACAAGCCTTTCTCCCCAAAATAATACTCCACTGGTTGTGCTCTTCTGGTCATCAATTTTTCCAGCCCAATCTACATTAGTGTAAACTCGGAGTTCAAAATTGCCTTCCTTTGTGCACCATAAATCATAATATTCAATTTTCTTCAACTATCTCAGAATCCTATTAACTACAACTATGTGTGATTCCTTAGGATTAGCATAAAATCTTGCTACAATCCTAACTGCGTATGCTATATTAGGCCTACTATGTCCCACATACATCAGTTTTCCAACCATTGACCTATACAATGTTTGATTTACCTCGGTTGATTCATCATCCTTTGTCAACTTACATCCTATTACCATTGGTGTTCCTACCGATTTTGAATCTTCTATGCCAAAAGTCTTTAACACTTCCTTAATGTATTTTGATTGAGTTATGAAAATCCCATCATTCTATTATATAATACGCAAGCCTAGAAAGAATTTAATCTCTCCAAACATTGACATCTCAAAATCTTTTCTCATTTCATCAGCAAAATATTTTCAAATAAGATCATGTCCTCCAAAGATTATATCATCAACAAAATTTTTAGCAATCAAAATATTATCATCATTGTCTCCTTTCATGCAAAAATTACTGTTATCACTTGTCCTTACTAAGCCAATACTAATAAGATAAGCATGTAGTCTTTCATAACATTCTCTTAGTGCTTGCTTTAGTCCATACAAAGCTTTTTGTAGTTTGCATACCATGTTCTTCTTATTTGGATTAACAAAACCTTTAGGTTGTTCAATGTAGACATCTTCCTCAAGAATTCCATTCAGAAATGATGATTTCACATACATTTAATATAATTTGAATCCCTTATGTGCAACATATGCAAGTAATACTTAGACTCCTTCAAGTATTTCTACAGGTGCAAAAGTTTCACCATAGTCTATACCTTCTTCTTGTGCATATCCCTTGCATACAAGTCTTGCCTTATTTCTTGTTACCTCACCATTCTCATTTAACTTGTTTTTGAAAATCCATTTAGTACCTATCACATTTTTGTCATTTGGTCTCGGTACCAATGTCCATGTCTTATTTTTCTCAATTTGTTCAATTTCTTCATTCATAGCCTTAACCCATTCCTCATTCTCAAGTTCATCTCTATCATTCTTAGGCTCAAATTCACAAACTAAGCATGTGTTCTGTCTTAAATTACTTCATGTCATCATGCCATCTTTCTTGTCTCCAATGATTTGATCTTGTGGATGGTGTCTTTTAACAAATCTTGCTAGCACTTGATCTCTTCTTTTGTCATCATTCGGTTTAGGTTAATTTTCTTTCTCGGTATCTTCTTCCTAGTTCTCAATTTGCATTTGGTGATGCTCAATAGCATTTTCTTGTCACTCGGTAGACTCATTTTGTGGCTTCAGTAGAAATTATGGATGCTCAATATATGTAAATCTACCATAGTCTTCCAGTTCCTTCCTGCTTTCTTCATCATTATTTTCAACAAACTCATCAACTTTTACATTAGCACTTTCAACCATTTTGTTAGTAGCCTTTTTCAAACATTTATATGCTTTTCTCTTTGTAGAATATCCTAGAAATATTCCATCATCACCTTTAGAGTCAAATTTACCATTTCTAACATCTTTCAGAATGTAACACTTGCTTCCAAAATTTTTGAAATAACTTACATTTAGTGTGTAACCAAACCATAACTCATAAGGTGTCTTGTTTGTGTCTTTCTTTAGTTGAACTTAGTTTAGGGTGTATATAGTAGTGCTAACAACTTCTCTCCAGTATGTTTGTGCAACATCTTTCTCAATCATCAATGTTTTGGCACATTTAATAATAGATTGGTTCCTCCTCTCTGCAATACCATTCTGCTGTGGTGTCCTCAGTGCATATACCTATCTTTTGATTCCATGCTCATTACAGTAGTTAGTGAAATCATTAGAAATAAACTCACCACCTCTATCAGATCTTAAGCATTTTAAGCTTTTTTCGGTTTCCTTTTCAACTTTAGCCATCTACCACTTAAACAATTTGAATGCTTTAGATTTCTCTTTTAAGAACATAACAATCATCATCCTAGAGTAGTCATCAACAAATAAAATGAAATATTTATCACCATAATAACTCTGAGTTCTCATAGGACCACATAAGTCGGTATTTACCAACTCCAAAATACCTTTAAATGAATAGTCTTTTCTTTTAAAACTAGATTTGGTCATTTTTCCTTTCTGACATTGATTACACTTAACATGATTAGGTTTAGTTAGACTTGGTAAACCTCTAACTCTTCTCTTTTTACAAATCTTAACCATGTTATCAAAATTTACATGACATAGTCTCTTATGCCACAACCATACATCTTCATTTCTTGCCAATAAACAAGAAGTTTCAGCATTGTCAAGATATAATAGATTACCTTTGAATTTCCCACCAGTACCAACTAGCTTTCCAGTTTCATCATATATTTTCACCTTCTTACTTTCAAATAAAACTTGGTAACTTGAATTATTCAGTTGTGCTACACTCAACAAATTGTAGTTAAGTCTTTTTACCCAGTATGCATTGTCACATCTAATCTTATCATTCAACAAGATAGATCCTTTTCCTTTTACTTGACAAGGTGTATCATTTCCTATTTTTACTAATCCTCCATTATAGTGCTCAAGATGTTCAAATTTATCCTCATCACCAATCATGTGATGTGTACAGCCACTACCAATAATCCATGTATTATTTTTACTAACTTTAGATATGAGTGCCATTTCTACATACCTTTCTTCTTCTTCTGAATCATCCTTCATTGCAAAAAATACCACTTCAACTTCAACTTCATCATCAGTATTGGTGTCGGTGTCATTATCATCTTCTCCAACAAGGTAACATGCCTTCTTGTCTTTGTCTTTGTAATCTCGGTTGTCTCGGTTGTCCCTTCTGTCATAGTGTTAGTTTCCTCTATTATTTCTTTTGTGAAACTTTCCATCACCAGATTGGTCATTGTTTTTGTCTTCATCTTTCCTGTTAGGACATCTAGCGACAATATGGCCAATATTGTTACAATTAAAACAAGCTAAAGGTAACTCTCCCTTATACCTTCCTTTACCTTTTTAAAGTCTTCTAGCCATAAGTGCTTCAAGCTCATCAAGCTCATCTTCAGTGTCATTGTCACTTTTATTTCTTATATTATGCTTACTGCTAGATTTACCAATCTTCAGAGATGACATAAAAGAAGACTCAACACTCGGTACAACACTATTATCATAATTATTCATCTCAAAAGTAGTCAACTTGCCAATTAGACTATCAAGGGTAAGAGTACTATTAGGTGCAGACCTCATTTCATGAATATTAGATATTCTAATTACATAGATAGGCAGCAAGGTTCTCAATATTTTACTTACAATAATATCTTCATAAATAATACCTCCTTCTCCTCAGATAGCATTGACCACTTCTTTGATTCGGTTAGTGTATTGTGTGATGTTCTCTCCTTCTTTCATTTTCATGTCATCAAATCTACATCTTAACCTATCAGCTCTAGCTCTCATTACATTTACATCACCACCATAAACTAGTGCAAGTTTGTCCCACATTTCCTTCACTGTAGTGCATGCTTTGACATCTTCAAACTCAACATCAGATAGAGAAATGATAATCTCTATCATAGTTATATTGTGTTCATGTCTGTCTCTCAACTGATCAACTATCAAAGATCCATTAGTCGGTTGTAAGTAGCCATTGTCTAGTAGATGTAGAGAAGATTCTCCAATTCAAGATATGTGAAGCCTCATCCTACTTTGCCATGTAGAAAAGTTATCTTTGTTCAACTTAGGCACTTCCCTTTTATACATCTTGTGATATTTTTCTCAAGTCCTTGAAACTTTCTCCAAGAAACCAATTTGCTCTGATACCAATTGTTAGAATAAATGAGAGAGGGGTGGATAAGTTAAGTTAGTTATCCTACAGTCCCAAACTCTCAGATGGACTTTTCAAAACTTTTTCAACAATTTCTGCAACTTGGTAAGATAAAATATCTAACTATCTATTCATTTACTGAATACCAGTACTTATCCAAACTGTGATTACTGATTAAATAAACTATACAGTATGTAAGGTATGATAGCAAAACAATCATAGAAAATAACACATAATACAATGATTTAATGTGGAAACCCTGCTAAGGGAAAAACCACCTGGGACCAGTAACCCAAAAATATTTCACTCTTTTGAAGTGAGCTTGGTTAAGATCCAACCTTGTTAAAGGTTACAAAACACACTGTTAGGTGTGACTTAGTTAGAGGATTTATCACTAACAGTTAAATTTTGACTAGCATTCACTATGGGGTCAACAAGATAACAATTAACATTCAAAGAATGTCATATGGAAATACAAAAGACTGTAAAGTCTAATCGTTTAAGAGATTTTTATGAATCAATGGTTAAACTGATATAGTACTGATCTAATTGAAATACAATCAATTGCAAATATTTAGATCTATGCTAAGCTCATAAAACTCATCTGATCATTAATCAATTCACTTCCTCATATTTCCCCAACTTACTTCACTCGGTAAATAGTTCTCTGACACTCGGTAATGCCTACAACTTGGTTCTGTTTGTAACCAGTTTGATCAAGAATGCATGAATAAAATCTTCACATAAAATCTCTGTAGTCTCTATTTGTCCAACATGTTTCAACAATGAAACTCATGTCTCTTATATAGACGTGTAAACCATTTTCATATCAGCCATCATATTTTGTCTCTTAATCTCCTTTGTCTATTTTTCCACTTAAACCTTCCTCGATGGATGTGTCATTAACACATTTAAATCTCTTCCATTAGATTCTTCCTCAATTTTGTCAACTATGGATCTCATAAAAAACTTCATCCTTTACCTCGAAATCATAACAATTTCCAGCTCAGCAATTTTAGTCGGTTGTTCTTAGGATTTAATGTTTTCATCCATACTCGGTTAATACTGAAATGCGGTGGTGATAACTAACTCGGTTAATACTATTACTCAGTATACATAGGATGACTCAGTGTATACATGAATCTTCAATTACTGACCATATTCACTTGTTCAGTTCTGATCTCTTCTTCATAATAGAGTAATGTAACATGCTCAAGTCAATAATATAATGTCATAGACTCATCAATAAGTTACCCAATGTATTCCTTATTGTTATCTGTCATATCCATCTTTTCTTCATGTAGATATCTCATTTCTTCACCATTTATTTCTTCTACAGATGTTCAGATGTTTGTAACTATCATGATAAGTATAGTCAAAACTAGTTGACATTAATTATAACATATTGACTGATTTAATCATCTTACATGTCACTTTGATAGCTGGTGATCTCTAATCACTATCTCTTTGGTTCTTCAAGATATTCAATAAGTTATAGGGTCATCATTTTGAAGACATTCCTCCTGGCTTGCCCCCAAAAAGAGGATTTGAGCACTCTATAGAGTTGGAAGAAGGGGAAAAACCTATAATCACCACTCCATATAGGCATCCCCGAAAGTTCAAAGAAGAGATATAAAAAAGAATCAAAGAATGATTAGAGATGGGACACATTCAACCTAGATGTAGTCTATTTGCATCCATAGTAGTGATAGTAAAAAAGAAAGATGACACTATGAGGATGTGTATTGATTATAGAGCCTTAAACAAGAAAACTATAAAAAATAGGTATCCTATCCCCAGGATTGATGAATTAATGGATGAGTTGCACAAAGGATGTCATTTTTCAAAGATTGACCTTTGATCGGGGTACCATCAAATTATAATGAGGAATGAAGATGTACAAAATACATCTTTTAGGTGCCACTATAGACACTTTGAATTTCTAGTCCTTTCATATGGTCTTACCAACACTCTGACAAATTTCCATTCATGCATGAACCATATATTTAGGTAACAACTAAGGAAGTTCTTACTAATATTTTTTGACGACATACTTATCTACAGTAAAACATGGGAAAAAAATTTGTAACACATTGAAGAGGTGTTGGAAATCTTGAAAATAGAATCATTATATGCCAAAATCTCAAAACGTGAATTCAAGCTAAAGGAGATTATATACTTGGGTCACAAAATTAGCGCCAGAGGAGTAAGCGTAGATGAGGAAAAAATTAAAGCTACCAAAGAATGGTCGAGACCCAAAAACCTAACCCAACTTAGGGGGTTTGTGGGCTTATGTAGCTACTATTGGTGTTTTATAAAAGGATTCTCAAAGATTGCAACCCCCCTCACATATTTAACAAAAAAGGGAGCTTTTACATGGAATGCTAGTACCCAATGAGCTTTTGAGAAACTTAAAGAGACCATGACTTCTTGTCTGGTCCTAGCTATTCCATACTTCACCATGCTTTTTGAATTGCAATGTGATGCATTAGGAGAAGGGATTGGGGAAGTCCTTATGCATGCCAAACATCCAATAGCTTTTGAAAGTCATATGATAATGGAATCAGAAAAATATTATTCCATATATGATAAATAAATGCTAGCCATAATGCATGCCTTAGAAAAATTTCAGCAATACTTGGTTTGTAGAAGATTCATTGTGAAAACATATCATAATAGTTCATGCTTCTTTTGAATCAAAAGGATCTTGATGACATGCAACAAAAATGGGTGACAAAGATCCAAGCCTATGATTTTTTTATAGAATATGTTAAAGGAGTGAATAATGGTGCTGTTGATGCTCTTTCCAAGTGACCCCACATCAACACTATCACCAACATCTCAAAGGATTGGAAGGATGAAATCATAGCGGAATATGTTAAGGATCCCCAGGATAAGGGAATGTTAGAAGGAAATTTACCCAGTGAAGACTTCAATGTCTAGAATAACCTCATACTCTACAAAGGAAGAGTATACTTGACTCCACAATAAAAAATTAAGGG
Source organism: Chamaecyparis obtusa (assembly GCA_027943335.1). NCBI lineage: Eukaryota > Viridiplantae > Streptophyta > Pinopsida > Cupressales > Cupressaceae > Chamaecyparis > Chamaecyparis obtusa. The sequence continues at coordinate 905,789 of BSBK01000139.1, read as the reverse complement.
GAAAATTCTTAAAGAATGCCATAATAATCCATTAGCAGGGTATCAGGGATACTATAAATGTATAAACACATTAGAGAAAAATATTCTTGGAGGGGATTGAAGAAACATATACAAAGATATGTTCAGGAATGCTTGACCTATCAACAAAATGAGGTGGAATTGACACACCCAGCATGACTACTACAACCTCTACCTATTCCCAAATAGAAATGGGAGAGCATATCCATGGATTTCATAACAGGGGTACCAAGGGTCCATGGAAAGGATGACATCTATGTGATAGTAGATAGACTCACAAAATATGCTCATTTATTTTTTGTCTCCACAAAATATAAAGCGCACAAGATAGAAAATTTATTTTTTAGAGATATTTTCCGAATCCATGGGTTCCCTCAAAAAATTTTAAGTGACAAAGATAGTAAATTACTTAGCAATTTTTGGTAATAACTTTTTCATTTAGCAAGAAAAACTCTAACCCATAGTACAAGTTACCATCCACAAACTGATGGGAAGATAGAGGTGGTAAAAAAATGGTTGGAAAGATACCTAAGGAACTATGTCACAAGACAAAAAAATACCTGGATTAAGTGGTTACACTTGGGAGAATATTGTTATAATACCACTCATCACATGTCAATAGGGATGAGCCCATTTAAGGAACTTTATGGATATGAAGCCACATCCTTCAGGAGTTTGATCATTTAGGAAAGTAAGGTACCAAGTGTACAAGATTTCATAAGGAAAATAAAATATATCCTCAAGACCCTAAAGGAAAATTTACACCAAGCTCAGAACCAACAAAAGATATATGTAGATAAGAAACACATAGAAAGGTCTTTTGAAATGGGAGACTTAGAATTTTTATGATTTTAATCATCTAAGCAATCTTCAATTAAGAAGAACAAAGTGGAAAAACTCAAACCCCAATTCTACGGGCCATATAAAGTAGTAAGAAAGATTGGGGAAGTGGCTTACGAGCTCGAGCTTCCCAAGGATAGTAAGATTCATAATGTGTTCCACATCTCCCAAATCAAAAAGGTGTTGGGAAAACAAGTAACCCCTTGTACTGAATTACCTCCTATAGATGATGAAGGTCAACTTACCCTAATACGCAAAGTTATCCTAGGTACCGAAGAAAAGAAACTGAGGAACAAAACTATCATTGAGTTTTTAATCAAGTGGAAAAACCTATCGGAAATGGATACCACCTGGGAGAAAGAAGATGTCTTTAAAATGCTTGAGGACAAGAAAATTTGGGATGGAGGGACTGAAATGACCCTCGATTGATGTACATAATTATAAATTAATAAATACATATATTTTCTCATTTAAATAATTATTATAAATTTTTTATTGAATAAATGAATCCTAAATATATTATTCACTTATATAAAAGTGACATATAATATATATAACTTCCATTTAATTAAAATAAAGAAATCAAAGATATTCAATATATATATATTATATATTTATATATATTCACAACATATTATATAATATATATAATTTATAGTTAATTAAAATTATGGAATTGTGGTATCCACATAACAATTTATAATAAAATGAAATAATTAAAGGGTTGATGGCTATAGGATCATGACCCATCCTTGGTTGCAACTCTACACCGCAACCTTTCCTTTGCTGGGGAATATATTTATACTGCTAGCCTTATGATGGAGAGGCAACCAAGAAAAAGGAAGATAATAAGACAAGAACATAGACTCCAACGTGGAAATAATCCAGTGAGCACCAAAGTGGAAACAAGACATAATTCATTCAGACTGTCCCAGTAAGCATGAGATTAACCAAGGAAAAGCTATCACATACTCCAGTATTAGAGTAGTAGAAGATAAAGGCTGACGATGCTGATTAAAATCACATCAACTAAAGGCTCAGTGAACATACAATATTGCATATAGGGAGATGTATACAAGCCCATGTAGTATTTATTAAATGCTAAACTAATATAAATATATGTATCAGAATGAATAGTTAGTATTATTGCATAGGATTAATAATTATATTATCAGTTGATAATGAAACCTAAATGACAGTAGGACTCAAAGTCAATTGAAATCAACAAGGGCCACTATGATGAACAGACTCGATCTTTCTTTATTGGCTCTTGATACAAAGAAAGAGATTGATATAATCTCTAAGGAGACAGTATAATGATGCCTGTATGAAAGATTGATTGGATGAGACTAATATATTGACAATTTGAGATTGGTCCATTGTCAATTTGAGATGATGAAAATTTGAGATTAGCATAATCCCATTGTCAAATTTGAGATTGATATAATACCTGAGGGTTGATATAATCCTCACATAGCCACTATATATTGATGAATCAAACATATGCATATGTAAAGCCTCAGATAGAGGATATTTCTTTCGAGAAGAGGAATGCACTAGATATTGGCCTTCCTAAGATCCCAGAGGATGCACTACAGAGATGACAATATTAATAACCCAGGAATTGCTTGGATTGATCTTATATCATTAAAGCCAGAGGATTCCTCTCAATGGTTGAGAAACCTGATTTGTATACTTACTCTTAGGAATGGTTAGGATTAGAAATACATAGATCTAATTTTACATCTATTTCATGTCTAAATTGCTTCTACTGACTTATTTTTTGTAGGATCACCCAAACTAGGACAAACCGAGGTAGAGGGTACATTAAAATATATCAGAGCTCATGTGAGGTATCTATTACAAGTAGTGGTTTCTGTTGCACCAAAAGATCAACTTGTTAATGTTTGATACAACCACTAGACTTATAGAAGACACAGGAGGCGGTTAAGCCATCTTGCGAATCCCGAGGGGAGTGCTGACCATTTTGCCAGCAATATCCCCCTTAGCATTACCCGAGGGGATTCAAACCTATGACCAAGCTTTGATATCACAACCACTAGACTTATAAAAGACACATAAGGAGGCGGTTAAGCCATGTCACAAATCCTGAGGGGAGTGCTGATCATTTTGCCAATCGTATTAATGAATCATTAGGTGCTACATGACCATTTTATGGAGGCTTACAATTAAGCATCTTAGTTTAGGTAGATTCCAATTCATTTTAATTTGGCATCCCTATCTCAGTTTATGTCAAAAGTTGCAATGTTGCTCAGTTGAAATGAGCAACTCTAGGTGTCTTTCCAATCATTCATCATGGGATCAAATCATCTGATTCATTAGCTCTGGTTGGATGGGTAAATGACAGTGAAAACTCTATTTCTCCCATGGAGTCCCTCAAACATTCACGGGCACATCGGACTGAAGTTTACCTAAGGGTCACTAAGAAACATTGGGCAATAATATTTCTTGGGGCATATCTCAATGATTGTACGAGGTATCTACAAATCGTTAGGTGCTACAAGACCATGTTATGGAGGCCTAAAATGACCCATCTCAATTTTTGGAGATTCCCCTTCATTTTAATTTGACATACCTATCTCAATTTATGTCAAAAGTTGTAATGTTACTTAATTGAAATGAGTAACATTGGGTATCTTTCAATCCATTCATTATGGGATCAAATTTTTTTTCCTCCATTATCTATAGTTGGTCGAGTAAGTGCTAATTCCAACCCAATTTCTCCCAGGGAGTCCCTCGAACATTCACAAGCACACCAGACCGAAGTGTCCCTAAGGGTCACTAAGCAAAATTAGTAAAATTGGGTATTTCACACTTTTCACCAATTGTTTCCAAAATAATTACCAAAAAATTATATTTCAAAATACCCTTTTGGAAGTTATTCAACATATCCAAAAACTAGATACTATTCTTTTGGACCAACATAAATGACCAATACGTTGCAATTCTCAAATTAGGCAAAATGAGCCCAAAATATGCCAAATTTACAAAGGATCTATATCAAATATGTATGAAGAGAACCCAAAACCATTTGGAATCATTGATTTATGATTCTAAACAAAGGAATTAATGGGTTTTAATAGCTACCATTCTCTCATGTTCTCCTAACTCACCTTCACTTTTAGGCCTTAAAACCTAGGGATTTCTCAAAATGCACCTTCCAATCACTTCTGGACTCTAACAAGAGTTGGTTCACCATCCATTAAACATATCTAAAATAATTCCATCATAAAAACATACCCTCCTTAAGGAAAATATCTCAAACCTTCACCATAGCACCATCCATACACCCTTTTCACAAGCAAACTTCCACCCTATGGTATTGGTGCAGGGCACCCTAAATGTAATGAAGTGCTTGGTAGATGTGAACAAAGGATTTTATCTATGGGGATCATCCATGATGTAATATTTGACCCATTTGTAAGGATAATAGGCTCTAAGGTGTTTTATAAGCCTATAGTTCTAATTAGACCAAATATTACACTAAGGGTTATAGTAGATTCCTTGGGGGTTTGGAGGTAGGTCTAGGATTAAGATGATGTTTTTTAAGGATTACAAGAGCCTAAAACTTCATTTAGAAGCATTACAGTCAAAATGGAAAAAAGTACAATAAAAGATGTAAAAGTTGTCATGCAACTTTTAAAAGTTTCTCGAGAGTTGCAAAATGATAACCAATGGTGACAACCATTTGAAAAATAGTTGTATCCATTAGTATGGGTCTATTTGAGTCCCTTTATACCATCCATGAAGGAAGGGGATGGTGGATGTACGAAACTTGGTGGATTTTGAATAAGGAAACCCTGATTTTTACCTAAAACTATCTAATTTTCATACAATATGATTGTTTGGCGATTGGATTTGATAAATCCTTGAATTTTTTGAAAAGTATAGTGATTATTTACCCTAATTCAATTGGTTTGAGGAAATTTTGTGGAGTTTGGTGAAATTTTTGATAAGATTGGTGCAAACAGTTCAGGAAACCCTTGTTTATAGGGTCTAGGAAGAGATGGAGCCCTAATTTTCAATCCCACCATGGGAATTCCATGGCTCTTGGTGGAATGAAAGTTAGGGAGGTTTATTTTAAGAATTATTAAGGGAATTATCAAAGAGAAAGGTTTGGTAATTTTCCCACCAACCCTAGGCTAAACAAGCCCATGTGTTTAGCCTAAAAATGAGAAGAATCAATGAGACAATCATGAGAGGGAGTGGTTAGAACCAATTACATTGTGGAATCAGTGTATTTAGGGGCAAGAAAAAATATCCAAGTGGTTTTATTGATTTTGTGAACCCATTTCTTAGGACGCCCTTTGGAAACCGGTCCTAATTAGGCCCATTAGGTCTATGTACTTTGGTGAGGGTTTGGAGGTGCAAGAGTAGAGTCAATATATAATTATTTGGAGTTTTTAAAAGGTACCAAAAGGGTATCCAAAACCAAATTTTATTTTAAGAGTCCCTTGGAAAATTTTTAAGTTATCCTCGAAAAACTGAATCATTAGGGCTACTAGCCAAACATGACAATTTAGCACTGTAGGACCCAAATTGTTGAATGAAGTATTCAAACTTGGTTAGAAGACCACTATAAGACATCTAAAAGAGGAATACATATTATCACTCCCTTGGAGCTTCAATCTCATGATTGCATAGGTTATAGGTGATTGAGAGTATCAGTTGAATGTTTTCTGAGGAGTTAAGTCAAGTGTGAAGGGTTAGTAAATTGGGTTTTCCATCCTTCTAGTTGCCTATTTTGCATCAGGTATCAACCATCCATTCAATGATCCTTCCTATAGAAAAATCTTTTAGTAGGCATTAATGTACATATTCTATGAACCATTCCACAAGAAACAACAACCACATAAACCACCCATTAATATACATCTTCCTATGATCCTTATTTGGTCAATCATGACAATTTGACACAATAGACAAAATCATTACATATTTTGGATTTTCATGCCTTATTACATCAAATTAAGTCACATACAACTTTGATTACATTATCCATGCCACAATGAATTTGATAAACATGTTTCAATTCTATTATATTAAATAATGAACAAACTTGTTTGATTAATTGTAAAAAACCAAGTTTTTAAGTACAAAGGTATGCAGGGTAAGTGCACCAAGATGGTGAACAAAAAGGGGGGTATAAGTGGCCACTTTTTTTTTCTAAAATTAGGGAAACCTGAACATCACAAATATATTTGAAGGTCATGTACTCAAAACTTTTAGTTTTGTAAAGAATAAGAATTTTAATACTCTGAATCTAATTTTAAACAACTAAAGTTTTTTAAAAATGGATAAGATTAAGAGGGTCAAACCTCTTGCGCACGAAAAACTATTATTAATTTTTTCAAAAAAACATAACATAGCTATTTACGTGCGGTTCACAAAATCTATAGTTAGATTTAGCATTTTGAAAAACCCTTTAGTAGGATGATAGGTAAGAGTGAGATCTATAAGTTGTGTATTTTTTTGTAATTTTATGTTGAGTTTTTTTTTTATGATTTTTTGAAGTGACCGCATCCTAAAAATATGCCACATGTTCGTGCGTTGGGCAAAAATTGCATCAAAATTATCCGAATTTCAAACTTTTTTAAAAAAGTGTATAGAATCTAGTGTAGAACAATAATATATAATTTGTTTTGAATTTGGTCAAGTAGATCAAAAGTTATTAAAAAATGGGTAGAGATATGTCTATGAGAACTATGAAGACACTGGTAAAGAAAATTAAAGTTTACTATGATATTGTTGTCCAAAAATAGAAAAACTTATATGGTTAGAAATCTTACAAGATGTGTGAGATGATGGTAGTAATTTTTGAGATACCCACTTGATCATTCGTAAAGTTGATCATGACGAAGTTGATAAATCATGTTGAAAGAAGAAAAAATGTGTAAATGGACAAAATTGGAGGGAAAATGAGCTTGTAAGACTTCGGGTTGTATTCTAAACCTTTTACCAAGCCATAACCCATACGGGTTATGGTGTACAAAATAACCCACTCGGGTTTTGATAAGAAAAGTCATAATTTTGAGCTCTACAAAACCCGTACAGGTTATGAAGACATAAAACAATATTTTCAATTTGACATAATATGTCTTCAAAAACCCATACGGGTTATGAAGACATTAAAAAAATTGCTAGTAAATGTGTAATACAATGCATATTTGTATAGATTTACATATATGATATATTTCTATGTAGGTATATATATGCATATCTATAGTTATATATACATATATTATACAGATATATGTATATATATTTGTATACATGCATGAATCTCTCTCTCTCTCTCTCTCTCTCTAGTTTTATACAACCCGTATGGGTTATGAGAAATTGTGAACATTGGCATAAGTTTACATAACCTGTACGGGTTATGGGAAATTATCATTACTTTACATAACCTGTATGGGTTATAAGGAAATCTTTATATCTGAGTCCCAACAACCTAAAAGACAACAATGCAAGTTGTTTGAAGGCTGCACTGCTGTTGGACATGATTTTCTGGGACAATAATAGTCAAATTTTGTTTATTTTATTGTCAATGTTTCTTTGAAATGATTACTTTGTCTTGTGTTTTGGATTCTTTTTAAAATTATTTTATCATGGTTACTTTAAATTATAATAAAATGATGCTCATTTGTTATTTTTATGCTATTTTATTGTGGATTATCCTCATGATGTTATGTGTAGGACAATCAATATCAATAATGGGAAAGAACAAGAGAGGAATGAGTGAACAACGAGAGGTAGCAAAGGAAAGACAAAGGGAGCGTATGAGGAGATTATGTGAAGGTACATCATCTAATGCACCTAATGAAAATGATGAACATTCAACAATTAAAATTGATATGATGAATGCACCAAATCAAAATTATTAACATACACCAATTCAAATGCATGAGATGAATCCACCTAATGAATGCAATGAACATAGACCATTTGAAAATGATGTAATGAATGCACATGTTAATAAAATTCAAGAAGATTCACCATTTGAAGAAAATGATGTAATGAATTCCAATCTTAACACCTCCTAGAATAATTCATAGAAAACCAAAGTTTCTAATAGACATTGATGAAAATATTTTGAGGCCAATGCATGATAAATTTTTTGAGAGAACTTGTAGAAGAATGGTTATTAAAATTTGGAATAACTATTTTGAAAACTTAAATCAAAGTGGAAGATGCCAATTAGTTTTTGAAATGATTAAAAATCTGAAATTTAGAGAGACAATGAAAATTTTGGGGTTAAGAACATCTGAAAATAATAGTGAAAGAGCCATTATGAGAAATATTTTTGATGCATACCAATCCATTGGTTCAAAATCACACTCTAAAGATGCTAATGTTACTCGTCGTGTCCTCACATCAACCATAATGGGAAATGAAATGAAAAACTATCATTTAGTAAGTAAAACAAGAAAGTCATTAAGGATAAGTAGAGACACATTACACCATGCTTTAGATAGGTGAGATAAAATTGAGGATCCTAACAATAATTGTCTTTGGGAATTCTCGGGTAGAATCCCACGCAAGGACAACATTGTTGTTGATGCACTAAGAACATTAATTGAGAAATATTGGCATGAAAACACAAGGGTTTCACCCAACGAAAGAGATGTTGTTAGAAGATGAATTGGAATTAGAAATTGTGAGCCACATCCAAAACACTACTTAGATATGACACAAACACAATTTTTTGAAAGGTTTCTTCAAAGATTTTTTGAAATGACAAAACCATTTTATGTTAAGATTAATCATGCACATAGTACATGTTGTTGTAGGGTTCATGTTGAGTTTTCCATGCATTATGATATTTATCTCTATATATGTGGTTCTTCGTATGCTAACAATGTTTTACAAGAATTTTGTCTACAAGCACCTCCTAAGTCACCAAGAGACTTCATTTCAAGTGTACTCTATAAACGAGATGATAGGTGCATTTATTATAAGATGATGTGTTTGAAAAGATTTTTTCCTACATGTGGTGGTTTGTAAAAGTTGCATAGATTATTACATCTCGATAACACACATAAAATTGGGCAAGAACTAGTTTCTTTTGGAAAATACAAGTTAGTCACATATGGTGTTAAAGATGGAAAAGAATTAAAGAGGTGTGAGTTAGTGAAAAGGGATATATGCATAGCTGATTGTATGATGTTTCAAGACAGACTAGTTTATGAGTACATAGGTCACACACATAGAGCTAGGTAGTTAGACGAGAAATTCAAGTTGTGTAAGGATACTTTCCCACTCGGTACTATTGTCACTATCATTTATTTTGCAGACAATAATATATAATAAAACCTCAAAATGAAGTACAACCTAGATGTATTATCACTCTACACAAGTTACAATTTTTGTACACATAGCATTCATGCATGCACATGATAGCACAAAGGAGGATAGAAAGGTTATAAGAGAGTATCACTTCTATATCAGCGATGATCATACACATTCCTCAAATTTTACAGTGCAAGGATGATTTAATGTTTTCTATGGTAGTTTAAGAGAAAGAGCTATAATATATAACTAACACTTAATATGGTCAGACAATTGCACCTCACAATTCAAGAATGAAAGGGTGTTCTATTGGTTGACTAGGATGCTGTGACAAGTGGTGTGCAACATTTTTGGACTTTCACTTAGGCAGGTCATGGAAAGGGAGAGCATGATGGTGTAGGAGCATGTGTGGAAAGAGCTCTTACTAGAGAGGAATTGAAGTATGAAGGTGGTGCAGTGTTAATAGATGGAAAATAAATTGTGCAATGGTGTAATTATACAATGGGACCAGGTAATGCAGGTAAGTCTATGGTTTCCATATTTTTTTGGTTAATACTTGAATCTAACATTGAAAACTATTTAGATTGTTGTACACTTACATGATCAAGTGAAATGCATTCATTTAGAAGTTCAAATGCAACATCATTAGCTATTTATACTAGATAGATTGCATGATTTTGCTCTTTGTGTATGCATTTTTTGTGGGATGAATGTAAATCAAAAGAGTGGGTCGACCAATGGTCTTGTAGACCTTTACAAACCCTAGATACATATCAACTTCCTTGAGCACTACAACTGAACAATATGGAAGCATCAGTGGATATTGACCATGTATCTGACCTAGTTGAACAATATAACTTATCAATTTATTACTTAGTGAAGTCTTTTTCTCATCTTGTATGCATTTAAAGGTTAATTTATTAGTTCTTTATGTTGATTTTGGTATTAACTTGTAACCTTCTACTAAATTTAGGTCATGTATATGGATTCATTACAAATGAGAACAATGAAGAAGGAACAATTACTTTTTGTGTCATTGTATTTAGGCCAAAAATAAATTGACATCTACAGTCGCTGATGGAGAGAATATTGAGTATCCAATAGGTTTCGTTGTTGTGATAGACATATGGCTTAGAAGATACCATTATTGTGTCAAGTTTTATTGAGACCTCTTAAACTCAATTTATTACACTTTGTATTGATATTGGCATCAACTTTTTTTTATAATAAAATTTAGGTACCCTATCAAGAATTCTAACACATGGTTGTTTGAGGACTTTGAGACACATAGACATATTCTTCATTACTCTAACCTTGTTTTTGCAACAAATATTCAATTGATTAAATATCGTGGTAGACCTCTTAACAAGAATTTGTGGAAAGTTCATGAATTTGACCACGAGGAAATAATTGACACAATAAGGGTTAGAGCTAATCCAGAAGGTTCACTTGATTGATTTTGGGCCATAAAGATGAATGATTCTACAATATGGTAGAATGATTTGGACAATTTGTATATGATTCTATGTGCATATGAGCTATAATGTTCATATTTAGATGCCAAATTTTGTATATAAAAATAACAATCAACTATAATGTGCATATTTAGATGCCAAATTTTGTATATAGAAACAACAATCGACTGTAATGTGCATATTTAGATGCCAAATTTTGTATATAAAAACAACAATTGACTATAATGTGCATATTTAGATGCAAAATTTTGTATATATAAACAATAATGAGCTTCATCATGCGTATTAGATGCAAAATTTGAAATATAAAAGTGCCCATGGGGTTGATTTGCATATTAAGAGCCCACATTTTGTATATCCTAATTTGTACCATTTGATTATAAATACATATTTAATTTTGTATCCTTACATTTGTATCATCTTAATCCCAAGTAAAGTGCAAAAATTGTGATTCCTTACTATGAATTTTGTATTGTCTTAATTTTGTATCCTTACATTTGTATTGTCTTAATTCCATGTACATTTGTATTGTCAAATGATGTAATAGTTGGAGTCATTGAGTCAAAATTGGTCAAATGTGTCCAAAGTAAAATGGTGAGTCCCTAGGGTGAAGGGATAGTGTTGAAGGATTGCATCCTGACACCGAAGGTAACCACTAGATTTCTTCCAAACCGTTCGTGCTAGAATTGAATGGTTTGTGCTATTAGCTCTATTTGGGTGAGTAAATGCTAGTAAAAACCCCATTTCTCCCATGGAGTCACTAGAACATTTGAGACCATGCCGGACCAAAGTGTCCCCAAGGTGCACTAAGCATGATTGGGAAATAATATTTTGAGGCTCGTATCTCAGACCTTGTGAGAGGTATCAACGAACCATGAGATGTTACATGACCATGTTTCTAAGGCCTACAATAAACTCTCTCCATTTTGGGAGATTCAAATTTGTTTGAATTTGGCATGCCAATCTCGCTTGATGCCAAAACTTGTAGTGAGGGTCAGTTAAAAATTGCACCACTGGGTTTCTTCCAAATTGTTCATCCTAACACTGAATGGTTTACAACATTAGCTCCCATTGGGAAGGTAAATGCTAGTGACAACCTCATTTTAAACATGAAGTCACTAGAACATTCATGACCATATCACACCAAAGAGTCTGCAAGGTGCACTATGCACAATTAGGAAGTGATATTTTGAGGCTTGTATCTTGGACCCCGTGAGAGGTATTGATGAACTGTAGATGCTACAGGACTGTGTTTCTGAGGCCTAAAATAACCTATCTCCATTCTAGGAGATTCAAATTTTTTTGAATTTTTCATGCCAATCTCGCTTGATGCCAAAAATTGCAGTGAGGGTTAGTTGAAAGTTGCTCCACTAGGTTTCTTCCAAATCGTTCATCCTGGAACCGAATGGTCTGCGCCGTTAGCACCCTTTGGGTGGGTAAATGCTAGTGACAAATTTATTTCAAACACAAAGTCACTAAAACATTCATGACCATGCCAAACCAAAGTGTCCCCAAGGTGCACTAAGCATGATTGGGAAGTGATATTTCGAGGCTCGTATCTCAAACCCTGTGAGAGGTATCAAAAAATTGTGAGATGTTGTAGGACTGCGTTTCTAAGGCCTACAATAACCTCTCTCCATTCTGGGAGCTTCAATTTTTTTTGAATTTGGCATGCCAATCTCGCTTAATGCCAAAACATGTAGTGAGGGTTAGTTGAAAGTTACACCCCTGTGTTTCTTCCAAACCATTTGTCCTGGCACCAAATGGTATGTGCCATTAGCTCCAGTTGGGCGAATAAATGCTAGTGAAAAACTCATCTTGATCACAGAGTCACTAAAACATTTGCGACCATGCTGGACCAAAGTGTCCCCAATGTGCACTTGTTTATAGCTGAACATGGACCTCTAATCCAGCCATATACAAAACATAGTCATTTCTCAATCATCGAATCACGAAGATGAGTATGAATTACCCAATTCGCAAGAATCTATTGATTAGACCTATTGCCTCCTAATTAGCTGGGGTGTTTGAATTACTCTTAGAATGAGAGCCAACAACCAAAAGACCAAGCTAATATGAAGGATTTTGAAAGCTTGAAAGATAAACAAATTGCAATTAATCTAAGATGAAGATGCAATTAATCTAAGAATGAAGTGCAGATATAATCTAAGAATTTGAAAGTGAGATATGAGAACTAAGCTAACAATAAATAAGAAAACTAATTTAATATGGGAATGCAATTAACTAGAAATGGAAATTAATCTAATTATGCAATAACAAAGCTTGAAAGCATGAAAATTGAGACTAAAATTGACTATAGTTTTGATACTCTCACAATTGCCTCCTTCAAATGAGAAAAAGAGGTTCATAATATAGGCAAGCCCGTAGGAAGGATGAAGAGTTTCTTGAAATGAAACGACTGACTCTTCATTTCCAATTGGGACAAATATTGAAGGATTATTTAATTAAAAGAATAAATTATTGCCACATATGGGTGACCCTTCGAATAATTTGAATTGTTAAATCCAAATAAAGATAATCCATTCAAATAACCAAATAATATTAATTCCTTTTATGTGTATTAGCTAAAGGGGGTGGGTTTAATTTAATTTAAAGTACTTACGACTTTAGAATTAAATTAATTTATCATAGGAATTATTTAACTAATAAAGTCAAATACTTAGGAATTAATTATAGTGTAAGATTAATGCAATTTAGGGTTTTTCCAATTGACACCAAGTCAAATAAAGTCAGGTATGAGAGAGAAAATTGCCTAGTAAAATAGGGCTTTAATGATGTAAAATTGAAGAAAATGCACCAAAATTGATTGAAATTATAAGGTGCCAATTTTGAGGTATTACATTTGCCCCTCTTTGAATTGATGTGTGAGTAGTGTGTTGATTCAAAGAATAGTTTGATGTGACAGATGATGAGAATTTTAGAAGTCAAGGTAAGATTGCCAAGACACCGATCAGATCGAGATGTAGAACTACCTCCATAATGAGGCATGATTCTCCGAAGTCTAAGTTAGATTGCAAAGACAATAGTCTAATGACAACTTGAGAGGAGGCTAGAATCAAGGTTAGATTGCCCCAATGCCCATTGATCAAATGATGAAAGATGCAGATTTAGAACTAATCTCCAAAATCAGGGTTAGATTTCCCCAATACGAAGCTTAGCTCTCTGAGACCCAGGTTAGATTGCCCAGATAACGGTCTACAAAAAGAGATTTCAAGAGCCATCTCCAGAACGAAGCTTGACTTTTAGGAATTAGGGTTAGATTGCCCCAATACCTAATGAGATTTCGAGAACCATCTCCAGAATGAAGCTTGATCCTTAAGGATCTGAGTTAGATTGCTTGGACACCTAATAGATAGATGACATGATGATAAGATGCGAGGCACAAAGATGTCCCTAGTGAAGAGATGCCCCAAGTGGTGAGGACTTTGATTTAGATCAGATTGATATGAGATTGGTTTGACAAGATTCAAATGATAAAATCATCCTGCCTCCTTGGGAGTTAAATCAAAAGATGACATATCAGAAGGATGATTGACAATAAGGGGTTGCAAAATAGAAGCAATCAGACTAGATTCAAGAAGCTGCAGAAGCAATTTGGAGCAATTGGGAGGTCCTGTTGACCAAGTTTGACCATGGTTGACTAGATTTGACTAGGGTTGACTTTGATGAAAAAGATGAAGAAGTTGAGAAAATGATGAGGAGATGAGAATCTGGTAGGAAAATGGTGCCAGAAGGTTGACTGCACAAGCGTCCAATCCTAAAGGATCCTAGAATTTTAAAACATGATTCTGAGCCATCTAGATATGTCAGATTTCAATTTCGATCCCAAAAATGGATTCAGGATGATTGATTTAGCCAAGGGTGAAGTTTTTATGCAAAATGGAGCACTTTTGAAAATTAGGTCAAAAGCTATATAAGGCCCAGAGGGGTCATTTTCAAATCATTATTCACTTTGTCTTCTTGTGAATCTGAGAGCTCTGAGAGAGAGTGGAGGGTGTTCTAGTGCATACACATCGATTCGAGTGCTCCCGATGCCACAATCGACCATCAAAGTATGACCCACCTATGAGTAGCTGATAAACCATCATGTATTTCAAGTTTTAATCACTTTCTAGGTTGATTAGGTTAGATTTGTAGCATGTTTAAGCTTAGTTCTTCAATTATTGTGTGAGGAAACAATTTCCTTGCACCAGCCCCAATCGCCCCTCATGTGAAAAAATGGTTTCCTCATGGGGGTTAGGGCATCCTCGCATCGGGTGGCTCCATGTTCTCGCATGAGCTGCTAGAAGATGTCATGCGAAATCTCATCTTGGTGATGAAATCTTGCGTGAGACAGGATCCTATCTCACGTGAAAATCTGCTGCAGTTTGTAGAATCTTTGCTAAATTTGCATGAAATCAGCCAAGTAGAGTGTCACAGAGTTGTGTTTAGGATAGATGCATTACTTCATTTGTTGTTGTTTCTCTGAGAACCACCATGTTGAGATATTGATCCAATGTCATCGCTTGCTTTGTAGGTTGACTTCCTAGATGTCACATTTTGATCACACCATCCAGTCATCACCACATTAGTACAGAGGTTGACCGATGTTGAGGGTGCCCACATTGATGGGTTAGGATTGACATACTTGCATGATATACCCAACATTCAGGTAAATCACAGTCTTCTAGGTGCACTTGTCGAGCGTTTCCATTCAGAGATGAACACATTTCATTTGTGATGGGGGAGATGACAGTCACTCCTGAGGATGTCTACTGGATACTAAGGATAGCCTTCCATGATGCCTGTGTTGAGTATGATATACAGTCGAGGGCAGGTACACTGACACTAAAGCTATATTTAGAGATGAGTTAGTGATGGGTTAGGCCATCTCATGGGACAAGCTGGTCAGCAGATATGGTGATGCTCACCAATTAGAAGTCATTTTAGCCATGTTCCTAAGTTGTTACTTGGTTCCGAATTAGGGACAACACAAATTGGAGTGCGGCTAGGGACAGATGCTACAATAGATGTTGGATAGGCCAGCTGTCAGATTCAGATGGGGCGAGTGCATGCTCACATAGATGTACCATGAGATGCATGAGATTGTGTATTGGAGTGCCAAGACCATGGTTGTTGGAGTTTTTGTATTGTAGATCTAGGCCTGGGAGCATCTCCTTGTTCGGAGGCCAATATTTCATGATACACGGCAGCCCCTCGAGCCCTACATTTACAGATATACGGGCCCTATGACTCAGCCAGCGCTGGGTAAGACCAAGCAGTGGCATGGGCAGTTAGATGATATGGTAGCAATTGTGTGGAGGCCTTGGGTGGCCACAGAGCCATGGGACGATGCTCGGTGGGAGCTTTCACACATGTTCATCTCACATCCACTGATTGGATGTACTATTTCTATCATTAAGCACTTCTTGCTCACATGTGTTATGAGGCAGTTTGGGAGGCTGCAGGACCTCTCATAGGAGTACGTGACATATGCTCACTTTGTCGATGAGATGAAGAAGGGCTGACAACCTAGGTTGGATCAAGGTAGATGCACAATTGAGGCATGGGTACCTCTAGCTCGTTGGGACTACATGGTGGATTTCACCAATGTAGGGATGATGCCTGCATATTGAGATCACTTCTTGGCCCACCCCTTCCTGAGATTCACAGATCCTATTGTCATGGGCTAGGGGGCGCAGTAGTAGCCTACACAATAGTAGCAGCAGCAGGTACCTACCTAGCAATAGATACCAGTACAATAGCCTAGATAGCAGTAGGTTGCATAGCAAGGGCCACAATAGCAGCAACAGAGATAGAGGGTACCAAGGCCAAGGATAGGGAAAATGGACATCCCCCTAAGGACTATGGGTTCAGATGTAGGTGTTGGTAGTAGTGGGACCCAGCAGAGGGCCACTAGACAGAGGACGGGGGACCCATCATAGTAGATGCCTCCTGATAAGGAGGCACAAGTTGAGGATGTAGATATGTTGGATTAGGCCACACAGGGGCCACCTCAGATAGCACAGGTACAGGAGGCTCTCAGGAAGAGCTGAGAGAGATTTTGGTAGGTACAGTAGGAGAGGGATGACTTCCACATGTAGGTCATCATCCAAGAGATACGGGTGGCTGAGAGGGAGTGGGAGATCAGAGAGCTCCGAGAGGAGCTGATGAGGTCATGTCTAGAGACTAGATATGAGTCTGCTCAGGTAGATTACTACTATGCAAAGTATGTTGGCATTGTTCTAGATCTATCAGAATAGGTGCCTCCATTTTCTGAGTACACCAGAGCGCCATAGGGACCTCCACCGCTAGGACCACCACCGCAAGCACCTCCAGAGGCACCTCCACAAAGACCTCCCCAAGGACCACTATAGGGACCACCACAAGGACCACTGCCACCACCTCCTCTAGGTGGCGATGGGTAGAGTTAGCTCATTTTGACATTAATATTGTAGCCCATATTTTGATACTGTGCTCGAGTAGCACCATTCTTTTTGTACATGACATTGATCGACCGTGAGATATATATATGAGATCACCTATTTGATATCATTGTACTTGTTTATATATTGCTTTAATGTTGATGTTTATGTTTTATGAGATGTTTCCTAGATGATTTAGATGTATGGATTAGATATGTATGAGATGCACATGCTTTCTTTTATGATATGACTATGCACATGATTTATTTTATGATATGAATATGCACATGTTTTATTTTAAGATGGTATATGAATATGCAATGTGAAATGCGATGATAAATGTATGATGGATATGTAGGTGTAGAATGTATGCATATAAATTTTATGGATGCAAATGGAAATGCAATGGAAATGTGGTACTAATCATCTCATGTAGGATGTAGCAATATATGACAAGTACTAACCAACAGAATGTTTCAAAGACCGAGAGCGAGGACCAGACACTTGTGCAACCAAGACAAACCTAGGATAAAAGATGAGAACCTTTGATGAATAGATCCAGAAGAAGACAATCAAGAGAGTACCAAAACACTGCCTCAATGCAAGCCTAGAATGAAAATGCAAGCCTAAGCTAGACGCAAACCCTAGGACTTGGTTGTTGGACTTGTTTTGTTATCATCATAGAGTTTTTAGGTACGGGATGATCGCAAGATGTCATACAATCCTCACTGACATTGCAATCATGAGAATATGAATATGACATAAGTCTTAGAGTTGTCAGAATGAGGTGTAAGCATTAAGGCAAAAGAAGCCAGATTGACTTGAAGACCTATTCCTTTTGATTTAGAAAGTTAACATAAGCATCAAAGCATAGCTGCTAGAATGACCTGAATGTTGCTTGCATACAAACACGCTAGACACACAAGAGTTCCTTCTTTTGCCAAAGAATGCTCGCAGTGACCCTTACATTTACTTAACAGGACAAGCATTTACAATTTCACCTGTAGTAGAAAGAAGTCACCCAAACAAACAAGGAGAAGAACCAACCTCACCAAAGCTTCCATATAAAAGGAGTTGAGGTACACATGGCCATCCAACATGAGATGAAGGCTCTCATAGTGGACACCCCTCTTATATAGATTCTTTGGATCATTGGAACTAAACCAACAAATAGAAAGCAAGAAAAGGTCATGCTCCCTAGTCTTTTCTTCTCTCAGTCCAGAAAGACATCTTAGATTCGCTCGAGGAGAAATGACAAAATGAAAGAACAAACACACAAAAGAGAAAAGCTTAGCATGCTCTAGAGAATCACAAATTTAATTTTAGTTTCAGTTTAAGTTTGTGTTCAAGTGGATTGAAGTTGGATCAGAAGAATACAGTGTGAAAAGTCCTCTCGAAGAGAAAATCAGAGTGCTAAATGAAGTATCGGTAGGCAGACGTAGCGAGAAATGTTGGTGACCGATACAAGAGAGATCCTCAAGGAGAGAGATCTCAGAGATACTAGAGAAACATTAGCAGGCAGACACAATGAGAACCACTGGTGACTGATGTACAAGGGATCCTCAAAAAGAGAGATCTAAGCGATAGATAGGTATCAGTAGGTAGACACAGTGAGAACCACTGGTGACTGATACATGAGAGATCCTCGAGGAGAGAGATCTCAAAAAGAGCTGGGTATTAATAGGAAGATGCAATGGGAACCACTGGTGACTGATGCAAAGAAAGCATCTTCGAAAGTGATAGGACAATGCCCCCTAGGCCAAGAAGGTGCCCCTAAGTGTCACCAGTTCCAATCCATGAAGAGTCAAGCATAATCTTGAAGACAACTGAAAGCAAGTGCATGAGCTAGCAAACTAAAGCTGGAAATAGACTAAAGCATGAAACAAACTAAAGCAGGAAAGCGAGAAAGCAAACTAAAGTCGGAAAGCAAGACCCAAGCGGTGCTGCAATAAGTATAGCATTGGGAAACAAGAGGCGCTTGTTTACCAGGTTTTCACCATCTTGGCAGAGATTCTATTTTTGCTACCATGACGCTTGTTTGCTAGGTTTTCATTAATGGCACATTTTTCTTTTTCAATTTTTTTTGTTCTTTTTTTTTAAAAATTTTTTTTTTTTTGAATATTTCATTTTTTTGTTTTTTTTTCAAATTTCCTTTTTTTTTTTGTATTTTTTCAAATTTTCTATTTTTTGTATATTATCAAATTTTCTATTTTTTTTTGTATTTTTTCAAATTTTCTATTTTTTTTGTATATTATCAAGGCACTTGTTTACCAGGTTTTCACTAGGATAATAGATACATCAAAGTGCTTGTTTAGCAGGTTTTCACTAAGATGATCATTTTTTCAAGACATTTTGCAATTTTTAGGATTTTTGACAATATACCATTTTTTTGGATTTTTTTTCAGGATCAATAAGTATATACATGAGCACACAAGAAATGTCTCAGCTATAGAATCTCTTCAGATGTAGAGTGTTGATCGGTTCTTTGAGCTGTTCTCCTTTAGTAGTAGATAATTGATAAGCACCAGACCTAAATGTTGCAGTGATAACATATGGACCAAGCCAATTTGGTTCAAATTTCCCTTTCTGGACCTGCTATTGCTGATTCTTGGGGTTCTCTCTCAGAATGAGATCACCCACTTGGAATTCCCTTTGTCTGACTTTCTTATTGTAGGCTTTAGACATTCTCTTCTGGTATGCTTGAAGATGATTGAATGCCACCTTCCGACGTTCATCCAGTAACTCTAGCTCTTGTAGCTGGGATATTCTATTTTCTTCATCAGTGATGAGGCCCCTCAAAGATACTCGCAATGTAGGAATCTCGACCTCAATAGGCAATATTGCATCTACTCCATAAACCAAGGCAAAGGGTGTGGCCCCTATTGGTGTTCGAATGCTTGTTCTATAGGCCCATAAAGACAGATTAATCTGGAGGTGCCAATCTCTACTAGATTTATGAACTGTTTTGTGCAAGATTTTGAGAATTATCTTATTAGAAGCTTCTGCTTGTCCATTACCCTAGGAATAATAGATAGATGACCAATACTGAATGAACCTAAATTTGGTGCATAACTCTTTTAGGTTCTTGTTCTTGAATTGTCCCCCATTGTCAGTGATAATGGATGAGGGTACACCATATCTACATATGATATAGTTTAGTATAAACATAGCCACAGACTTGCCATCAACTATAGTCAGAGGGACTACCTCAACCCATTTAGTAAAGTAGTCTATAGTGGTGATGATGAACTTGTGTCCTTTGGAAGAGGATGAATGAATCTGACCCACCAAGTCAAAGGCCCATTGCTAAAATGGCCAGAAATTGATGAAAGGAATAAGCTCTTTAGCAGGAGTATGGATCTGATTTTTGTGAAATTGGCACTATTTACAAGCCTTGGCATATTGAACAACTTCTTTCTCCATATCTGGCCAGTAGTAACCAGCTCTAATAAGTTTACGAGCTAACGTTAGACCACTCTAATGAGACCCACATATACCTTCATGTACCTTAGCTAACGCACGTTTGGACTCATCAGGTTCTAGACACCTAAGGAGGGGACCGTCTATACCCCGTCTGTACAAGTCATTTTCTATGATGACATACCGTGAAGCATTAGGAATTAGGTGATGCTTTTCATTCCAGATATAGGTGTCTGGAATGATTTGGTCATGGAGGTAGGAATAGATATGGTGGTAGCGGGATGAATCATGTCCAATGACTGAATAGATCATCCTAGATTTAGGAATGTCATAGGCTGGGTAGCGTAATGTCTCCACCAGGAATTCACGTCTGAAGTCATTTTCTGGCATTTGTAACATTGAGGCAAGAGTGGCCATAGCATCAATTGCTTTATTGTCTGCCCTTGGAATTTGCTAGAAAGAAATGTGTGCAAAATACTATTTGAGATCATCCACCATTCATTTGTAAGGCACTAGCTTGTCATCTTTTGTTTGATAGATATCATTAACTTGGTTGATGACTAACTGAGAGTCTCCAAAGACCTTGAGCTCATCCACATGCCATTCAATGGCTATCTTCATACTATTGATGAGAGCTTCATATTCAGTGATGTTGTTTGTGCAGGGAAACAACATTTTATAAGCTTTGGGAAATGAGTACCTTTGAGGTATTATAAATAGAATGCTTGCACCTGATCCTTGCTGAGTGAATGATCCATCAAAGAACATGCTCCAAGCTTGATGTGTGAGAAGCATGATGGATTCATCTGGGAATTCAATGTTTAAAGGTTGGTGATCTTTCAGAGGAGCTTCCGCCAACTGATCAGCAATTGCTTATCCTTTGATATCTTTTCTATCCACATACTCAATGTCAATTTCACTGAGTATCATAACCCATTTTGCTAGTCTACCCATGAGGGCAGCCTTGCTCAGTAAGTACTTTAGTGGATCAATTTTTGCAATGAGCCTTGTAGTGTGAGTGAGCATATAATGCCACAATTTTTATGAAGAAAACACTACTGCTAGACAATCTTTTTCAAAGAAAGAATAGTTCATTTCATAAGAGACCAATGTTTTGTTGATATAATAAATGGCTCTCTCTTTGTTGTTATGATCCTCTTGAGCTAGGAGAGAACCCAAAGATGTGTTCGTGGCTAAGATGTATAGTATGAGTAGCTTCCCATGAATAGGGGGCATCAATATAGGTGGATTAGTAAGATACTGTTTAATTTGAGTGAGTCCTCTATCACATTCTTCATTCCATTCATAAGTCACACCCTTATGCAAAGTTTTAGTGAATGGTTGTGACTTTTTAGCCAACTATGCAATGAAGCGCCGAATAGATTTTTGCCTTCCCTGAAGTCCTTTCATATGACTGATGTTCTTAGGTGGAGGCATTTCCATAATAGCTTGAACTTTCTCAAGATCAACCTCTATGCCTTTAGCTAAAATGATGTAACCCAAGAGTTTCCTAGAAGTGACACCGAATGCACATTTTTTGGGATTAAGTCTGAGACTAAATTGTTCCATGTAGTCAAGTATGGGACCCAAATCTATAAGATGAGTTTTTCACTACATGCTTTTGGCCAAAGTGTCATCCACATAATCTTCCATTTTTTTATGCATCATATCATGGAAAATGGTAGTGAAAACTCTCTGATATGTTGCTCCAGCATTCTTAAGCCCAAAGGGCATGACATTCCATTAGAAAGTACCTGAAGCACACATGAAAGTGATCTTTTCTTGATCTTCTGGCACAATTTTTATTTCATTATAGCCAGAGAAGTCATCCATCAAGGAATACATTTCATAGCTTGTTGTCATATCCACTATCATGTCAATATTGGGAAATGGGAAGTCATCTTTTGGACATGCCTTATTTAGATTCTGAAAGTCTGTGTACACACAAATGGATTTATCATGTTTGGTGACTGGAACAATATTTGAAATCCACTCTGCATAGTCAATAGTCCTTATGAAACCAGCCTTAAGAAGCTTTTCTAGCTCTACTTTGACTAAAAGTGCCATGTGTGGATGTATTTTTTGAAGCTTCTATTTGACAGGCTTAATACCTAGTGCAATGGACAGATGGTGCATGATTAGATTAGGGTCCAATCTAGGCATATCAAAGTAAGTCTATGAAAAGTTTATTTTCTTGCTTTGAAAGAAGCTAGTGAAATCTTCTTTATCTTTTGCAGATAATGACTGTGCTAGGTGAATAATTTGTGGAACATCCTCTATACCCAAATTCACTAGTTGTGTCGGCTCAATCAATATTGATGATCTCTTTTGAAAGTGTCTCAGGAGTATATCAAGTATCTCATCCTTGGGCACCTCAGAGAGGTTTTCACCCTCAGATACATCTTTTATTTTTACTATTTTTGGCTCTGATATTGCCACAATGTGGTTTTCACCATCAGAGCATCTATTTTTTCTTCTTTTAATTTTTTGACTAAGATACTTGATATCTGCCTCTATCATGTTGACACTGCCTTCATTGGTGGAGGACATTACAAGTTCAATAGCATGGAGGTAATAGGCTAGAGAATAATCATTTTGGAACATTAGGACTTTATTGGATGAGGAAGGGGAGTTCTATTTTATCAGCTCGGGATTTTTGAGTGACAAAGAAGTGGCAGATTCAATTGCATTCACAATATAATCATCAAAAGTGCGGATGAGGAAGTCAAGACCTAGAGCGATCTCATCCAAAGGAGTGTTTGAATCCCTATGAAACCCCATGTCAGAAGTAGAGGACAAGTTAACATCGATGGCATCTAATTCATGCATCCTAACACTAGACCCTTCACCTACTTCAAGAGGGTTTTCAAAGGTATGTACCATGTCTATATCTTTATCACAAGTAGCATCATACAAAGAGTCAAACTTGTATTCATGTGAGTCAGTACTTGATGTGGGAATTCCATTAGCACTAGTTGTATCCTCAAACTCATATTCATCTCTTGTGGCATTAATGGTTTGTTGAAGTTGATCTTGTTCAAACCGCTTTTGGAAATGTGGTAGCCTGTATTTTTCACCTTGAAAACTAGGATCATCAATTAGTGTTGCCTTCCATTGATCATGTGTGAATTGATGCACTGAAGTGGTGTCATCAGAATCAGTATCAGTCTCTACCAGATGGATAGGTATAATAGGCTCATTTGGTTCTGAAAAGAGTGCAACAAATTATGGAGGAATTGGATATGGAAAAGTATCTTCATCAGAGCTATCCTCTGATTTATCAGCTGAAGGAGTACTCTCAAGTTCTGGTTGACATTCTGGTTTCGGTTCTAGTTTTGGTATGAATTTGTTGATTCCTAGATGAAACAGGATTTTCTTGAAGTCTAGACCAGAAGTGTCCTTAGTCCTACAACCTGTGGCTTCAATAGGTTCACACAAGCCATTATCATTCACTCCTATAGGACCACTTCCTTTGTATCCAAAGCACTTCATGATCTTGAAGGCTTCACTGTATGGCTCTTGTTCTAAGTCACAAGCAGGAGTGATTTGTCCAGATGTTTCCTTTCCTTTATAAATCCAAGCTGTAATATCTCTTTCCTCTACCTCATCCTCTAGGGGTGTTGTATCCTTGACAAAGGCACCATCATAGATTATCTGGGGAGAGCTAGCAGCAGATTTTTTTATTCTCAGAAGGTCTCCCATAAAAATGTGGGGACAAAGGTAGAGCTGCTAATGATAGCATAGGTTCAATTTGATAGCCTCCCATGCCTGTATCCTTGAGTTTCAAAGTTTGTTCTATTTCTTTGAGTTTAGCATCATAGACCTTAGTGGACTCTCTATTAGTTGGAACCAAACTATCTATAGATTGTGCAAGGGTATTGCAAGAATAGTTTGTGTTGGCAAGCACTGTCACTTTTGCTCCATGAAAAGGGAACTTGATGCATTGGTGATATGTAGATGGAGCCAATCGCATCTTATGGATCTATGGTCTACTCAACAAGATGTTGTAGGCAAGAGGAATGTCTAGAACTTGAAAAGTAACATCTCTCTCAACAGGGCCAAATCAGATTGGCAGCACAACTAAACCTTGGGATTTACATTCCTCTTCATCATAAGCTTTAATAGTAATTTTCTTGTGGGAATCTATACAATCCTCATCATAGCCTAGCTGGGTGAGAAACTTAGTAGAACAGATATTGAGGCCAACACCATTGTCAATGAGCACGCGATGAACATGCTTGGGACCTATCATGACTTCTATGTGCAAAGGAGCATTATGTAGATGGCTCAGTGAGTGGTCATCTTCTTCAGAAAAGGACAAATAGTGAGGCAAGGTCAAATGACCCACCATGGATTGAAACCAATCCAGATCAAGATCTTTGGGGACATTTGCCTCGGTGAGGGCTTTATCCAGAATTTTCCTGTGAGCAGGTGAGATCTTCAATAGCTCAAAAATGGTAATTTGAGCATTGGTTCATTGGACATGATCTAAGATGCTATAACTAGCAGTGCTAGGCATAGGGACCGATTTCAAGGTTTTGTTGGTAGGACCAGTAGTAGTCTTATCCACAGTTTGTTTTGGAGTAGATATAGGAGGATCGGGACCTTTCAAAACAATCCTTCCACGTGATCAAGTAACAACATTGGCACAATCCTAAGGTTGTTTAGATTCAGACGAATGAGACACGGAACTATGCAAGATGAAAGGAGTCTTAGGTTTGGGAGCATCGCCGCTCCCCTTGAAAGTGATCACATCGCAATACTCAACTGTAACAGGTTCAATCATGTTGATGACATTATCATTGGTAGTATATGTATAGTTAACCTTGGCGTTGGTATTCTTAGCTTTGGAGGACTCACCTTTCTCATGAGGAGGTAAGGGATCCTTAAACGCCCGATGATCCAAATTTTTGTTATGGTTATCCAAAACAATGTCACCATTGTCAATTAGATCTTGAACCTTATGTTTCATCTGGCGACAAGTAGAAGTCTTATGACCAATGTTTTGGTGATAGTCATAGTATGCATTGTCATTCCACCAATGAGGTCATGGTTATGGGTCATAGAGACACTTTTCCAAAGGAGCAAGTATCTGATTCTGCACAAGAGTTTTATAGACCACATCAAGAGGCTCTCCCAAAGAAGTGAATTCACGTTTGGGTTGGGAGGCCCAAGGTTTATTCTTAGAAAATCTTGAAGTTTGCTAATTATCCATTGTAGTCTTTTCAATAGATTTGACTACCTATATACTAGATGAAGGATTAAAAAAAAATTTCACAAAATTCAGGGTCACATTTTCAACCACTCCATCATTCACAACATCTCTATTCTTGTTGAAAAACTTCCCTTTATCTTTGTTCAAGGTTGAAGATCCTTGTTTGTTGTCTTTGTTCAAAGTCAATTTCCCTTTCTTGATCATAAATGCCTCTATTCACACCGCTTGTTTAATCATACTATCAAATGTTAAGGGACCTTGCAATTGTAGTTGGTATCCAAAATATGGGACAAGATTGTCCAAAAATATGTTGAGCCTTTCAGACTCTGGTAGCTTGTGAGGACACTTTGTACATAGTTGTCTCCACCTTTGGAGAAATGTTAGAAAAGGTTCCCCTTGTCATTGTTTCAAATTGAAAAGATCCTGAATGTTTACCAGATGTTGAATATTATGTGAGTAATGTTGGAGAAATAGATTAGCCATCTCATCAAAAGTCTTAATGACGATGGGCAATCGAGAAAACCACTCCATAGCTGGTCCACCCAAGCTACGAGGAAAAAGATGCGTAAGGTACATTTGGTCATGCATGAATTCCATAGATAGAGAACCAAACTCTCTCAAGTGGTCTTGGGGGTTAGTAGTACCCAATTATTTGTCATATTTAGGCAGCTCTACACCTTTGGGAAAAGGTGGCATGTGAATACTCCTATCAAAGGGGAAAGGACAAATGCTTTCCATTGTGAATTGTTGTGCGGGTTTGTCCTTGTTCTTTTCAAGTTGGATAATCTGATCTTGCATGTCTCAGACCATCTTTTGCAACTTAGTGGTCTTAGTTTCTTCTTCTTTGGCCACAAGTGTCTCAACTTGATAGTCTGGGGATAACTTGGCCCCTTGTTTGGCCAACTCAAGAAAGTATTTTTCTTTCTCCTCTAGGAGGATCTCCATCAGCTTGATAAGACCCTTATTTTCTTTCATAGCATCTATGTCATTTTGAGTTATTGTGTCATCACCATCATTGCCAAGAATCTCATAAATGCTCGGGACTTGATCTTGATTCTGATCATAAGGAGGAGGATGATAGTGATATGCTGGTTGACCACCTTGAGTTTTATTTTGAGCTTGCTGCTAATTCTGATCATTTTGGGATTGATCATAACGTTGATCATTTTGAGGTTGAGCATGACATTGGTCATTGGAAGATTGACCATGATGCTGATTGTTTTGAGATTGGTCATGAGTTTGGCTATATTTTCCTGGTTGGAAGTCGAAAGGATCTCCCATCTTATCAATGTAGGATTGTGTAGCAAATGAAGACTCAGTAAAATAATGTGAATGATGTTGAAAGGGCGCAGCTAAGGTAACTTTTTGTGCATAAATAGGGTCAAGAGGGTCGACAGGTTCAAATGAGTCGATATCTTCAGCGAGATCGATAGATTCAATAATAGGACTAGTCTAAGGAAGTGGTCTTCCAAAGTTATGAAATAATGAGTTGTCCTGTTCTTGAAATGAAAAACTACGTTGCCCTTGAAATAATGGATTAAAACACTCTTGGAACACTAGAGGTGATGATTGAGATGGGCTATCTTTCAAAGTACTCAACGAAGAACTTGAGGATCCCTCACAATATTTAGATTATACAACAGGTTCATGACAACTTGTTTCTTGATTATGAGATCTACCTCTACCTTGTCCAGTACCATGAATGGGGTAAGTGTTGCCACTTTTAGTCATAACAGTCATAGATGAAGATTTAAGTATCAAGAGAGGACTTGGGATAATGCTAAAACTCTATCTCTAGGAATATCAAAAAGGAGATAAAGGATAGAACAACCAAGATGTGAGATGCACCTGACACGAATCGTCAAGAGAATGGCTAGAACAGTCGAGATAAGACTATCACAACGTGAGGTACAAAAGCACAAAAGATGAGACAAATAACAAGGAGACAATCATGAGTTCAAGAAAAATCATTCGGTTTGTAGCTCAAGACACTTAGTTTCATACAATGTATGACAGGAGAACAGGAAAATAGATCTCAGACAAAACTCAAATCAGATAAAAAGTCGACCAGTCAATGGGAATAAGCTCGCTATTTTTTAAATTTAGGTATAGGTTCACGCGAGAAACTGCTGGACCGCGTGAGAAAATGCCAAACTTCACGTGAGAAAGTGCTGGGCCGCATGATAAAATGCCAAACTTTGCGCAAGAGAATGAAATCTTGCGCGAGAAAGTACTCTAAAAAGTGAAATTTCACACGGGAAAGAACCAAAGTTTGACAATTTTGACACAATTTTTGAGGTAAAAAGTCAAGTTCTGAGACACAACCTAAATTGTTCTCTGACAGAATTTCCAGTTTTTAGACAGTTTAATCAATCAATCTCAGTTTGAAGGTTTCAAGCATTCGTTTACAAGCATGAAGGTTTAGATCAAGCAGTAGTGACACAAGAAGTAGTCACAAACAGACCTACCAAGGACAAAGCAACTTGGAAGTATCATGGGAGTCTTTGTTTAATCATGATGGACAAGTTTAAGACTCAATAACAAACACATAGTTATCCCTACAAAAAAAAATGGTAGAGAAGACAAAATCCGTGTCTCACAGCTTATGCGCATGCGTTCAGCTCACACAATCATGTCACCCCCTAGAGGGCACCCATTTTTTTGGTGTTTCCAAGGACTCAATAATATATGTTCAAAGGTTACCCTTGAAGCAGGGGCTAGTGTCATATACCACCTTAAAATGTCTAGGTGCATGCCTATGGTGAGAATCTACTGTGTGTGAGTGATTTACACCTTCATGAAATAACAAGATTTAAAAGACAATTACACTATTCAAAGCAAACTAATCTAAATAATGCACAATTAATCTAACTATCTCATGGATCTCTAAAATAAAGTGGTAAATGAGGCTCTCAGCTATGATCCTCACTAGTGACACTCTAAAGATGAGAATTAAGCTATATGATATGCAAATTTAGATCTATTCTATCAAATTCTAGCTCTATTTGATGAACAATCTACTATGATAAAAGCAATTTAAGCTAATTAGCAATGAAAAATGATAAGTGAGTGATGTGGATGCAAATTGCAAGAGCTTTGCTACAATTCAAAGATATGGAGTGGATATATTATGCTTCTAAATGCCTTCAATATATAAGATTTTCCCAAGGGTAGGGGGTAGAGTGAGATAACCATGGTTATGCTTGGGTAAGGTCAATTGGCTTTGCTTTGTCCATAAATGGGGGGACAATCATTTAAATGGTTTCAAAAGGTTGGACCATTTCAACAAAAGTGAGTGATTTGTGTCCATTTTGTCTCCTTTTTGCTTTGTTGAAGGAAATTATGATTTATTAATTAATTAAAGTAATTAAATTTAGCCATGAAGGGTAAGAGGTTCATTTTAATTTTTCATTCCAACAACTATGTCATTAATTGAATTTAATCAATTTCGTAGTGTTTTTCCCCTTTTCAAGCTTTATTTAATCATTTAATCATTTAATTAAATTTTCCTTTGATTTGAATTGCCTTTGTTCCATTTATTGATTTTTCATGCTATTTTGATGATTTGATTGCACCTTTTGATTGATTTAAGCCTTTTGCCAATTTTCCATGTTTACAAATGCCCCTCTTTGGATCGATGTGCAAAGAACACCGATTCAAAGATTCCCTTGGTATGATGATCTGATTCTGTTCTGGTTCTGATATGCCTCTAATCATTCTGATTGATGTACTTCCTGATGATGATGATGTGCCTCTGATGATGGTGCTGATATGATTCTGATGCCTCTGATATGATATGGGTCTTGGTTTGATGATAGGTCCTGGGTTCACTGATTTCTGATATGTTGATAGGTTTGATATGATATGGTAAACTGATCTGAAACTGATTTGCCTCCTGATATGAAATTGATATGATATGATATGCCCCACTGATAAATGTTTTTGATGTGATGCCAATTTGATACTCTGATGCCCCCTCAGAAATAAAACATATTGATTCCTTGATGTGAAAGATTTGATGAATTGGTCCAATATGTTTTCATTTCTAAAAAATATTGATGATATGCCATGAATCAAAAATTTGCATATCCAAGATAGATAAGTCTGTTGTAGTTAAGCAAAACAAGTGATTATGATAACAAGATAATGGTACCAATGAATGTGATTTGTCAATCTGATAGGATAGTAAAACTGATATGGGATAACTGATCAGTGTGAAAACTAATACAGTTGATAGGATTGATCTTGATCAATGTGAAAACCGATATGGGATCCTGATAGGATTGATAAAGTGATACTTCACTCTCAAGACATAGAGACATGAACAAATAATGATAGGTTTGATTGCTTTGATTGACTTGATTGATTGACGTAAGATGATTCACTGATATAAAATACTGATATGATTCCCTTGATTTGCAAAACAGGCACATTTCCTTAAATGATATATATATACGGACCTTAGCTTCTTGGATATTTGGATTTAAGTCATGGGTTTGACCCAGCTAGAGTATAGGTTATTGAGATGATTGATTATGGAGCTCTTTCAGTTTGTTGATATTGTATCATGATATTTCAGTTATTGATCAGGACTTGGATGTATCACTTTGATGACATTGTATCTTTGATTAGATAGACTTCATGGATCTGTGATGTTATGGACATGTATTTGATTTATGGACTTTCCTTGATTCTTGATTGAATGACCCATTTTATGATTGATCAAGATTTCAATTGAATGACCCCCCTTTTCCCTTGGAAAAATACTACAAAAAAATGCACATGCAATTAATCTAACATGATAATGCAATTAACCTTCCATGATAATGCAATGCAATGCAGCTAAGTGTCAGTAGCTTTTAGCAAATAAATGCCTTGAGGATAAATTTTCATTATTGAGCACTTTGGGACCGGAAAGAAAGTACAATCACCATTGCCCACTGACATGATGATATAAATACCACTTTTTATCACATTTGGTAACCTCCTTTTTGAACTAGTACAACCCACACTAGTCAAATAAACCAACTATGAGAGTATGAATACCAGTTTCAATGAATTCAATGTTGCATAAACAAGCAAAGGTCAACCTTCCACCCTATATGAAAGTCCTCGATGGTTCTTTGATGACCATGTCATTAGACAAATTCACATAATTTTTTGGATATCCCTCAAGACAGTCACTCAAAGGCAAGAAAAATATCATGTCTCCATCATTGCCAATCTAGTCGAAACATCATCGATTAGCTAAAAAGATGTGATAAAAATCAATGTAAGTAAAGATCATCAAAAGAAAGCTTCAAGTGTTTTGCAATGTTTCATGATTTTCAAAAAGTATTTCCAAGCATTTTGATCTTTTTAAAGTGTTTTGTCAATTTTTAATCCCGAATAATAAAGTCAATGAAGACTCATGGATCAAGTTGTGGTAATTGAATTCTTGGTTAGTGAACAATGATATCCATCAAAGGTTCATGAAAATCACTCTCTTCTGAAGCTTTGATAAGTCTCTCTGATGTGTGATTGACTATAGCACTATTGAATCTGCTGATTCAGATCAAATGCCCCTGATTGGATAGGAAAAATGTTGGACTTGAGCAAACTTCCAAGATTTTACAAAAACTCGGTTCATGCCAGATGCATCTAGAAGCACTTTATGCTTTCCTTTTTACCAGCTCTCAAACAAGATCACATTGGTTTTCCCCCAATGTCTTAGCAAGATATAGGACATGAAGGATGGATTTTCAAGCTGATGGATTAGAGATGGAAAGGCTATGATGGAAGAAGTATGCGAATGTGACCCATAGGACTATCTCCTCAAGAGTACCCAAGCTAAGGAAAAAAATGATATAGCAATGTGAAACATATTTTTGGATAAGCCATGAAAACCAATGATACAGTGTTAGATAGCCTATAGGATAACGATCTGCTGCCATGAAAAGGAGTGATCCAAAAGAGTGGACATGTCAAGAAGTTTTTGATAACAATTTTTTTTTTTTTTTTCATTTTGATCAAGACCAAGGGTCAATTTGGGTAAGATGTGGATAAGATAACACAATCAAGATAAAGGAGTGATGGAGGCTATGAAGGGATGTTTTGGGATTATGAAAAGACTATCAAGGAATAATGAAGGTGAATTTGGGATAAGCAAGATCATGATAGGGTAACATGGATGCAGCAAGTACATAAGTTGATGGAAAGGATAACGGATGTTAAGATACTCAATGCTCGTGGATGTGTTCAACCTTGTCAAGATGAAGGTGATAGAGGAAATGTGGATGAAACTTGATAAATGATAGGAAGATGGAAGATGGCATGGATGAAACTTACCCCCAAGTGTAGAGTGCAAGAAGGAAGAATTACGCATGACACCTGTTTGCCAGGTTTTCATCATGGTACTTGTCTAAGGTGCCACAAGAAGTGGTTTTCACCCTAGATTTATTTCTTTTTATTTTTGCTACCAAGGTGCCTATTGCTAGGTTTTCACCAAGGCACTTTTTCTCTTTTTTCATTTTTTTCTTTGTTTTTTTCTTTTTTTGTATTTTTCAATATTTTCCCAACAGCAGAATCTTTGGACAATGCTCCTCTGAAAGATATGTTGTAATAAACCATGGGTATGACTAGGATGATCAAAGGTATTGATAAGAGGGATGGAAGTATAGAAAGTATGCATTGGAAAATGAATGTGAGGATAAGAAGAAGGTATGTTGAAGATGGAAATGTTGGCAAGATCAACTTTGACACACACTTTGAAGAGTGGTGGAATGATGGAGGAACAATAGATGATGGAGGTAAGGATCTTTTTGAGGTAGTGGATTTTGGGATGTAAGAAGATGAAGGATTTTTGGAAGGAGATGGAATGGAAGCCTTTGTAAGCTTGAATGTCAATTTTGATTCTTCTTTTGTGTGCAAGTCTTTCAATAATGACTTGGGAATCCACATATTCTTTGATTTTTCTTCCTTTTGGAATGCTTTTGAATGCATTTCTTCAATGAGGGATTTAGGAACTCACATTTTATTTTTTTCTTTTTGCTTGATGGACCTTTGCGGCCTTTTGGATATTTCATTTTTCTTTTCATTCACATGTTGATTAGATGGGACATTGTGATTTTTATGCACATATGGATTCTTGGATTTATGATTTTTATGTTGCACATCAACATTGCTTCCAAAAGACTTAGGAATTGTGGATGAATAGGAATAATATGGATGGTTCATATGGATTGGTATTTGGACATTCTTCAAGTATGTGTGTCTTTGTTGATCTTGATACATGGTAGGGTAAGTGAATGGATAGCTAGGGATGATAGGAATGGTTGATGGGGGAATATATGGACCTAATATGGATGGAAGGGATGAAGACTTTTGTTTTGGGACATAGGCACCCAAAATGGATTTGGAGGATAGTGGAGGTATGTGGTTGTATTTGAATGGAGGGATATAAGGTGTGAAAGGGATATCAATATCTTTGGAAGGATCTGCATCGCCAATGTTCTCATCTTTAAGATTTATCTTTATACTAATAGGCTCATGAGTAGCTTTGATAGGAACACATTTGATAGGATCAACTAAAGCTTGAAGGGATTTATTATCTTGCAAGGGATTTGGAAGAATGATGTTTTCTTGAGGTGAATATGGAGGAATATGACAAGGACATGATGGGATACTTTGATCTTGACAAGGATCTTCAAATTGTGTAGCGAAGGTATTTTGCTCTTGATTTTCAATATGCTCATTGGAAATTATGGAAGGGATATCTTGATCTTGCTCGGGAAGTGGAGAAAATATGGAACTTGGAAGGGTACTTTGTTCTTGGAACGGAAGGATATCATCTTGAAAGACATGAAAGGATGCAAGGGATCATCACAAGGTTCAAGGGATATGGGACCTTCATCAAATATGGGAGGGGTTTGTATATAATCTTGATCTTGATCTTTATCAATATTTGTTTCTTTTCTTTTTAGATTATCCTCTTGACATGAAGCCACTTCTAAGGACAAGGTAGATGTTTGGATATGTGTGGGGAATGTTTGGAAGAATGGTGTAGGATCCTCTTGAATGGGTATAATAGGCATTGAGGCACATGAAGCTTTGGGTTCTAAGATCTTTGAAGCATGGAAACAATCTATAGTAAGATGTGAGTTAGCTTGGGTTTCTTTTAGAGGTAGCCCTTGAGGGTAGACATAGTTAATGGGAAAAGTGTCATCATTAGGCTCATTCTTTGATGGAGGAATTTTGGATAATTGTGGAGCTTTGGGAGATGAATAAAAGATGAAAGGAATGCTAGCTATGGGAGGGTCTTTGCTAGATAGAGGTTCGGGAGATGGATGAAGGATGAAAGGTGTACAAGTCATCTAGGGAGAAACCTTGTTAGGAGATGGACAAAGGATGAATGGATTACTCTTTCTATATGGAGGTTTATTATCTTTCTTGAGAGCAGTATTTTTCACTCCATACTCTTTATTATCTTGATCACAAATAGGTTGATTATGCAATTTCCTTTGATCTGAGATAACTTTGTTTCTCTGAAATGCTTCTTTTTGTGAGGAGGATGAAGATACAGATGGCCCATCATCATAAAGGAATGGCCAAATTGATCTTAATGATGGCTCTTTAGATAAAGTATCTTTTTGTTTTTCCTCATCCTTTCTCAAGGTTGATATGTCAAAATTATGAGGAAGCTTAGCTCCTGCTTGAACTAACTTCATGAAATATGCTTCTTTATTCCTCTCCAAGACTAATTTCATTATTTCCATAAACATGGGATCTTGAATTGCTTCTGAAACTTCTTCTTCAGACACCTCATCATTTTGATTCCAATGGACATTCTGATATGAGGACAATGAAGATATGGATGGCCTATCATTATAAAGAAAAGAACACATTGATCTTAATGATCGCCTTTTAGATAAAGTATCTTTTTGTTTTTCCTCATCCTTTCTTAAAGTTGACGTGTCATCATTATGAGGAAGTTTAGCTTTTGATTGAGCTAAATAAAGGGAATATGCTTCATTACACCTTTTCAAAGTTAATTCCATTGCTTTGATCAATTCGGTATTTTTGGATGCTTCTAAAATTTGATCATCGGACATTCCCTCAAATAGGCTCATCATTATGGATCAATCCTTCCTTCTTTAATTTCAATCCAGTTGGGTTGGTTTGGAATGTGTCACAAGTCTTGATCAATTTATAAGATTTAAAAATTTAATTGTATTTTGATCAAGTACTTTGGAACTTCTTGTTTGAAAAGTTGAAGACAATCTCAACACACACATCAATAGTTCACCATATCCCTAGATCATTCTAATGTGTATATTCTCAAATGTTTCCACGGGTTTGATCACAAGAAAGACTTCCAAGCAAGCTACCTAGCACAAATTTGGCTTTTAAATGGCTCTATTAGGTAGTTTTTGCTATTTTTACCATTTTGTAGTGTGGATTCCGTTCAAAATGGATTTCAACCATTCATCCCCCAAGTATGTTAAGGGGCTTCCCACACGCACTGAAGTATGATTTTGCGCAATCTGTTAGGACTACTAGAGGAAGTTCGAAAGGGCTAAAATCCTTTTGTCGTGCACCCCATTAAGGATACACGTGTTTCTTTTCATAGTGGGTCAGATTCTTGCGGCAAAGGCAAGTGTATCCCACTTTGGGCTGTCCCTCTCACCGACCCTTTTAAGGCAATCTCGGGAGGTGAGCCCACTAAGTTTTAAACATGTTCATTTGAAAGCATGAAAAGTGGATTTGGTAGAGCAAGTTTGGGAATTTGATTCACTCAAGAGTGAAGAGCATATCCCTATTGCTTTTCCCTTATCCCAAACACTCACAATCAATTTGGTTCTTTTTCAACCCCGTGACAAAGGGGTTCTTAGAATTGAAGTGTTTATTCTTTCCCTTTTATGATTAAACTATGTTTTGAACTTTGAAATGCCACAAGCTAAGGGAATGTGCAAGCTTGATGAGAAAAATACCTTAATCGATGCTAGCAAAGGCTAGGCACATTTTTAAGTAGTAGTTTTTCTCATTTTCTCTCCAAATCCTTCCCTTACCTTAGCAAAACGTTCCCTCCACCAACAAGTTAGTCGGCACAATACAAACAAAGTGAGGGGAAAACCAAATCAAAGCTTAAAATGATATAGTTGATTATGCTTTTGATTCTTTTTACCAAAATACTTGCAAAATTGACAAACTTAAGGATGAAATTCCCAATTCAAGGAAACATACTTAAGTTTATAAGCCTCTAAAATAGCAAGGTATACTCTGATAGGACCACCAAGATCTTTTCTGCGACAGAGCCTGTACCTGAGATAGAAAAATGGACATAGAGTTAAAATTCAGTCATCATTTTAACAATTTTATAAAATACAAAAGTACAGTCCACGTGACATTGTCCAGACTGTACGTGAGATTAAATTTCACAAACGTGTGATTACTTTAACCACCAGTGTCACCTTACAGGGCTCAAGCGAGATTAAAATAACCAGGAGCGATGTCTAATTTTATCCACGTGTGAAATCTTTACAAGACCGCGATAAACTGATGCTATTACCACGACGTCTAATTTATCAAATGCAAGATTTAAAATGACAAAAGCAAGAAATTAAATCAATAAGGTAGAGTACTCCCTTCACACCAGATGTAAAATGACTTCCTGAAAGTGGCTTTTCAATTTCTATGCGTGACATTTAAATGACCAGAGGCATGGTACCTTTGTCACAAATGTGACAATTTAATAACCAGAAGCATGCTTTATTTCTCTAGTGCATTATTTCTTTGTCCGGTAGCGTGAATCTGTAGGTTAATTCGCGTAAAAGTCCAGACTCAGTGCGTCATTTTATTCTCCATAGGTGACATTTCTTTGCTAAAGGCAAGATCTCTTTATCTGTCATCGTGATTTCTTCTCTATGATCTGCAGACAGTGAGCAAAAATATACAATTTGTAGCCTAAATTTAGCAAAAATGTGAAAATAATGATGAATTTGAGGCCTAGAGCCCCACGGTGGGCGCTATTTGTGTGTGAGTGATTTACACCTTCATGAAATAACAAGATTTAAAAGACAATTACACTATTCAAAGCAAACTAATCTAAATAATGCACAATTAATCTAAATATCTCATGGATCTCTAAAATAAAGTGGTAAATGAGGCTCTTAGCTATGATCCTCACTAGTGACACTCTAAAGATGAGAATTAAGCTATATGATATTCAAATTTAGATCTATTCTATCAAATTCTAGCTCTATTTGATAAACAATCTACTATGATCAAAGCAATTTAAGCTAATTAGCAATGAAAAATGATAAGTGAGTGATGTGGATGCAAATTGCAAGAGCTTTGCTACAATTCAAAGATATGGAGTGGATATATTATGCTTCTAAATCCCTTCAATATATAAGATTTTCCCAAGGGTAGGGGGTAGAGTGAGATAACCATGGTTATGCTTGGGTAAGGTCAATTGGCTTTGCTTTGTCCATAAATGGGGGGACAATCATTTAAATGGTTTCAAAAGGCTGGACCATTTCAACAAAAGTGAGTGATTTGTGTCCATTTTGTCTCCTTTTTGCTTTGTTGAGGGAAATTATGATTTATTAATTAATTAAAGTAATTAAATTTAGCCATGAAGGGTAAGAGGTTCATTTTAATTTTTCATTCCAACAACTATGTCATTAATTGAATTTAATCAATTTCGTAGTGTTTTTCCCCTTTTCAAGCTTTATTTAATCATTTAATCATTTAATTAAATTTTCCTTTGATTTGAATTGCCTTTGTTCCATTTATTGATTTTTCATGCTATTTTGATGATTTGATTGCACCTTTTGATTGATTTAAGCTTTTTGCCAATTTTTTGTGTCTACATCTACGGGAGAGATTCTTCCCCCTCCCTATGCAAAGATTATGTCTCCTTTTGGAGGTGATCTGGGTAGGCAACTAACTAAGAAATTTTTTAGTGGGCTTCTATTCACACTAACCTTTAGTGCCCCCAATACAGGGCTAGGGCCTCGCAGCCACACCAACACCTGAAAGTCATACACCCTCGCAAGCAGGGCTAGGAGCGGGGCTGCTTAGTACAATAGACAAGGCCTTCTCAAGATGATAGTCAAAATCATGAGAAGGAAGCTAACATGGCTTTGGAGTCTTTAGACTCAACAAAGCTTTTTTTATTATAGTGAGGTGGAATCACTGGCGATAGGTGTGTACTCACTTGGGTCATTCCCGGAGGTTCAACTTTCGACAGGCCCTCTAAAGGTGACACAAGACTTGGCTCAAATTTTTTGATTCTCTTAAAGAGAGAAGAGCATACTTCTCTACCTCTTCACCTTATCCAAACACATCAAGCATATTCATCACTGAGCTATTTCCTCCTTAACCAATTCAGAATGTCTTTGACAATCGTCCTGCAAGCAAACTGTTAGCAAGTTTTTATGATCTTTGATAAGTGACCTGCAAACCACTGTTACGTTGTAGTAGAAAATAGAAATATGAAATCAACAGCAAAAAGTAAATGTCAGGAAAAAATAACAGTAAGTTGCAAAATCTGGAAAATTTAAATGACTGATGGAAAAACTTCGCGTGAGAAAGTACTGCACTGCACATGAGAAAATACAAAGACCTGAGCGAGAAAGTGTTTCTTCACATGAGAGAATTCTATTGAGAGAAAAACTTCACGCGGCACGCTCAGAAATATCATGCGAGATTCCGTACACAGTGAAGTACGGACGCACGACAAAGTTCAAATTCCTTATCAGAAATTTTTTGAGAGTAAGGTCGGAAATGATTTTTCTGCCCCACGGTGGGTGCCAGAATGTTTATAGCTGAATGTGGACCTCTAATCCAGCCATACACACAACATAGTCATTTCTTGATCATCGAATCACGAAGATGAGTATGAATTACCCAATTCGCAAGATTCTATCGATTCGACCTGTTGCCTCCTAATTAGCTAAGGTGTTTGAATTACTCTCAAAAAGAGAGCCAACAACCAAAAGACCAAGCTAATATGAAGGATTTTGAAAGCTTGAAAGATAAAAAAATTGCAATTAATCTAAGATGAAGATGCAATTAATCTAAGAATGAAGTGCAGATTTAATCTAAGAATTTGAAAGTGAGATATGAGAACTAAGCTAACAATAAATAAGCAAACTAATTTAATATGAGAATGCAATTAACTAGAAATGGAAATTAATCTAATTATGCAATAACAAAGCTTGAAAGCATGAAAATTGAGACTAAAATCGACTATAGTTTTGATACTCTCACAATTGCCTCCTTCAAATGAGAAAAAGAGGTTCATAATATAGACAAGCCCAAAGGAAGGATGAAGAGTTTCTTGAAATGAAATG
Organism: Chamaecyparis obtusa; assembly: GCA_027943335.1. Lineage (NCBI taxonomy): Eukaryota > Viridiplantae > Streptophyta > Pinopsida > Cupressales > Cupressaceae > Chamaecyparis > Chamaecyparis obtusa. The sequence goes on along the minus strand of BSBK01000139.1, from coordinate 866,749 downwards.
GCTGACTCTTCATTTCCAATTGGGACAAATATTGAAGGATTATTTAATTAAAAGAATGAAATATTGCCACATATGGGTGACCCTTCGAATAATTTGAATTGTTAAATCCAAATAAAGATATCCATTCAAATAACCAAATAATATTAATTCCTTTTATGTGTATTAGCTAAAGGGGGTGGGTTTAATTTAATTTAAAGTACTTAGGACTTTAGAATTAAATTAATTTATCATAGGGATTATTTAGCTAATAAAGTCGAATACTTAGGAATTAATTATAGTGTAAGATTAATGCAATTTAGGGTTTTTCCAATTGACACCAAGTCAAATAAAGTCAGGTAGGAGAGAGAAAATTACCTAGTAAAATAGGACTTTAATGATGTAAAATTGAAGAAAATACACCAAAATTGATTGAAATTATAAGGTTCCAATTTTGGGGTATTACAACACTAAGCACGATTGGGCAATGATCTTTCGAGGCTTGTATCTCGGACCCTATGAGAGGTATCGATGAACCATGAGATTCTACATGAAAATGTTTCTAAGGCCTAAAATAACCTCTCTCCATTCTGGGAGATTAAAATTTTTTTGAATTTTGCATGCCAATTTCGCTTGGCGCCAAAATTTGCAATGAGGGTCAGTTGAAAATTGCACCACTAGGTTTCTTCCAAACCGTTCATCTTGAAATTGAATGGTCTACACCATTAGCTCATGTTGAAAAAGTAAACGCTAGTGACAACCTCATTTCAAACACGAAGTCACTAGAATGTTAATGACCATGCAGACCAAAGTGTCCTCAAGGTGCACTAAGCATGATTAAGAAGTGATCTTTTGAGGCTTGTATCTTGGACCTCGTGAGAGGTATCAAAAAATCGTAAGATGCTACAAGACCTTGTTTCTAAGGCCTACAATACTGTCTCTCCATTCAGGGAGATTTGAATTTGTTTGAATTTGGCATGTCAATCTCGCTTGATGCCAAAACTTGTAGTGAGGGTTAGTTGAAAGTTGCACCACTGGGTTTCTTCTAAACCGTTCATCCTGGCACCAAATGGTTTACGCCATTAGCTCCCATTGGACGGGTAAACGCTAGCGACAACTTCATTTCAAACATGAATTCACTACAACATTTGTGACCATGCCAGACCAAAGTGTTCCCAAGGTGCACTAAGTATGATTGGGCAGAAATATTTTGAGGCTCATATCTCAGACCTCGTGAGAGGTATCAAAAAATTGTAAGATGCTATATGACCATGTTTCTAAGGTCTACAATAACCTCTCTCCATTATGGGAGATTCAATTTTTTTTGAATTTGGCATGCCAATCTTGCTTGACACCAAAACTTACAGTGAGGGTCAGTTGAAAGTTTCACCCCTTGATTTCTTCCAAACCATTCATCCTGGCACCAAATGGTCTACGCCATTAGCTCTGGTTGGGTGGGTAAACACTAGTGACAACCTCATTTTGACCACAAAGTCACTAGAACATTTGAGACCATGCCAAACTAAAGTATCCCCAAGGTGCACTAAGCACGATTGGACAATGATCGTTTGAGGCTTGTATCTCAGACCCTATGAGAGGTATCAAAAAATTATGAGATGCTACAAGACCATGTTTTTGAGGCCTATAATAACCTCTATCCATTCTATAATTTTCTTGAATTTGACATGCCAATCTCGCTTGATGCCAAAACTTGTAGTGAGGGTTAGTTGAAAGTTGCACCATTGGGTTTCTTCCCAACCGTTCATCCTGGCACCGAATGGTTTGTGCCATTAGCTCTCATTGGGAGAATAAATGCTAGTGAAAACCTCATTTTGAACATGAAGTTGCTAGAACATTCCCGGCCATGCTGAACCAAAGTGTCCCCAAGGTGCACTAAGCACGATTGAGTAGTGATTGTTCGAGGCTTGTATCTCAGACCTCGTGAGAGGTATCAACAAACCATGAGATGCTACAGGACTTTGTTTTTGAGGCCTACAATAACCTATCTCCATTATGGGAGATTCAATTTTTTTTTGAATTTGGCATGCCAATCTCGCTTGATGCCAAAACTTGCAGTGAGGGTTAGTTGAAAGTTGCACCACTGGGTTTCTTCCAAACTATTTGTCTTGGCACCAAATGGTCTATGCCATTAGCTCTAGTTAGGTAGGTAAATGCTAGTGACAACCTCGTTTGGAACACAAAGTCACTAGAACATTCACAACCATGCTAGACCAAAGTGTCCCCAAGGTGCACTAAGCACCATTGGGTATGTTGGTGATTTTTTTGGTGTGTCAAGAGGCAAAGTGGGATCTTAGGGGCAATACTTGGTTTGAGATAGAGTATTTAAGCCTTAGGAAAGGATCTAAGAAAAGATATATCTTTTGAGGGTTGAGTTGACAAAGGTAGTTGTCAACTTGACAACTTCTTAAAAAACTTGTAATTATTAATAGTCAGTTTGTGACTGTTATAGACAGTTTTAGAGTTAGTTGTTGTCAGTTTTAGAGTGTTTGGGGATCTATTAGAGGAGATCCACGTGAGTATAGTTTAGTATGTAGAGTGGTGTGATAGAGAACTAATGTAAATGGTTCCAAATCAATAAACAAATTTATATTCTTGCAAACTGGTTCACTGGCTCGTGGGTACCGTCCATTAAACCCAGGTATTTGAATGCATTGTGGAATGTATCTATGATTGAAAATAGAGTACATATTGATTGTATATTGTCTTGTTATCACTTCCATGTCTATATTACATCATTTCATTGGCATTTGAAGGCAAGGAGCTAACTGGTGTCTTGTACAATAGTGTTTGGTGGCAGGGATATGTAGGATATGGTGGTGGAGAGACCACAAATGGTGGTAAATATTGATTGAAGGTGCATGAAGTAGCACCATTCATTGTTGTGAGAATATACTCCAAAAGATGAGTATATTTTTTGATGGATCTATACTATTGGGGTCCATAGGGATGTGTTAGATCTATTGGGGGGATCTAGAGAGATTTGCAAGTCTTTTTGAACAATCCCTAGTCTAGAGACCCTAGAAAGGAGGGTTTGGTACCTAGAATGATAGGTCATTGTTTTCTCAATAATAGTTTGAAAAAATATTGATGTAGAAGCATCATTCCATGAATGTTCTTACTGATTCTCATGGAATGATGTGTCTTTGACATGTATAATAGAGTTCTAACATGATACATTACAGAAGAGTTGATTTGACAAGGTGATCACCTGATTTGTAAAGTGAAATTTGAAGGATTTTCTTGGTTGAGAGCATCAGATACACATGAATAAAATGTAGCACATAAAGCATGAATTGTCTTAAATGATTAATTACACATATAAATACATGTAGAAAATAAAGCATACACATAAATTTTCTCAAGTCATGAAGCATACATATAGCACATAGATTATAAAGCATACACATGAATTCACTTAAGTCATGCACATAGCCCATACACATGAATTTAGGTTATGAAGAATGTACTTGAATACACATGAATATACTTAAGGCATAAATCCTACATATGAGTACATACACACAAGCATTTTTACATACTAACAATGAACAAATGAATACACAATTAACCAATTGGATTGATTATCAAGTTTCATATATATCAAAATGAACAATAATTCTATACATATCAAAAAATGGCATACATGCCAAATCAATAATAGAGTTACAAAAATGTGCCATCAACTATGTCAAGATTGATATATATATAATAAAATTATTGAATATATATAAAATTTGGTCATTCAATAACCACAACTAGATCTGTATATCTCTATCAATATCTATGACTCTATTGGATCATCAAAATTGAGCCTCTTCAAAGTAGTAGATGGCTCACTAGGTGTCTGCACAAGAACAATTCAAATGCTAAATCAGATATCTTTTCTCAAAATAAAATCAAAATAACTAAATACATGATTGTAATAAGTTGGAAATTGAATTGTTAGTTACATCATCTCTTTCTTCTACAATTGGGCCATTCACTAAAGCTGATGGTCCCCATCTTGCGCAAGCTGGACTCCTAACAAAATGTAAAGGCAGAGGATCCACGAGAGATTGTGAAGAGGGTTGTAATAGGTAAAACAAAATAAAATCAAGTTAATAACATATATGTCAGGAAATAATAAACAAATTATAAAATTGCATCTACTCATATCTAAACACATATGTTTAACATGTATATAGAAAAAATGCATACCGAAACCTCAAATGGCTCTCATGTACTCTTAGGAGGCATCGCCACTGATGAGGTAGCTATGACCAATTCCTTTATGAACAATCATAACATATGTCATATTCATAGAGGAAGGATTTCTAAGAGATTTAGAATGATCAAGAATCCAATTAAAAGTAAATATAAAAATGTTACCTCTTCTCTCTCCTGAACATCGGCGACATTAGGTGCATTCATTAATTTTATAAAATGCAACTGTTTCTATACATAGAAAAAATAAGTCAGGTGCATTCATCAATATAGACTTCAAGTACACCTTTAATCATGAATAATACATTTCAACAAATAAACTTATACTCTATTAAATTACCTTTTGTCATTTGGGTGTCCTCGAGGATTTCTTTCTCTTTCCCGGTGTCCTCAAGTCAGGTGAGATACCCTAGCAAATAAAAATTAACATAAGATAAATGAATATGATACCACATGGGTTCAATTAAAACTGTAAACAAGAGATGTGAAAAATATTATACCGCAAAGCTTTCAAAACCAAAGTCAATGGCATAAAGGGTGATATCATCAAGTTCGAAATCTCAGCAGTCGACGAGCCCTATAAAACAAAAAATAAATATGCATATATTAACAAAATATATTTTGAAACATACATATTATTCTATTTTAAGGAATATTTTAAAATAATTACCTTAGGTGTGGAAGCTACATGTGTACATGTACGTGTACATGTACGTCTACTCAAAGGAACACTTTATGATGTGCTCGTATCACCTGCTGCACCCTACAATGCATGTTATTCATGTATCAATTTAAATTATTCTCTAAATAAAAAATTATTTACTTTTATAAGATTTAGGTGATTAATTAATAACATGTCAAAACACAAATAAACAAACCTGTCTCTGCTCTCTAGAAAATACTATCATCGTCAAGTCATCTGTGACAGCTGCATCCTCAACACTGAATGCATGTCATCTACCCTCGCAATGTGTACATGAATGAGATGTCAAACCATTATCATTCGCATCTGTATCTACCCCAATGCATATACCCTGACAATCAGGGCACATATGCTCAATGGGTTGGGCTGATCCAAATGGTCCCTTTGATGACAATGGAAGTGGCACAGGTGTAGATGCAAATGGTGCATCTGATGATGATGGAGGTCGCATAGGTGTTGATCCACCCTCTACTCTGAAAAAATTTGTGCCATGCTCAATGATGACATCAGTCAATGATGTGGCTGCATGAAGGGTCTATAAATCTATGGACACCTTCACAACTATTGGGACTGCAACATGAACCATGGTTTTTTTAGCTAGAGGCCTCCCATGTTGTGGTTGTACCACCCCGTGGGACCCAGGTCTATCCCATGTAGAGCCTCTCATCTACCTTGGAAATGTCAGATGTCAAAGTAATTTGGGTTCTCACCAAGGATAAACTCACAATATAGCTTTCTTAAGAAATATAGAGGCACCTCCCAATTATTACAGGGTCCTTGGTCAAAGACCATATACCACCTATCCAAAAAAGATGCTTTCATCCTAGATTGTGAACACACCAATGTATAGCAAACTGAGTCATGTTTAGTTCTGGGGTGTTACTAGTACTAGGATCGGTAAAAAGAGTGCACATATATCACTTTTAAGAATGGCCTTGTTTTTCACTTCATCATATGACAAGCCATCCACATAAAATGCTCGACACCTATCCCTCCATGAACCCCATTTGGTAACCTCTCTAGAAACCTCATTTTCACCATTAGCCATTCTTTCTAGCATCAAGGTGAGGGTTGAGTGGTGGTCAAGACTAGAGGACCTCAACCTAATGACCAATATAGAAAGTTGGGCACTATTTTGGGTAAGCATTTTATGAGATCATCGTGTGGCATCTACACGATCTAATGGAGAACGTGGAAGGTTTATGGGTGGCGGTGGTTGTGGTTGTTGCTCATGTTCAATATTTTCTCCCATTGCTTGTGCATGAGGTTTTTGTTTTCTTTTTCATTTTGGGCAAGTCTTTGTATAATCTGACATCAAAATTTAAAAACAAAACATTAATAAATTAAAAAACCCTACTTCAAATAAAATACAAACAAAAACATTTGAAGCACTAAAATCTTACCTTTTCTATGAGGTGTCATTGTTTCCAATAGATGAAAAATGCAAATAGAATGAAAACACGCTCGCGTTTTGTAGAAAAAATAGCTTCCTCAAGTGACCGTTCCTTTGTTTATGGTGTTGGAAATGGTCCAAAGATGCGAGTTTTGAGGAATAATTTTTTCCTCAAAACCCGTACACGTTTTGAGGTGCTATTGGTATTTTTAAATATTTTTGGCTAGGTTTGGTAAAACCAAGCCTAGCACGATTTTGAATTTTGTATAACCCGCACGGGTTATGAAAAATTTCTTTTTTTTGGATGTGGCCACTAAACTGTCCACCATCTTGGTGCACTTACCCTACACAAAATGAACAAATTGGATTGAATTTCAAGTTTCATATATATCAAAATGAACAATAAACATGTACATTTCCAAAAATGGCATACATGCCAAATCAATAATAGATTTACAAAAAGATGGCATCTACCATGTCAATTTTCATATACAATACAAATATAGCGGAATAATTTTTTCCTCAAAACTCGTACGTGTTTTGAGGCGCTATTGGTATTTTTAAATATTTTTGGCTAGGATTGGTAAAACCAAGCCTAGCATGATTTTGAATTTTGTATATTCCGCATGGGTTATGAAAAATTTCTTTTTTTTGGATGTGGCCACTAAACTGTCCACCATCTTGGTGCACTTACTCTGCACAAAATGAACAAATTGGATTGAATTTCAAGTTTCATATATATCAAAATGAACAATAAAAGTATACATTTCCAAAAATGGCATACATGCCAAATCAATAATAGATTTACAAAAAGATGGCATCTACCATGTCAATTTTCATATACAATACAAATATTGAATATCTATAAATGTCATTAAGTGACCACAACTACATCTATATATCTCTATCAATATATATGAATGTGCTGGATCATCAAAATTGAGCCTCTTCGAAGCAGCATGTGGCTCGTTGGGTGTTTACACAAGAACAATTCAAATGCTCTTAATCATATATCTTATCTCCAAATACTATCAAAATAACTAAATATTGGACTGTAATTTATTGGCAGTTGAATTGTTGATTACCTCATCTCGTTCTCCTGTACTTGGGATATGTAGTAATGCTGATGGGATCCTTCATTGGTGAGGAATCCTAACAAAATGGAGAGGTAGAGGATACGTGGGTAGTCGTGATGGGGTATATAAGAGGTAAAACAAAGTTAATACAAGTTAATAACATATATGTCAACAAACAATAAAAAACTAAAAATGAATGGACCAAAAAAAAATGCATATGAAAGCCTCGATGTATCTCCTATACTGGTGGGAGGCACAACCATTGATGAATCAGTTATGATATTTTCATGTATGGTAAGTGTTAAAAGATGTTATAGTCATAGAGGGAGGAATTAGGGCTTTCTAACAAACATGAAAGAAATATAAAACAAGTTGACAAGAGGGTTTAAACTAAGAATACATGCATACCTCTTGCCTTTGTTGTGGTGGATCTCCTCTTCGATGATCGAGAATCCTAACAAAATGGAATGGTAAAGAATCTGTAGGAAGTTGAAAAGGGAGCTATAATAGGTAAAACATAATTAACACAAGTTAATAACCCAATGTTGATGACAAACACTACAAAAGTAAAAATGCATGTACTCATATCTAAATCCATATGTTTAACACACACACACACACACACACACATAATGCATATCAAAGCCTCAGATAGCTCTCCTATAATCTTAGGAGGCATCATCATTGATGAGGCCACTGTGACCATTTCCTATATGAAAATCATAACATATACCATTTGTTGGGGCACATATGATCAATGGGCTACACTAAGCCAAATGGAGCATCTGATGATGTTGGAGGTGGTGCAAGTTTTGATCCACCCTCTGCCTCGACTAACTGTGTGCCATGCTCAATAATGACATCAGTCAATGATGTATCTTCTTTAAGGGTTTGTATAAATACATAGACTTCTTCACTACTACCAAGACCACAACATGAACTATGAGTTTTTTAGCTAGATGTCTCCTATGCTGCAGCTCTACCACCCTGTGGGCCCCATCTCTATCATGTGCAAGGCCTTGATATGAAACTTTCATACAACAATATGACATTTCCACATAACCCATTATAGCTCTGAAGAAAATAAACACTTAAAATCCACATACAAGAGAATAGACAACATACCCACAAAAATGCGACATAAGATATATCTTGGGAAACCCTCATGAGGGAAAAAACCTAGCCTCTAAAAGCATCCATCACCATGTATTATTCAGAAAAATACCATTGCAATACAACCATGAAAGCCTTCAAAGCCATAGCCACAACCAAACAATCCATGTGAACAAGCATGAATCCACACATCCCATGCCATGCTTCCAACCTTCACAAATGCTACCTTTGGCTAACTTGTTTCCACCTGTCTTACCTCAACAACTACCCTTGTGGTTTCTTTTATAGAAACAAGCTCCCACAAAATCACCAAGTGGTATTACATAAACCATGTGCTACCAAACCCTATTGACCCACATTTAATATTGGGTACTTTATTTACTTTATTTCCTCAATATTAAATAATTACATCAAATAATATCACAATGTTACAATACAACTCAAAGAATATTCCATGGGAATCTCTACATGTTGCATGCCCATCTAGGTGCAACATTTACATAATAAAATGAAATAACAATAATAAACATTATTATGCAAGGTGTACAACACCACTTTCTCAACAATCCTCCCCTCTACCTTGGAACTGTTGGATGCCAAAGTAATTCAGATTCTCTCTGAGGGTAAACTCACAATATGGATTTCTTAGAAAATATAAAGGCACTCCCAATTATTACAGGGTGCTTGGTCAAAGACCATATACCACCTATCCCAAAATGCAACTCTCATCCTATTATGAACACATCAATGTATGAGAAATCGATTCATAGTTACTTCTAGGGAGTTACTACTAATAGGATAAGTGAAAAGAGCACATATGTCATCTTTAAATATCCTCTTTTTTTTTCACTTGATCATATGACAACCCATTAGCATAAAATGCATGACATCTATCCGTCCATGAACCCCATGTTGTAACCTCCCTAGACACCTCATTTGCACTATTGGCCATACTTCCTAAGGAAGTGGTGAGGGATGAATGGTGCTCAAAACTAGAGGACCTCAACCTATTAACCAATACATGGATATTTGGGCACTGTTTTGTTGAAGGCGATTGATAAGGTCCTCTTGTGTGGCATCAACACAACCTATTGGAGGACACAAAGGGTTTAGATTTGGTTTTGGTGGTGGATTTGGGTTTTGATGAGGATTTTCTTATTGTGGGGTTGTATTTTGAGGGTTCTCTTGTTGCTCATTTCCAACATTATCAAGATTTTCCTATGTTCAAAGAGGTATTTTTTGTCTCTTTCATGGTCGTGGATTTTTTTTCTTGAATCTAACATCAAATTAATTCAAACAAACTTAAATCACTTTAACAAACCCTACACAATCCAAATTGGAACAATTTTTTTTAAAAAACAAATTCTTACCTATTCAACGATGTGGCATGCTTTCAAAATGGTCAATATGGCAACAAAATCCAATAACAACAAGAACTCGCTCGGGTTTAGGCATTTCCCCTTCTTCCTCTCTCCTTCAAACTTGATTTTGGTGTGAAAAAATAACAATCAAACACAGGTTTTTAAATTTTTTTTATGATAGTCAAAACACGATCGAGTTTTGTAAAGCATTTTTTCTTTACAAAATGCGATTGAATTTTGTAAAACTTAAGCTTTTTTATTATTTTTTGTGGCTTGGGAAAGACTCGACTTTGCCAAGCCTAGTTTTTTCAAATTTTGAATAACTCGATCATGTTATGAAAAGTTTTGATTTTTTTAGGAGGTGGCCACCTTTTTGCACACTATCTTGGTGCAGTTACCCTATCATTGCATAATTTCCTAATAAAAAGTATATTGAAGTGATTTTTTTAATTTTGTAATAAAATATGTATGGTGGCTTGCATATAGTATAGTGATTTTAGTAATAATATTGTAACATACATGATTTGTTTGTATATGACAGTATTGTGATAGTAATTACAAGTCACCTAGAAGAACTCACAACCATATAAGAAAATAATTAATGTTTACAAGGAGCATAAACAATACTGTAGGAGCACTTGTGTAAGGGCACCACATAAGAAAACAATTAATGTTTACTAGGAGCATAAACAATAATGTAGGAGCACTTGTGAAAGTGCCAAAGCTTGTGTAACACAATATGATAGTAACATAGTGCTCTATAATATGGCCTAATTCTTCAGGAGAATTTATAATTAGGCTACCAAAATAAAGGAACTAGAATGGTGGCTATACTAGAAATAGAAATATATAAGTATAGCAATAGTTTTGAGGTTGTAACTAATAAGATCACAGTGTGTGGTGAAAATAGAGCAAAAAATGAAAAATAATGAAGGAGCACTCATGAAGAGCAACATGTTAGTTACTAGGGACATATGTGTTTAGATTATTCTCAAAATTTACATGAATTAGTTATGGAGGACAAGGTTGCTTGGGTTTTCTTTTGTAGGGTCATTTCATAGTTTTTTTAGTAGGCTTGTTGAGTTTTTTTTTCTATGTAATGGTTTCTCTTCATTAATAGATAATAATAATAATAATAATAATAATATAATAAATAATAAAAATATAATTTATTTATTAAAAAATAAAATAATAAAAATATACTAATTACACAATATTAAGTAATCATTTATTATTTAATAGAAATAATTTTTCTATAATTTAATAAATCAATTTAATTTAGGGCAGGTTTAAGATTTAATTAATTTTAGGGTTAGGTTTTATTTTTACATAGTAATAAGTTAGTAGAAAACAAATTGATTCAGACATGTAATGAGGCTCCATAATTTAATAAATAAATTACTTATAATTAGAATTTTAGTTAGGGTTACAATATTTTATTCTTACATTATAATTGATTTATAAATACTAATTATTGAATTTGGTAACTTCATCAAATTCTAAATCTTATTCAAAATTGTAAATCTAACCTTAAAGGTCGCTAGACTATATTCTTATAATGTAATCATACTATAATAATAAAACAAGTGCCAGAGTGGCTAGTACATAAATTTAAATGTATTTTATTATATTCATTATAAATCTATGTAAATTTAATTTTAATATTAATAAATGTATTTTAATTAATTATAAAATTTGACGATAATAATTATATTAGTTTAAATAATTTTAGATGTATCAATAAGTAATTCTTTTTCATTATAATTATTTTAATAATATAAATTAGAAATTGTAGTTAATTTATTTTATTGTAATGTTAATTTAAATTATTTTGTAAAGTATAACAATAAGCTTTAGTGTCAAAAAAATATAATTTAAATATATTATAAATAATATTTTATAAAGTTAAACAAAGTTATTATTACAATAGTAATTTTATAAAATATTATGTTTCAAAATGTGAGAGAAATCCGTGTATAATAGTTCAAATACATTTGTCCAAAATATACGAAAAGTACTAATAATGTAACTAAATTAAAAAATGTAAACACCTCTATAAAGATATAAATTAATGCTATCTCATAAAATCCTAACCATCCGTTTAACCTCTTAATCCTAGCCATCCATCCTATTATTCACCTATCTATAAATGAGAGATCAATCCGGTCATTAGCCGAAGAAGGAGCTTTTAGGTAAAAGTATCCAGTCATCAGCCATTAGACGAGGAAGGAGCTTTTAGGTAAAGTTAGTGCGCTTGTTTAGTGAGCAATCAACCTATCAAGAGTATTTCGTGTGGAGTTAGGATGGGCTTTACTTCAACCCTAAAATAAAGGTGATGATACTACATTATTTTTGTTATATTATTTACCCTGTTTTCTTTTTGTCTTCAGACTAATTCTTTTCCAATGAACTAGGGTCACTCTTTTTGAACTGTAAGGTAGAGATATTGTGTGGGTAGTGTCTTATTTTTCTGTGACCAATCTATAAATCAAAGACCAATCTAGTTGCTAGACGAGGAAGGGGCTTTTAGGTAAAGTTATTGAGCTGGTTTAATAAGCAATAAATATATCATCCTTACCGAGTTTGAGTGGAGTTAGGAGGTAGTATTATGTTATTTATCCTAACTTTAACCCTGAATTTTTTATTACTATATATTTATCCTAACTTCTTTTTGTTCAATGAATTAGGTCACTCTAGTTTAACTCTAAGATAAAGATATTGTTACGGAGTCTTCTCCGATAGGTTCATTTGAAACTATTCAACTTCAGAAACAAATAGAAAGTCCATTGACAATATCTTATTTTTAATATTATTCAACTTCAATATTTTATTTTTCTTCACAGTATGTACCATCATTTCATAAAAACTTCATATTATAATATTTTTATCTTCAATTTCTCCCAAATAGGGTGGCCATAATCGCACAATACGTTGTCAAGTTGAGGCTGCATATATGCTTGAATCCCATAATGATTCACTTGAAACTTCCACTCAGACACCCTTGTCCAAGGCAGCCTGCATATTCCCTATTAACGCAGAGATCATGACAAGCATATCCTGGACTTGAACCATGGTCCATGACTATTATATTTTAATATATGATAGAGATGACAGAATTTTAATATTTGATATAGATGATTTGAACTATTGTCATTAAGCTTTCACTCATTATGGATCTTTGCATGCATTGCCATGGCAGCTGTTTAGGGCGGGAGTTATTGCAGAGTCAAGGAGAATAGACTATCAAATGGAGATTGGAGGTAATAGTCATGTAAACAAATGTGAGACATCTGGCTTTGGCTATGTAAATGACATGGTTCTGTCCATTCTGGAGCTACTGAAGCATCATCAGGTGTGTTTACAAAAACACAGCAAATGTTTTGAGCTGTACTATTTATATATGTAATTATCAAATTTATTCAGATTTTCCTTTTTGTTAATTTTATATTTATCCGCTTAGTTTCAAAGAAACTTGGACTAAGTTGAGAAAGCCAAAGTATAACAAGCTGTCTATGTTCTATGGTTTTGTTACCACGCGTCTTTCACTATCCAATGGGTTACTATGTGCCAAACTTCCTATTTTAGTTGTGTTGGAATTGTTTGAAAGGGCTACTAGTACCGAGTCCTGCAGATTGAAGAAACTTAGCAATACCCAGATGCCTTACCTTTTTTTTGAATGATGAAGTCCTCCAGCCTAATTAATTGCAATGTCGCATTAATTATAATTAAGTTTGACAACACAACCAATAGAGCCACCAGCATATGTCTGGTAGTATTGATACAAACGGTTGAAAACTGGACAGTCATTTCCAACATTAAACCCTTTCAATTCTTTGGCTTCGCCATGCATACCTTATGATATTGTTCTTGCTGGTAACAGGTACTGATTTTTTTAATGGTTTTAGTCCCCTTTGTGAGTCTGTTGATACTGGTTTTTTAAAGTTTTTATTTGTTTTGTGAACTATTCTTGGTTTGAATTTGAATAATGTATTTTCTCTTGTTTGTCATTTTTTGATATATTTTGTCTTTAATGTCTTTAAATTCCCAATTCTGATTAGTTGTAATTATTGAGTTTCTTCTAATAGTTGTTCATAAAGATTAATGGTGCCAACTTTTTAAGAGTTGTCTTCCACTTTCTGTTATATGACTAAATATATGGGACTACATATCTACAATATTCTTATTTCCAATTATCATTTAAAATTTGAGCATTTATCTTATTCCCCTTGCAGGCATACCTTGTGGCATTGTTCTTGTTTGTACTGGTATTTTAGGGTTTTACTCCCCTTTGTGAGTCTGTTGATAGTGATTAGAGTTTTATTTGTTTTGTAGAATTGTTATAATGTATTTTCTCTTGGTTTGTCATTCTCTCTTCTAATAGTTGATAAAGGTTAATGATATTTAATTTTTGTGTCAACTTTTTCAGAATTGTTGAAAAGAAATTCATTTGAATATTTTGTTTTCCATTCTTTCCATTCTGTTCAAAGATTTACTTGCTTATTATATTCTTATGATAATTTGTTGTGGGCAGCGTGTTTTCTATGTTGACATTGACGTTCACCATGGTTATGGAGTCAAGGAGGAGGCTTTTTGTACAACTGATAGGGTCATGACTGTCTCTCTTCATAGATTTGGAGACTATTTCGCTGGTTCAGGTGATATCCAAAACATTGGATATTGGAAAGGAAAATATTATTCCGTAAATGTCCCCTTGGATGATGGAATTGATGATGAAAGTTTTCAGTCTATATTTAAACCCATCATTCAACGACTGATGAGTGTTTATGATCTCGAGACAGTTGTACTTCAGTATAGAGCTGATTCCTTGGCTGGAGACAGACTAGGCCGTTTTATTCTTTCTGTAAAAGGGCATGCAGAGTGTGTACAATGCATGGGGTCATTCAATATGCCACTTTGGCTCTTGGGTGGTTGGGGGTTGAAGGTATTTATCTTAACAAATTTATTAATTATTCAATATTGTTTCTAAATTGAATTGTGTAAGAGATCTTTGTAATTAATATTTTAAATCATAATATTATTTCTGAATTCATTTGTATTAGAGTTTTAATTATCAATGTTTTTTATAGTAATATTATTTCTTAATTCAGTCGTGTTAAAGTTATTGTCATCAACATATTCAAATATTGATTTAAAACTTCAACAAAACAAATCTAAAATAATGTTCCTAGACTATATTCTTATAATATGATTATGTTATAATGATAAAATAATGTAACTAAATTAATAATGTAAATGCCTCAATATAAATTAATGCTTTTTCATAAAATCCTAACCATCCATTCCACCTTTTTATCCTAGCCATCTATCCTATTACTCACCAATTTATAAATTAGAGCTCAATCTAGCCATTAGACAAGGAAGGACCTTTTAGATCAAGTTATTGTACTTGTTTAGTGAGCAATCAATCTATCATTTTCAAGAGCATATCCATTAGAGTTAGGATGGACTTTACTTCAACCCTAAAATAAAGGTAATGAGTGTTGTACATTATTTTTGTTATATTATTACTCTATTTTCTTTGTCTTTAGACTAATTCTTTTGCAATGAACTAGGGTATCTCTTGTTCAACTCTAAGATAAAGATATTATTTAGGTAGTGTTTTAGCTTTTCAAGTAAAGTTATTGTGCTTGTTTAATAAGCAATAAATATATCATCCCCAAAAGCATTTGGAGTGGAGTTAAGTTAGGATGTACTTTGCTTCAACCCTATATTTTTTGTTATATTATTTATCTTAAATTCTTTTTGTCCAATGAGCTGGGGTCATTCTAATTCAATTTTAAGATAAAGATATTGTGTAGGTATTGTCTTTTTTTTAGTGTGGCAGCCTACCAGTTCAACAAATGGAAGCCAAAAATTGATCCTTATGATGTCTAGTCTTGCACTGACCAAGACTTAATTCCTGATGGGCTCATTTGGAACTATTCAACTTCACCAGCAAACCAAAAACCCATTGACAATATCTTATTTTTTATTGTTGTCAAATTCAGACTATTATACTACATATATGTTTGAGACTCCCTTGTCTAAGGCAGACTGCATATGTCCATTAATATAGATTGAGAAGCATATCCTGGACTTGAACCATGGTCCATAAACATAGATTGAGAAGCATATCCTGAACTTGAACCATGGTCCATAACTATTGTATTTTAATATATGATAGAGATGATAGAATTTTAATATTAGATATAGATCATTTGAACTATTGTCATTAAGCTTTCACTCATTATGGATCATTGCATGCACTGTTATGGCAGCTGTTTAGGGCAGGAGTTATTCCAGAATCAAGGAGAATAGACTATCCAATGGAGACTGGGGGGAACTCCCTTAGTTCTGGATCAGAAGGGAGTAAGAGCGAAGTATCATACTTTTTTGAGCCAGATGTGGGATTTTATTACAATGGAAGAGAATATGCTATGAGGTCTTACCGCTTAAGATTGACACATGATCTTGCTGTTGCATATGGATTGCACAAGGAAATGGAAGTTGTTAAGTTCTATTCTGAAATAGATAACTATGTGGCATTTTTAAGAGCAATAACTCCAGAGACAATGCAGAACCAAGGCAGAACAATGGAACGATTTAATATTGGAGGTTACTGTCCAGTTTTCGTTGGGTTCTATCAATATTGCCAAACATATGCTGGTGGCAGTATTGGGTGTGCTGTCAAACTTAATTACAAACAATGTTGCATTGCAATTAATTGTGCTGGGGGTAATAGTAATACAAAAAAATGTGAGACATCTGGATTTGGCTATGTAAATGACATGGTTCTGTCCATTCTAGAGCTACTGAAGCATCGCAAGGTGTGTTTTCAAATGTTTTAGCTGCACTATTTATTTATTTAATTATCAAATTTATTCAGATTTTCCTTTTTGTTAATTTTATATTTCTGTTTGGTGAATCAGTTCCACTTAGTTGCAAAGAAACTTTGAATAAGATGAGAAAGCAAAAGTATAGCAAGCTGTTTATGTTCTATAGTTTCGTTACCATGCGTCTTTCACTATCCAATGGATTACTATGTGCCACACTTCATATTTTTCAGTTGTGTTGGCATTGTTGAAAGGGCTATTGAGTCCTGCAAATTGAAGAAACTCCTCAAGTTTCCATTCTCAATACACATCTTGCCAACAGCATCGCATAAAAAAATGATTCACTTTTATTGCCATCAACGGAAGCCACTCTTCGAAGCCTTTCAAAATACTGGCCTTTGTTGTTTTTGTTGGTTGTTGTTTAAACTACCTTTTCAAATACTCTCCTAATGGGATTGTTAATGAGTTCTCTCATACAAATCTTCGATTGGTCGAACATATCTCCAATCTTCACTCATATAATAAAAATTACATGAGAACAAGTTTAATAATTGAAAAATAAATAAATAATGCAGCTAATGAAAACACACCGTGTGATATTTCAGTAGCTCCTGAATGGACAAGCCAATGTCATTTACTTAGCAATATTCAGATTCCTTACCTTTTGTTTTTTGATGAATTCCTCCAGCCTTATTAATTGCAATGTCACATTGATTGTAATTAAGTTTGGAGATGGGGGCTCAGTTAGTGAAGAATGGGATTTTTTTGGACAGTTATTCTTCTATCCTTTCCACTCATCCCCGCCTTCAGTCCTTTTGTGACTCCTTTACTGTTGCTGACTGGGACACTGTTGATCATTAAAAGATTGCCCATAATTTTGGGTTGGCAGTTTCTTTTGGCTGGAAACATCTTTCTGAATGGGCTCGAGGAGGATCTGAGGAAGATAGGCAGGAGCAGGTTCAGATTCTTGAGTCTTGGGAGAGCACTACCTCGACTGGAAATGATGTATTGGCTTGGGAAAGCAGAGATTTGTCTAGGAAGTTTTGTATTTCTGCAGGTTATGTTGAGCTGGTGCAGCAGTTCTTTGGGGGACATTCAAGCTCCTTGATGGAAACATGTTTACTACAAGTTCTTTTAGCCTAAGTGTAATTTTTTCATGTGGCTCTGGTGGTTCAAAATGGATGTCTTATCTGGGATAATTTTTGCAAGCATGGTTTCTAGGCCCCTCTATGTGTGTTGTGTCATAATAGCGAGGAAAGTGTTCCCCATCTCTTTTTCCAGTGCTGCTTCAGTAGACATATTTGGCACCTTTGGTGGGATGTGCGGAATCAAGCTTGCATGTCTCTTCCTTGGCTGAGTTTTTTTATCGATGGGGCAAGGCCCTTGTCAAAATTTATTTCTTTCAGGTGGCCTGGACTCTTGGCCCTTCTTTTATTATCTGGCATATCTGATTGGAGAGGAATCGTCAGATTTTTGAGGATGTGCTGTTGGGGGCTCACCACTTGTGGTGGAAAATTCTCCAATCTTTAGGAAAAACTGTCTCAGCAAAATGTGATATGATAGATGTTGTGGATTCTGCTGATAGTATTTTCTATAGTCATCTCCATCTTCCTCCTCCTCAACTAAGAGTGTGGAGGTAGAGTCCTCCTTAGCAAGGCATTCTGAAAATCAATACGGACGGGTCTTCTTGGAGAAACCTAGGTCCTGCAGGTATTGTGGAAGTTGGTAGGGACAAATTGGGAATTGTTAAGTTTATGTTCTTGTTTATAAAAGTCACCATACTAACAGCTTGATGGAGGCTATGGCTATTTTTCATGTTGTGGAGCGAGCTTGTACTTTTGGATAGAGAAGGCTTATTTGTAAATTTGAATAATGTACTTTCTCTTGTATGCCATTTTCTTTTGTATTTTGACTTTAATGTCTTTAAATTCTAAATTTTGATTAGTTGTATTTATAGAGTTTCTTCTAATAGTTGTTCATAAAGATTAATGATATATAATTTTTTTTACTAGAGCAACTCTTTTAGAGTTGTCTTCCACTTTCTATTAGATGAGTAAATATATAGGACTACATAGCTACAATCTTATCTGCAATCATCATTCAAAGTTTGGGCATTTACCTTATTCCCCTTGCAGGCATACCTTGTGGCATTCTTCTTGTTTGTACTAGTATTTTAGGGTTTTATTCCCCTTTGTGAGTCTATTCTGATTACTAGAAAAAAATAGGTTTTGAAGGGACCCGAAACCCTTTACAACAAAAGGATCAAAAGATAGGAAATATTAAGCAAAAACATCATAAGAAGAGACATACAACAACGAACTGCCCATACTAGAGGTTACAAAGCTAGCAAAGAAAGGGCAGAAACCCAGCTAAAAAGACAGCAAGAGACACAAAAAAACCAGCAGGAGCACCAGGCTAAGCATCCACATACAGAACCCCAGCTTTTTCATCCAGCATTTTCTCCATCTTGGTCTGGATGTTTCCATCCTGCCAATAACACTTTTCAGTTCATCCATATTATTCTTAACCATAGGGGATTTTTTCTTTCCATGGGTTTGAGAATTGGGGCCACCACTGTCCAGCAGAGGAGCACTCCTAACCTCAGTATCATCCTCCGAAGTATTGTCCAGCAAGTTAACTAGAGCCTTGAGGTTGGTACTAGAAGCCTTCACTTGTCCATAGTGTGCTAAAGAATGTTGATAAGAGTATTATCAACTTTATCCATTCTTTCCTTCAAATCAGCAACAGGGGAAATAGTAGATCTCTCATTGAGAAGAGACTCCATTTTCTCTTGGAGGATGGTATTGTTAGTCTGTTGATAGTGATTAGGGTTTTATTTGTTTTGTGGAATTGTTATAATGTATTTTCTTTTGGTTTGTCATTTTCTCTTATAATAGTTCATAAAGGTTAATGATATTTAATCTTTTGGGTAAACTTTTTTTGTGAGTCTGTTGATAGTGATTAGGGTTTTATTTGTTTTGTGGAATTGTTATAATGTATTTTCTCTTGGTTTGTCATTTTCTCTTATAATAGTTCATAAAGATTAATGATATTTAATCTTTTGAGTAAACTTTTTTTAGAGTTGTTGAAAAGGAATTCATTTGAATGTTTTATTTTCCATTATATTTTCATACACTTCAAAACCATTTTGTCCAAAGATTTACTTGCTTATTATTTTCTTATAATAATTTGTTGTGGGCAGCGTGTTTCCTATGTTGACATTGACGTTCACCATGGTGATGGAGTCAAGGAGGAGGCTTTTTGCACAACTGATAGGATCATGACTGCCTCTTTTCATAGATTTGGAATCTATTTCGCTGGTTCAGGTGATATCCAAAACATTGGATATGCTAAAGGAAAATATTATTCCGTAAATGTCCCCTTGGATGATGAAGTTGATGATGAAAGTTTTCAGTCTATATTTAAACCCATCATTCAACGAGTGATGAGTGTTTATGATCCTGAGACAGTTGTACTTCAGTATAGAGCTGATTCCTTGGCTGGAGACAGACCAGGCCGTTTCATTCTTTCTGTAAAAGGGCATGCAGAGTGTGTACGATACATGAGGTCATTCAATATGCCACTTTGGCTCTTGGGTGGTGGGGGATTGACAACTCATAATGTTGCTAAATGCTGGTGTCATGAGGTATTTATCTTAAAAAATTTATGAATTATTCAATATTGTTTCTAAATTAAATTGTGTTAGACATCTTTATAATTAATATTTTGAATCACACTTCCGAATTCAATTCACTTGTATTAGAGTTTAATTATTAATATTTTTGATCGTAATATTATTTCTTAACTCAGCTGTGTTAATGTTTCTTTATTAATTCAGCGGTGTTAAAGTTTTTGTCATCAACACACTGAAACAGTGATATAAAACTTCAACAAAACAAATCCAAAACAATGTTGGATAGCACTGTGGACTGAATTTTTGATATATAAATTTGTGGGTGCCATAAATATCAAAGATTCAAACTTCTTTAATCAGTTTTTTTTCTCCCAAATGTACAGACAGGAGTTGCAGTTGATAAAGAGATTGATGAGAAAATACCCCCGCATCTTGAGTATTACAGACCACATTATAGTACTAATGTGGCTCCATACAATATGCAAAACAAAAAATCAAAGTGGGATAGACTTAGGTTTGTTAGAATTTCTCTCTTTCCAGGTTGACTCATATTATGAACAAATTCTGTAAAATTAATTGGGCTTTTAAAATAGGAAAGCTTAATTATTTTATTAGCTCATTTATCAATTAAGGCCACTTTATTTGGTATACATCATAGGAAATAACGCTTAAATTGTTTTTGACAGGACCAAAGTTCTTGAGAATGTTAATAAAATGATAAGTGCACGAAGTATCCAATTTCAAGAGCCTCCTGCAGATGCTGATTTCCCTAAGCCGGTACATTTTTATATGCTACTTTCTTGGAATTTTTTTCTTTTGTGAGCCACAAATCCAAAACAATGTTGGATAGCACTGTGGACTGAATTTTTGATATATAAATTTGTGGGTGCCATAAATATCAAAGATTCAAATTTCTTTAATCTGTTTTTTTCTCCCAAATGTATAGACAGGAGTTGCAGTTGATAAAGATATTGATGAGAAAATACCCCCGCATCTTGAGTATTACAGGCCACATTATAGTACTAATGTGGCTCCATACATTAATATGGAAAACAAAAAATCAAAGTGGGCTAAACTTAGGTTTGTTAGAACTTCTCTCTTTCGAGGTTGACTCATATTATGAACAAATTCTGTAAAATTGATTGGGCTTTTAAAATAGGAAAGCTTAATTATTTTATTAGCTCATTTATCAATTAAGGCCACTTTATTTGGTATACATCATAGGAAATACCGCTTAAATTGTTTTTGACAGGACCAAAGTTCTTGAGAATGTTAATAAAATGATAAGTGCACGAAGCATCCAATTTCAAGAGCCTCCTGCAGATGCTGATTTCCCTAAGCCGGTATTTTATATGCTACTTTCTTGGAATTTTTTTCTTTTGTGAGTGAGGATATATCTACTGAGATTTATACACTGTTCCTTTATTGTTTAGAGACATGAACAGGAAGAAAAAGATTACGATGAAAGCAGTAGAAGTAAAAGGGACGGAGCAAGCTCAGAGAATGGTTACTGAAATGGTTACAATGAAAGTAGTAGAAGGAAAAGGGACAGAGCAAGCTCAGAGTATGTTCACAAATTCTACTAAAATGGTTACCGTGCTGGAAAATACCTAGGAGAATATATTTGGAGAATATTCTGTTGCTATCATATATAGGCACCCAGAAAACAAGTGTTTTGCGCATAAAAAGTTCTACCATCCATTTAGAGGAAATAACTTATTTCAATGCTACCATGAAAATGACTCTTTTTGCATCCAATATGTGAACGTCTGTTTTAACTCCTGATAAATGATGCGAATAGCAACGATCTATAATGTTTCTTGAGTATTTGATTCTTTTGCATACTATTGTGTGGATTATTGTACTCTCATTCATAAAAATGTATAATTTTTATTAGTTTTGTTTTCTCCTGTGAAATACTTCTTAGAATTGTGAGAGCTTGTTTCTAAGGCCCTAGAAAATTGTCAAAGGTATGTAGATTTGGAAAAAAAATTGAATAATGTAGAATTCTGCATCTGTACCTTCAAATATTTAGATCTAGCAAGAAATAAGCAAAACTTGCAGAATAGGAACAGAAGAAACACAAAGCTGCGGAGAATAAAAATTCTATTAATCATTGTGTAACATGTGAAAATTACAATGAATATATAATCAGAATTACATAAATTATGTAAATATTACATGAAATCTTAGAAGAGAAAGATGGAATTAAAAATGAGAACTCCTTAGTTATTGTAATATGCAACTGAATCATTATAGCCTGATTGACATACAACTGTAGTCTCTCCATAAACAAGTAGCTGCAGATCAAAAGTCGTGTTAACACCCCCTTAAGTCTGACTAAGGAGAGAAATCAACTAATGTGGGAACAAAACCCCCGTCAAGATTTGCAGTAAATATGCATAGCAGTTACAATGCTGCAACATCCTTCACTCCAAGGGTCTCGGAGAAAATGAAAATATAAGACCTATTTGTCCCTTCACAAAGAAGAGAAAGAATATCAACACAGAATGTGTAGTAGGTTCCTTTGCAACAAATGATGCCTCTTCCTTTTGGAAGATAGAAATGTCGAGCTGTCAAACTGCTGAATTCCTACTTAAGTGAGAAGCATGAAGGAATCATCCTTCAAGATGAATGGTTCTGGAAAATACTCATGTATATCAAATCTGATGCTAAAATGCAACTCTGTCATACAAGACTCAAGAAAAGTGACCACTGAAGTGTGAGATTTGTTCAAATGAGAATCAAGATGTGTCAAGATACTAGCATAGAGTCGTTGAGAGAGAACAAGAGAATCCAAACCAAAAGAAGATGCAACTGGATGTGAGCTGACATTAGAGAGAAAACATATTTCCTCAATGTTGTCATCATAATCAATGAGAGATTCAACAAATAAATGATAAATGTTTGATAGGATGATATCTTGTTCATCAAGAGGACAAGAATGACCCTATTGAAGAGAATCTGAAGCAGCATTTGAAGAAGCCAAGATCTTTTCCAAATTGGTAGGTGGAGGTGACTGCATAGCTTGCAATAGTGGAACTGTAGAAAGAGGAGTATTAGGAGGAGATGTCTCCGTGTAATCAAGACAATCAAGACGTCTTCAATAAGAAAGTTCCTCTTTAGTGTCATCGTCATACATAGGATCATCATTATCATCATTATCAAGGGACAAAAGAATGTTTATAGCTAGATCATCTGGAAATGGAGGTTCAGTAGGATCTCCATAACTTTCCCATAGAGTGGCCCAAATAGTGTGAGGGCACTCAATGTGTGATAAGTCTATGATGTATGGTCCTAACACTTAAACCAATTAATCCTAAGACATAATCATTTCTACTTTTCCAGGCAGATTTTTGCCAACATGCACTTTGTTAGGGAATAAGCCCATACAAATATGGCAATAGATGAATCCATCTACAGTGCTTTAGGATTCTATTAGGCCAGGGCTTATAGTTTCCTTCTTCCAAAGTAATGACGGATGATAATTTATTCCCATTTTAGCCTTAGACTACTCTCTTTTGTAACCGAAGACAATAAAAAAATTCATTCTAAAATAACTCTGATCTACAAAACTGTAAAGAAAATTAATGCTCCTTCCTAGCTTGTGTTCTTTAATATCATGTAGAATTTTGCAACTGTACCTGCAAATATTTAGATCCAGCAAGAAGAAAGAAGCAAAATTTGCAGAACAGAACAAAAAAACCCAAAGCTGCTAAGAATAAAATTTCTATTAATCATTATGTAATATGTCAAAATTACAATGAATATATAATCAGAATTACATAAATTATCAAAAATTGTATGAAATTCTAAAAGAGGAAGATGGAGTTAAAAATGAGTACTCTTTTAATAAACGCAAATCATTAAAGTCTGATTGACATACAACTATAGTCTCTCCATTAATAACAGACAGTCACACGGCAAGTATCTACAGATCAAAAGTTGCACTAATAAATAAGAAGTTTAAGAATTATCAAATGTACAAAATCCTCGCTGAGTGGTGCATTACGTCTCAGGAGATTGAATGAAAAGAATAAGATTTATCTAAGAGTTACCAAAATGAATTGGGGTATTATATCTCGTGAGATTTAAAGTTCTATCTGCAAGTATCCACAAGCATTCAATTCTCGCAGTCTCAATTTCTGTAGCACACAAGGTATCTTTAACTAGTGCAATACTTGTGATCAAATTCGTTGAACTAAGTATATATGGGTTTTGGACAATTTTTCAATTATAAATATGAACTAGTTATAGTTTAGACCTTGTTTGATATAGTTGATTCTTAAGCTTATGTATTAAAGGGGATTTCTGTGCATGTATCTTGATGAATAGGTTATTTCTATTATATTAATAATTAAAATTAGACTATTCATTAAAAAAAACCTAGAATTTTATATAACATTGTGTAGAGCTGCAGTTCAGAAAAGTTTGTAACTATAAAAATTCATATTAATGTTTATAGGTTGTCTAATGCATGTATGTTATATTTCTAATATGTTGGCATTCTTCCTTGTGTTATTTGCTTTTGCATCTTATTCTCTTTTCACTCCACACATAAATTGGGCTTAGACTGAATATATAAGGTGTTAAGCTTATAGTATTGGAGACTATGTCATGGATTTCTCTAATGTTAGTAAGCTATCTCATAGATTTGTCGCATGTGCGTAAGGTTTTCGACGTTGTTGGTCTGTGTAGTGCATTTATCTTGAACCAACATGTAAAACTATGAATACTTTCTACCATGCTTACTGGAATCTAAACGTACAATTGATTTATCCTATGCAAGTTCTTGGTCTTTCATACTTCAAATATTCCTATCATCACCACATTGTTATGAGAGCTAGATACAAACAAAAATCAAAATTCCCTGAACTTTGAATATGCACCATATTGAGATGAAGCCTTTAAGCCCTAAAAATATTGGGCATTCATTTGTATCCGAGGATTAGCTTTCTTCTCTAGAAGATTGTAATATAATTCGTATTTCTAATCAATCTTCAGATGAAGAATATTACCATAAAACAAGTAAGATTGTATAGTCATCAAATTTAGTCTTATAGGAGATCTAATTCATTAGAAGTCAATTTTTATTTTTTATTATATGTATACATTATGTTAATTTAATATGTTTGTTACATTTTTTCATTACGTAATGTGTAGTTAAGACTGTAAAATATGTATTACAAATTAAAAGAACAACAGTTCATAAATAGGGGTGCATTTAAATGGTCATTAGGAGAACAATTACATATTGGAATCATTTTGACCAAATCAAAATGGTTACTGTTAAACGTTTTTTAAGCTAATCTCAGAGACATCTGAAACTTTTCAAAAAGGAATTTCTTCCTATGAAACAAAATCTTAGAGTGAGGAGGGACAATAGAATTTTGATCTATGTCTGTAAGAGAATTATTTTCCTTCACAACATCTTGAATTTGATCGGCTGTCCCATCTTTGAATGGGAATATGAAGAATTGTTTTTCTTCATGAAAAGAGTAATATTTTGTGAAGAATTTAGAAATTCAGAAGGTAGCAAAGAAGCATCCTTTGGTGAAGATTACAAGTTAGCCTACATCTAAGATTCTTGCAAGGATGTAGCCATAATGTCCTTAAAGGAGTCAGATTCCTTCCCATGACTATTAGGAGCATCCATGTGCATCAGTCCACTAGGATTGATATCCATTCTTGGTTTTAGATTTGGAACACTTGTTTGCCATGTGGCCAACATCAAAGCATCTTCTACACTAGTCCAAAGTTTCTGTCCAACAACGTTTGCCTATGTTGCAAGTGATATCTACTGAAGATCTTTTGAGATGTCCATGTCCACAAGAATACAAGAAAATGTAGTATGAGTAAAGCAAGATGTATCTAAATCGACAACAAGAGACTCATCCAAAAAGTTGCCAATTGCTTCAAAGCATTCCTCAAGCCAAAATTGAAGCAGTAGATTTGAAAGCCGAACCCAAATAGGTTTCATGACAACGGATTTCTTAAGAAGATTGAAATTTGGATACTAGAGTTTGAGGAGAAGTAAACTTTACCAATCCTATTTGCTATCGAACACCATAATAAAAAAAACCTACACACACATAGTATGAGTAGTTAATTTTATATTTTGTGTCACAAAAATAAGTTTATATTTTATATTTTTTTCCATAATTAATTTGTAAGAAAATTAACTTATTTAATTATCCTTAATAAATGATTTCAAATTAGAATAGTATAAAAACTATTAAAAATATCATTGAACAAAACAAATTTTATAACAAATCAAAATGTCATATTAGTACAGTATCAAATTAGGAAAACTCTTAGGAGAACAAACTTAAGTTGTATATTAATAGTTTCAAAAAGAACAATTAGGGGAGAGGACTCACTAGTTGAGACCCTAGCTTTGGGCTTCTCAAAATCCTAGGTGGAAATTTCAAATCAATCCCAAATTCTTTATACCAGCTTACTTGGCAAGTTCTTTGCTTATAGTGCCACATCATCAAATATAATGCCACATCAGCATGCTTTATGTGAAGGTGTCCAAAACAACCCAAAAAAATGTGAGAATGATCATGCAAAAAGACTACCCATGCTTGTGTAGCTTATGTAATGTCCCTAGCTTAAAACCCTAATTATAAAGTCCCTTTCTAAAAGAAAGATTTGATAATAAATAATAAAGATAAATAAATAAATAATAATCTCAATATATTAATATTGAATATATATAAATTTAAAATATATAATAATATATTATTATATTATTTATTAATATAATAATAGTTAACAATATATATTAGATAAATAAATAATAATATTCTAATAAATAAATAATATATATATAAATATCATATATTTGAAATATAATATAATAATATTATTAATGATAATCTATTATTAAAAAATGAATATTAATAATATATTAATATAATAATAACATCTAATATTTTATTAACAATAGACAATAATAATATACTACTGACATATTATTTATTAATAATAATAGATAATAATAACAAAATAAAATATTATCATTAATATTACATATATGAAATAATAAATATATAATATAATATTATATATTAACATTTATTTATTATAACAATAATAATATATAAAGTGTTGCTAATATCAAAATCAGTAAAAAATATTAACGACTAAGGGAAAGGTCGCGACCTTTCTCGACCCCCCTCCCTCACGATACATATAAAAGATGAATACAGCATCTAACAGGAAAGGCCAAAAACACGATCAACGAATAGGATTCAAAAGGAATACAGTCACCAGTCAAACACCCAATCAACACCTCATATACCATACAACCAGCACACAAAGCATTATATAGTCGACACAGAAAACACAAGCAACGATGAGAATGCTCACATGGTTTATTACACCATCGATAGATTGAATAGTCCATCTGTGTTTACAATACAAATAAGAATTAAGACTAGTCAATAACTGGAAAAACATTAACATATAAATTTAAATCATCAACCCACCTCCAATTGAATACAACTTTAAGACGCAGTCAACATTACATAGCAAGTTAACGTTAAAAGCCAATCAGAAATAAGATAAATAATCCACAAAACATCTCATATAAAGAACAACAATTGGTCTGGAGGGAGATTACTATATGAACCATCATAATCAGAACCTTAGATAAACCAGTCCGAGAAGAACAAAAACTACAATACAGTGCATTTGCGAAGATTGCTAGGATAGCGGTTATGCTTCACCATTATTCCTTGCAGTTGTTCTTGTTCATTACATTAGTAAGAAGATTCAAGTATCAGAAGTAACATATCAAGTCCTCATTGAAGATCAGCCTTAGGATCATTACATAAGTGTGATTAACAAGGATTAGGAACAATGATTAAAGTATCTTGCAGATCATCATATCAGTGATTTTATTTGAGAGAACCAAAAAAAAGGATAACTAATTCATTACAATAGTAAAGAGTAAGAGGCAAGGAAAACTTGAAATAATTTCAGAGTAGAGATTACAAATCCAAAATCTACTAGGGAGTTTTAGAGCAAATTGAGCAAAGTTCTACTTGGGGACATTATAGCTTATGTGGTATCAAGTGATTGGTCACTTTTTACAACTGATGGTACATTTCATTCAATTATGGGTAGTTGTTATTGTAATAGAAAATTTAAAGTCATAACTATTAATGCAATGTTGTCAAAAAAATAAAAATGGACAGTAAAGTAACAAGTGTGGGCATCAAGCCAATAAGTGTAGATATCAGTCAACAACTCCTTTCACAACTATTATAACACATTCAAGTACAAAATCCTTTCCCCTATTAAAAATAACAAAAATAAGAAACATCTCCAATAAAATAGGAACCATCTTTTCTTATTCTAGTTTTCAGTCAAGGATTCAAAGGAGTCCTCGAAGGTATCCCTAGTTATCTTCCTCTCATCGTTGGACTCTTCCTTCTTTGTTGGCTACGATTTCATTTCTCTTCTTCATATGATTCCTTATCTTTGAGATAATAAAGTTGTGCCAATGATTTCTTTATGGATAAGGCCATTAGTAATGGCAATTGTGCATGTTAGAGCATTTTCCATCTTTCCAAATTTATCTTGATTGGTCCATTCCACTCTATCCTCTAATTCAGTCGCTAGATCATGTAGTTGAGCAACTTGAGCTTTTATAGAAGACATAGGAGGTGGTTAAGTCATGTCATGAACCACCTTTGCATTGGAAATACCATGGAGACCAAGGGCGCAACCAGTCTTTCTCACCATTTTAACAATCCCTCCTAGCACAAGCGCAAGGTTTGAACTTGTGACAAAGCTTTGATACCACTTGTTATAATTAGGCAGTTGTCATTGCACCAAAATATCAACCTATTAATACCCAATACAATCACTAGACATATAGAAGACACAAGAGGCAGTTAAGCCATGTCACAAACTATCGTTGCACTGGCAACAATAAGGAGACCAATGGTGCAATTAGTCTTTCTCACCATTGTAACAATTAACCAGTTAGGTCCTCTAAGGATAGGGGCTTGAGTGAGAACTGTCTTAACTTTAGAAAAATCCTCTTCACATGCTAATGTCCATCCAAAATTTGCATCTTTTGTTAACAAAGTATATAGTGGTCCTTCCATTTTTCTAAAATGTTTGATAAGCCTCCTATAATAGCTCGCATTTCCCAAAAAGATTCTTACATCCTTTTGTTTAGTAGGGATAGGAAGATTGAGAATCACTTCAATTTTTGATGGATCAACTTGTATACAAGCCTATGAAATATAATGGCCCAATACTACTGATAAGAGACATTTATGACCCATTTTTATGCCATATTTTAATCTATTTCATGTACCTTCATACTCACTTCAATATTTTACTACTATTCCATTTCATCTCATTTTACCATTTTATGTTACTATAGACACCTAAAAATTCATTTGTTAATTAAAAATATTTTAGTTAATAAAAGTCCTGATGACATCATCATTAATTAATTAATTAATTATTATTGTTATTATCCCCTTCTATTTTAATTAAAGACATTTAATTAAAGAACCTTGCCCAAAAATGTTTAAATCAAATTTGAACATTATTCCCTCCTAAATTTATTAAATCATTTAATAAATTATTTCCAACACAAACCCTCTTTAAATAAATAAATTATTTATTTAAATCCCTAAAATTCTTCTAGACTCTTCTAAACCTATCCTCTCGTCCCTAATCACTCCCTAACCCCGCTTAAGGGGAAATTCCTAACCCTCTTAGCCTAAACCCTCTCCCTTTGACCCAAAGTCAACACCCTCATTAATGAGCCTTACAAACTCATTAATGACTTCTTACACCCTCATTAATAGCTCTTACAACCTCTTAATGAAGACCTATGTCTCTTCTTCCAGCCTTGTCTCCTAGTACACTTCCCTAGTGTTTCTCACACATGTGTGAGCAACCCTTCATCCTTATCTCTTTGACCCTAGGTCCTAATCCTTGGTCTTAAACCCTAACCATCCTTCCTAACCTAAGCCTCTCCTCAAAATCTATAAATAGCCCTCATTCCAAGAGAAAATCACCAATTCACTCTTCATTTCAATAGCATTGTTACAATGTGTATTTACATCTAGATTATCGTAGCATATCTTAGAATTGTTAGATTTCTTCATGTTTTCATGCTTTTTTAACTCATATTAGCTTAGTATAATGGATTGACATAGTTCATTCAATATTTTCATAGCATTTTCATCTCATATCACATCCATATTGAAGTTAAAATCAATCTTGCACTTCATTCATAGCCTAGGAACTGCATCTTCTTCATTTGCACCCTCAGAACCTTAGGGGAAAAATAGGTTCTCCATACCTAATTTTGTGCCATTTTTGGGTCTCCATGGCTTGCATATGATCTTGAGCCACCCTCATCTACATTGGGGATGATTTTAGTGTGCTTAGAGAGCACACTGATATCCTCATAAAATGAGCAAATCAAATAGGGCTTGGGTGCTCGTATTTTATCTCAACCCGAGGTGGTCTGACTTGTCTTCATGTTATGTATATAGCATGCTATTTTAGAACTAATGTTTGATTGTTTCAGCATCCTCCCAATAGGTTAGGCACTTCTCGCATCTACAGGTACATGTGAATTAATATATATAAGTAGTATTTAATATAGTTTTAGGATTAAAATGTGGAAATTAATTATTGGTTGTTTTTACTAATTAACATTAGTCTATGTTGTGGTACATATAGATTGTACCATGCTGATTTGTGGATGCAGCTCTTCCTATCACCTATTCTACAAGAACTTCCCATCACATTTTGGACAAGAATTATTGTACATGGTTGGTTGATTAGAAAATTATTTCTATCAACTACTTTTCCATTGCCACGTCAAAAAGGATTTCAAGGACATGATTCTACCTCTCTACATTTACCAACCAGTCTTCAATTATTGCTATGACTTCACTAAACCATAAGCATACATGTTTATAATGTGGAGGAGAAATCATCATGGGTGTCATTAATTGCTTCTTTGGACACATATTCTCTAACCATATGATTTCTTTCTTATGTCTCTTCATTTCCACTGTGAAAGGAATCTCATGATGGGGCAAAAATCACTATATTTTTATTTGTTATCACTGTTATAACAAACCTACTACCGGTTGTTAAAGGAGAACCGTAAACCTGCCATTTTCCATTTTTGTGTGTTGTTGTAATAGAGACTATTTTCATGTGGTTGTGAATGATTTTTAGCATGAATCATCATGTTGTTTATTGTCCACAAACCATAATAAACTATTTTGTATTGATCATGTTGGTTACAGATTAAGCTATAAATATGTAATATCATCTCAGCGAAGGGGAAAGATATCATATAAAAAAGAATATCATACAAAGAGGGTAGAACGTAGGTCTCTACAGGAAGATTTATTGTATGGACATGTTATTTTTATGATAAATACAATAGCTCTCTTCTAATTACAATAATGTAGAAAGGTAGTTGTGTTCCATCACTGGATGTGCTAGGGAGATAGGGCACACTTCTCAAAAGTTCTAGTGATGACTATAGATTAGATGTGTATTTTAGTTGAATATTTTTTCTATATTATTTGAATGAGTTGAATCATATAATAGATATCATGACTTTGTTAATATAGCAGTTTGTTTAATTTTATTTTAATTAATGTTAATTGCAAGTGTGGTTTACAGGTAGTTTATATCAATTAGTTTTTGTTGTTGTTATTTTTATTTTATTTTAAATTGTGTTTCTATTTTTGTTTTTTCTGTTTCTAGGAAGTGACAGTTCTTGTCACCAAAATTGCTTTGGTTTTCTATAGGTTTACTATTATGTGTAAAGATAAAAATATATGAAAAAGGGGGATGACCAAAATGTAATATATGAAAAATGATGATGAGAGAGAGATCTGGGTAAAAGCACAAAGCTGTGTCACGTTTCAGGACAACTTATCAGCATAGCTGAATTTGAGTATTTCTAACTAAAATTATTTTTTGTCAAACATATGGTCTAGCTAGATTCATTCTAGCTAAGTTAGATAAGCTCTTCACCTTTTCCAATTGGAAATATCTATTAAAAGCATGTTTTATAATAATTACTAAAGAAATAAAATTATTTCAGAAAAGCGATGTTTCAATAAGTCTTACTCTTTTTAGTGATATTTTTTTACAAATATAAAAATACCCTTTTTTACAGCACAGGGTCAAGATTATCATCATATAATTTTTATAATATTTTAATTAGATTTAATATATTATAATTTCAAAATACTCTAAGTAAGTATTTTAACATTCGAGAACAAGATGCTTCAAAAATAGAAAAAAATAGTAAAGCTTATCAAAAAAATTGAAAATTTATATTTAACACTAGAGGAGAGAGTTATCTTCAAGAGTGTGTCATTTATTTTGTGAATGGTGTAGATTTGATAGGGGAAATTTGACGCGAGATGAAAACTATCGATTTCAGGTATGTTCAACTTTGAGTAGTTATATTAGAGAAAATATACATTGAAAACTAATTTTTCTTCTCTTCTGCACTAGCTATACATTTTATCTATGACATATTTTGAAATCAAAGGAAAAAAAGATTATTTGCATATACTTTTTTGTTGCGAACAAGACCCTCATTTTTCAGCATTTTTCAACAAGTCAAAAATGGACTTAAAAAATTTAAAAACTATGTGAATTCTTGTTCAAAAAAAATAAAAAAAATTATAGGCATAAAATTCATCCACTTTTACACATTTCATTAGTTTACATCATCTCTAAATTTTAAACATAAATGCCATTTTTATATCGTTAAAGTTAAAAAATTTGTGTGTTGTTGGCCTTTTCCTTTATAAAAGTGTGACACAGCTTTGTACTTTTACCTTGTGTGTGATATATGTGAATATGTGTGTAGAAGGAGTGGGGAAGGTAGGATATTCTTCTTCATCCCAAATTCCCAAAGGAAAGATCCAAATTGATTAACTAAAAGAAAATGGTCAATACATAAATGAATCAATCGATGAAGAATATGAAGAAAGAGGAAAACCTTATATTTCATTTTGGAAGAGAGTATTGAAATCTTAATTGAAATGAATTGAAGAAAAATACTAACGTCAAAGTATAGAAGATCTGGAAAATGTTGTTTTCAAGTGTCTGTACTGAGTTTCTAGAAATTTTGCAATTGGATTTGGAATAGAAACACAAAGACGAAGAAAACCCAGAAATATTTTTCTTTTCTAAACCAAGTCGACCTTGACCCAAATAAAGGTCGACCTTGACCCCTTTATGTCGACCTTGACCTGCGCTACACCGATGGAAATTCTATTCGTGGATCCTAAAAGTTTTCCAAAAAGGATGTCTGAATCTACTTTGTAATTCACTATTTCGCACCCGTTCCTGCGAGAAAAATGGATTTTTTTTGGATGAGGGGTTTCCCTTGGTCAAACCTCGGTTTTGAAATTAACCTTGAAATATAATTGAAATTGCAGTAATAAACAAAGTAAATGGAACAATTCACCTTGCTTATTTTGAAACCCTTGTGGAGGATTCGAATCCTTGAATCCACAAGTATGGATGCTCCAAATGAATGTAGAATTGGATGTATAATGTCTCAAATCAATTGTCTTTAGATCTTCAACACCAATCTTGAATGAATCTTGGAATAGGAAGAAGCTTGAATGGATATGGATGGAGAAATCTTCAACAAGAGGGCTCCATAGAGATTGAGTCCTTCAATGGCTACCAATGGATCTCCTTGATGAATTGAATCTTGAATGCTTGAATGCTTGAAGATAGATAAATGTTTGAATGCTTTCTTTCTCCTTCTTTCTTGCTTCTTGATTGCTTGATTTTTCTTGATGGATTGATGATGCTTGCTTGAGTGAGTTAGCCAGGAGGATTGAAATGAGAGGAGAAGGCATCCTTATATACTAGTCTAGGGCACAAACTTCTAGAGAGACCAACATAGGAGAAATAAATTCCCATTAAGCCTATACCCCTAGGAGTGGACCTAAATTAAATATCATTTAAGAGTTTTCCATTTTGAAGCCCGAAACAGCTGACTTGGAAGTGAGAAATAAATATTTCTGAAACTCGACATCTGGAAACCTTTAGAATCTAAAATTTAAACCCTGGGTCAGGGTTGAGGTCAACCTTGAATTAGAAGGTCAACCTTGACCTTGAGGTCAAGAACCTCAAATTCTCAGAACAAGATGCCAAAAATAGGTCAGAAATAAGTAGAAAACCAGGCAAGATAGGGGAAAAAGCCATATCCAAGTCAAAGACCCATTCAAGGCATTTGACATGACCCCAAGCCACTTACTCATTGGGATAAACTAGTCCTAAATGGAAGTGATTCCATTTTCCGACGATACATTTAGCCCCCACTTTAGCAAGATTATGGACTCAATGCAAAGTCTTGGTAAAGGTGACCACAAAGAAAAATAAAATCTTACTAAAATTAAAGGGATAAACCAATCGTCAAGCCCCCAAGGACTTAAGTCTTTGTCAACCCCAAGATTACAATAAGAGAGACATCACTAGAAAAAAAAATAGAAGAGGGTGTGATTACCACGCCCAATGAGAACTTATGTCCCATTGTGAATCAAACAAGAAAACAACACAACTAGAAAGATGGAGTTGAACTGCCTAGTGAATGTGGCTACCCACTATTCAACCCATCAAAGATTCACCCTTAGGAATATTCTATTCCAAAAGAGCAAAGCCAAAATAAGAGAGATCCAGTCTTAAGGACACCTTTGACCTTAAGAGATCATTAAAACTTTGAAAATTGAAACTAGAGGGATCAAGAGATCCTATAAGGTTAAAATCCATGCTTTAAGGATTAGTCTCTAATCTATAAAGGGAGAAATTTTTTTGAAAAATATCTTGAAAGTGTGTGTGTGCAAAAAGTGACTGGAGCATATGCCCCCATGTTAAAGTCATTACTAATAGTTTAACAGGAGAAATGGCTTGAACGGAAACATAAACAACTCCACCGATTACATTTCCACTACGAGATCCCCCAAGCGAAGACAAATCAAGGGAAATACTACATAAACATATAGAGAAAACATAAGGGATCTACCTACTGTGGGGTCACTATGATCATAAGATTATATATATGTGTGTGTGTGTGTGTGTGTGTGTGTGTGTGTGTGATATTATTGCAAATGAATTGACATCATTCCCCAAAGAAAGTAGAACTACAATCACAATGGAGGAAAGAAAACACAAGAGTTACGAAGAAGAGTCTTTTCGGATCACAACATGGAGACCAAAAAGAATTAGTGCTACTAAGTCACAAATCCAAGCAGACTACACAAGGAAAACATTTACGAATAATAGCATAGGTACAACATAACATGAAAATAACATATAGAAGAGTAGAGATACATATAGAGGAATATTACAATAGGCTTGATTCCTTTATCACCTTGCACCAACAAAGTAACAAGGGTCGTATAAAAGAATCTAACAAACATTTAGCAAACACATTACGGGAGAAGCATAGTACAACAAGCAAACACAAAAAAAGATACCATGGAAGGACAAGCTAATCAAGCGCGTCGCCTATGCTCCCTATCTTGGTCTATATCATTTAGGGAAGGTGGAAACTCGCAAGAGGGACTATATCCAATGCAGTAAGAATAATAGCCAGTTCTAAACAAGGATCCACTTGAGAATCATTATGTTTGATACTAGGTGTAATCATGAATTGTGTTGAAAGTATATTAGGTAAATCAATATCAATGTCAATAGTCTCGTATTCATCAGCATCATTGGGATCATCAAGATTAATCGAAATAGAATCTAAGATACGAATAGAATCATCTTAACATCATTATTAACATTAACTTCTTCTAACACATCAAGCATAGGCTAATCAAAAGAAGGTAAAGAACTTTGAATAACTAAGGCACGGGCCTTAGCTTGAACCTGACACTTCTTATGATGTTCATTAGCAGATTGGTTACATTTTGTCTTGTTTGAAATATGTTGAGAACTAGGAGGGACAACCACCAGTTCCTTCATAGGTTCTATAGGAGGATTAATAGGTGTATGCAAATTAGTTGGATACTATTCTAAATGATGAATTAACTAATAAAAGATTAATAAATCTATCTAATAAGCAAACTACAATGAAGAATGCAATAACAAATAAAACCAAATTAACAATTTACCTTCACCTAGAAATGCAGCTTGTCTCCATTGTCCTCCTAGCTTTGATTTCTTGAAGATGTTGAGCTCTCAGATTTCCAAATGAAGCTCTTTCCCAAGATGATTCCAAAGTGTGGAGATTGAATGAAATGAGTGCACAACTAAAACTTGATTATGCAAATATGGTGGATGAAATGCAAATGATGGGATGATAATATGGATGCTTGGTTGCTTGATTGCTTGGATGCTTGATTGCTTGGATGCTTGAATGCTTGTTCTCAAAAATACCTATTAGCTTTCAAATGGAAAATGAGGCTCCTTTTATAGAGTTTTGGAGGATCTAGGCCTAGGTGGTAGAATCCTACGGTTGAGAATGAATGGTGGAAGATCCTAGGGCTAGAATTGACTTGGTTGAAGGAGTTGAGAGAAAGGGGGATGTATTTGGAATGTGAGAGAAAGAATAGGGATGATGTTCCTCTCACATTGACATGGAGGAGAAGAAGGTGGAAGGGAAAGACACATGTCAAGTGTCTCACAAAGACCAAAAAGAGAAAGAGGGAGAGACCTTTTCCTCATGAGGACTCTTTGCACAAGTGTCCTATGAGTCACCCTTGACCCTTAGAGGTGGCTTGAGAAGCCCCTTAGGAATAGGGAATGTCTCTTGACTTGGTTGTTGAGAGGACAAGTGGTCACAAGACCAAGTCCTATGAGGCCACATAGCCCTTAAGAATAGGACATGTGTGGATGAGGATAAATATGAATAAATAATTAATAATAATTATTTATCTTAGCCAAGGTGATGTGTCAGGTGACTAGGTGGATGAAGTAGACTAGGGGATTTAGTCATATTTAGGTGATTGTGTATTTAATTAAATCACTTTAATAGACTTTTTAGAAGACTTAGGATATAGAATTAGACTATAGTGAATTTATTAAATAAATTGAATAATTTACTTAATAAATAGAGGAAACAAATATTAATTAAATAATAAATATTTAATTAATTTATCAAGTCAATAGTAATTAAATAATAAATATTTAATTAATTAATGAAGCCATTTTTAGGTGTATACATTTTGCCCCTCTTTGAAATAATGTGCTGGTCACATTGTTTCAAAGAAAAATCAAGCATTTTTGCCCCTGCCCCAGACAATGTCTCAGACGACCTATGGATGCCCCCTCGAGAGATTGATTGACAAAAAAGATTATGTGAATTTTGTAAAAATATTTTTTTGATTTTTTTTTTTTTGATGGGGTTGTTCAATCAATCTCACGAACGAACGGTAGGAAAGATGGATGAAAATGGGATAGAATGGAAGAAAAACATCAGGTAGGGTCAACACACCAAGCACATCAGGTCCACAAGCTATAAATATGGCCAAGGGGTCCACAATAGGCTCATTGTGCACACTTGTCACTTGGAGATTAGAGCACGAGAGAGAGAAGAGCAGAGCCGCCAGAATGCCGTTCCCCTTGTCAGATCACCGCTTCGAGAGAGTCAGACACTTCCAGCGACCACCCGATTTGGGTGAACCGGTAGGTGACTCGATCCTGCTTTGTATTTCCATGATTTGATGCATGTTAGATTAGATTTAGAGTATGTTTAGGGTAGATCAAATGATAGATTAGATTAGAAAGTTTAATTTTTCATAGCGGAAGATGAATGCACAGTTTCGGCGCATCAATGCGCAGCAACTTGTGGCATATGCGCATAAACTTAATTTTACTGCGTATTCATGATGAATATTTGCGCATTCATAGTAGGATATTAGGACTCCTGTGCAAGCATGAATTAAAAGTGCACATAGGTACTTATTGCGCATGTGTTAGGAAAAGCTGCGCAAATGGTCAGTAAAATTGCGCATATGTATAAAACTGCGCAAATGTCGATAAATGTTGTGCAAATGTGGAAGAAGACTATGCATTGGTAAAAACCTGTGCAAAGGTGAAAGAAAGTTGCACATGCATGTTTCAATGCTGCGCATATGTTTAGGTGGTAGAAGTTGGTCATAATAGATAGTCAATTAGGTCAAACTTGATGTCGATAAGCCGATTTGATCTGTCGACGGTTGATTATGATCGATTTGATCAAGATTGGCAACATTGTAGCATGTTCGCTAGTTAGCCAGTCTGAAATAGACAATTGATAGAATCATCTATTGAAACACATGATAAACATGTTTGAAATTGATATGATATGATAGATAGATTGATAGATCAGTGTATCAAAATCTGATAGGTTGATTATTGTTGACTTGAATAGGAGGATATCACAGATGTTCTGATGTCACGGGAGAGATATCCCGTCACACAGAACCTGAGACCAGCATTATCAGAGACAAAGAGACTGGTGATAGGAGCATCAAGACTTTACCATGTGATTTACACGCCCGAGATTCAGGCAAATCTGAGCATGATGACCGCATTAGCTGAGAGATGGCACTCAGAGACGAGTACGTTCCATCTTCCGATAGGGGAGATGACAGTGACACTAGAGGATGTATATCGCATCCTCTGACTTCCCATCACAGGAGAGTTAGTGCAGTATGATCGACACGGCAGAGTCATAGAGTGCAGAGCCATCTTTGGGGATGATGACATAGAGGATGGGGAGATTAGCTGGGAGGAGATGGTCGACATGTATGACCCTCTTCCAGTGGTTCTAGCAGGTGCTATTAGGGGATTCGTATGCCCTGATCGGAGGTCACATGGATTTGCAGTTGGGTGGGGCCATACATTACAGCGGGTGATGGAGGGGACCCGATTTGCTTGGGGGGTGTGTTTATTAGCACACCTATACCATGATTTACATCAGGTGGTGTACCACAAGAGTGCATCTCTATCAACAGGGGTGACACTGCTCCATGTTTGGGCATGGGAGCACATTGCAGTGACGAGACCATTGGCAATTCGATTCCGGGGTGCAGGGCAGCCCTATATTCATTTGTACTCCTCAGTTTTGTCTCAGGCAAAACTGGGACATTTAGAGTTTTGGCGCTACACTTTTGACACACTAGACACAGTGACATGAAGACCCTACTTAGGGTGCGAGCCATGGGATGATGAGCGGCAGCTTGGTTTTTATTTTGAGGCGCGATGGCTGATAGGGCAGATGCCCTTTATTATTGAGAGACAGCTGGTTAGCCGGGTTTTGCGATAGTTTGGCAGGATACAGGGTATGCCCCAGGGAGTGACCGAGTTTGCATGGACACATCAGGAGAGACGGGATTGGGGGCCCAATGGCATCATTTGATGTTGCGCGGTAGGAGTTTTTGGATGCACCATACCAGGCATGGTCCATGAGACAGACAGTGGTTGACCCTGGGATGACTGCGGATTTAGAGCAGTTTTTGAGAGATCATCCTGTGCCATGGATTACAGATCCAGCATCG
Organism: Chamaecyparis obtusa; assembly: GCA_027943335.1. Classification (NCBI taxonomy): domain Eukaryota; kingdom Viridiplantae; phylum Streptophyta; class Pinopsida; order Cupressales; family Cupressaceae; genus Chamaecyparis; species Chamaecyparis obtusa. The sequence goes on along the minus strand of BSBK01000139.1, from coordinate 826,904 downwards.
AGACCTCCAGAGAGAGATCCAGCAGACAGACATCAGGGGAGGCGGTGAGGTCGAGATAGGAGGGGACGAGGGAGAGGAGGAGATGGAGGTGGTGGAGATGGAGGTGGAGATGGAGGTGGTGGAGATGGTGGTGGAGATGGAGGTGGTGGAGATGGAGGGAGAGTTGGCCCACGGATGAGGGGAGGTGGATTGAGGCAGAGGGGATAGGGATGAAGATAGCTACCAGCACAGCCAGCTGCAGGAGCACCATTACAGGTACCAGTCATGCAGGTACAGAGACCAATGGCTATAGTACAGATACCAGTTTCTATAGTACAGGCATAGGCACAGGGGCAAGCACAGGATGAGGTAGACATTCTATTGGCCCAGGTTGATGTGGCTCAGGGTGGCAGACAGGATGAGCCAGATGTGGAGATGCCAGATATACAGGCACAGGATGAGCAAGCAGACATGGACATCGGGGGATAGGATCCCTATTTACACAGAGATGGTGCGGAGGAGGAGCCTGATATTGATGCACTGATAGTCCGACTAGTAGTTATCTAGGTAGAGGCAGACTGGGTTCCAGGTCTGGAGAGACAGATTGAGAGGATGGGCAGACAAATGGATGTGCTGCGAGCTGAGAGAGATTTAGCTGTTGAGAGACTCAGGGAGTCAGAGATGCTGCTAGATGAGTTATAGAGGACAGAGGACCTAGGTCCCCATGGGGATATTATGAGAGCCATGATACATGTCAGGAAGGATATATCCTACTGGCGAGAGGCATACAGACAGGCAGTCCCGAGAGATCAGTGGATCAGGAGCTATAGAGAGAGCTCAGTTGGCATTAGATCAGCAGCATATGAGCGACAGGCACCAGCTGGCAGTGGAGGGGTATCATCACGTCCTCCCAGAGCACCGACAGGTTCAGGAGGTCAGGGTGGATCCTCAGCATCAGGGAGTGTAGCAGCATAGGGCCACATTGCCTCCCGTAGATAGCGACATACAGAGTCTGGAGGCAGTGGTTCATAGATTTGTGAGAGATCATTGTATACACATTTGTACCATTATGATTCATTGTATCAGTATATTTTGACTTGACAGACACTGACTATAGACACATTGTTATTGATTTATATCATTAGACATTCAAATATTTTTATTGTTTTATGGATTGTATGTGATGCAGTTCTATCATGATTTACTTTGATGATTTATATACATGTGCGTACTGACATATGCAGGTTGTGATGATGTACTTTTAGATGCATAAAATGAATGTCTTAGAATGCAAAATGATTTATATGCATGTTTTGATTGTGTTGATGCTTAATGGTTAATAATCATATGATGGTGACATAAATCCATGTCTTAAATGAATTTATTAATGCTATGTGATTATCAATGCAATATTTGTGATGAATAATGTGGATAATGAATAATAAATGAATGATATAATGCAAATGATATATAATGTAATAAATGATAATGTATCTAAGATGATTTAAATGTAATAACGGATAACATGATAAAAGAAAATGAGATGAAATGATAGCTATAATAAATGACCAAATTATATATAAATGAACACTCCTAATGAAGATAAATTATGTCTCTAAATGATTTAAGTGTTAAATGTAAAAAGTCATAATATGTGTGGTTGTCCAAATGTCCTCAACTTAAATAACAATGTATCTGACACAAGAAGAATAGACTAAGAAAATAGATAACCTAATAAGAAAGGTAACCTATAAATCCCTATAAAAGGAGCACTGATATGCAAATCTAGGAAATGGTATAATGCAATGCAAAATGAAATATGAAATGAGTATCTCCACAACTTCATGTAACATCTTAGAACTTCATAATAACTGGAATTTGATTTTCATCATTGAGCTCGTTATGTTGCAAGAAAATGGAAGCATCATGGTATAATTAAACCAGGATGACCTGAGCACTTTTTGCATGGAGTTTAATATTGCAAACTTGACAAGCATCTAGGTATAATTGAACTGAGATGACCTGAGTTTCATTTGCGTAACAGACAAGGAATATTTCCTCCTCAATCAAGGAAAAAATATTTGGAGTCGAGGTATGCGATGTCGTATCACCATAAATAGTATTTGCAGAGCAACATGATGTTTATGTTGTTCATACTATGAAATGGATGAAGGCACTTATACACAAACACCCCAAATATTTGGATCCTTTGATTTCATCGAAAAATACCCCACAAACAGCAATCAAAGAAAATACCATGCTCCATCCTGGCTATTCTAATCAATGACATATGGGAGTTTCAAACTCATGTCAAAAGATATCCCGGAATAGCATAGGAAACATGATAACAATGAAATCCAGATATGAATGCATAATCTACAACAAACCATTCTAACATGCCAGTCATGAATATACATTTCTTTTGCCAAAAATATTGATGTAGGGCATGTTGATCAATTCAAGTGATGATGTATAGTCAAGATATATAGATAAGTGGTCATGTGTCGAAGAATAGATCATAGATTTGGATTCAGCATGAAGATATCATTGTAAAAGGACATTTGATTATGTCTGCTTTCCTAGTGAAAATAACTCCATTATGTCCTCTAAGAGTCATGACTATCATAGATCCACTTCCCAAACTAAGTCAAGGACATGCCCCCAGCTAGGTGATGGACTGACTTATTATGGATGAAGAAAGACACAACAAGACTAGGATGAAGACCATGACAAAAGATCAAGCTATGATCAGATTTTATTATGGATAAATACAAGGAATGGTGCATGAACTGGCCATTTTATTATGATATATACATGGTGGGGATGAGGACTGACTAACCATTTTATTGTGGATATATACAATGAACGGACACACTAAAAGAAGCCTAATAGATAGAGCAGCTAACTTGTCACATATAGCGCCTGTTTCCAGGTTTTCACCATATGCTTTTATTGCAGTTTTTCTTTTGATTTTGTGATTTTTTTGTATTTTTTTTATTATTTACAGAATATATATACAGCCTATATACATGCCCCTTGCATTGGGATTTCAAGGATAAAACTTCTTGAGATGGATATTTTTAAGAGGCTCATCTAAGGGATCCCCTTCAGGTGTAGATAACTGATAAGCTCCAAAACCATAGACTGCTGTGATCACAAAAGGTCCTAACTAATTAGGTTCAAACTTACCCTTCTTTTCATGGTGTTGTTGATTCTTTGGATTTTCTCGAAGGACTAAGTCACCCAACTGAAAGTCTCTGATCTTTGCCTTGTTGTTGTACTGACGGGACAGACGCTGCTGATAAACTTTCAAATGATCATAGGCGCGCTGACGATGTTCATCTAGGAGTTCCAATTCAGTCAAGCGTGCAACTCTATACTCTTCATCAGGAATTAAATCTTTAAGAGTAACACGAAGTGAAGGAAACTCGACCTCGAGGGGCAGGACTGCTTCAAATCCATAAATAAGGGAGTATGGAGTGGCTCCAGTAGGAGTATGGATGGAGGTGCAGTAAGCCCATAAGGCAGGATTAAGTTGAAGATGCCAATCACGGCCAGTGTCATTGACAGTCTTTTGTAGGATTTTAACAATTGTTTTGTTTGACGCCTCAGCTTGGCCGTTTCCTTGAGGATAGTAGATGGTGGAATAGTTGTGGGTGATGTGGAATTTGGTGCACAGTTCATCCATGTCCTAATTTTGGAACTATTTCCCATGATCAGTAATGAGATACATAGGTATACCATATCTGCAGATGATATAGTTTAAGATAAACATGGATATTTGTTTCCCTGTGGCGGTAATCAATGGAACAACCTCAATCCATTTAGTGAAGTATTCTATGGCAGTGAGGATCCATTTGTGACCATTGGAAGATGGAGGATTGATAGCACCCACGAGGTCAAGTCCCCACCGACTGAATGGCAAAGTAGTTGTAAAAGGATGTAACTCTTGTGCTGGATCATGGATAAGGTTTCCATGTATCTGACATTTCTTGCATGCCCTAGCAAAATGAAAGGAATCTGCTTCCATGGTAGGCCAATAATAACCCATACACATGAGTTTCTTAGCCAAAGAGGGACCACTCGAATGTGTCCCACAAATACCTTCATGTACATCCCGTAAGGAAAGTTGAGCTTCATCATGTTCGAGACATCGTAGGGGAGTACCGTCAAAACCTCGCCGATAAAGGGTGTCAGATATTAAAATATAGCAGGAGGTTTGGTGGAGAAAAGTTTGTTTTTGATTGCGGGATAGGTCGGGAGGGAAAGTGTTATCTTTGAGATAAGAATAGATCTTTCCATAGGTTGGGGAGTCATGTCCAATCAGATGACATATAATACTCGTATCAGGGTCATCATATGAAGGACAAGTCAGGGATTCCACCAAGAACTCAAAACGGGCCTTGGTATCTTCGATATCAAATAAAGAAGCAATCGTTACCATGGCATCAACAGCCTTGTTTTCATGCTGAGGAATCTGCTCAAAAGTGATGACAGAGAAATACTTTTTAAAGTCATCCACCATACGTTTATATGACAATAACTTATCATCTTTGGTCTGGTAATCATCATTAACCTAGTTAACAATTAGCTGAGAATCTCCGTAGACATTTATTTTAGATACATTCCATTGTAAAGCCATTTTTAACCCAATCAGCAAAGCCTCATATTCTGCCACATTATTAGTGCAAGGAAATAACAACTTGAAAGATTTCAGAATAGTGTATCCTTGTGGCATGATAAAAAGTATACCAGCTCCTGAACCCTGTTGAGTGTATGAGCCATCAAAGTATAATTTCCATGTTTGCGTGGACAAAGCTAAGATATGAGCATCAGGAAACTCTATGTGTATAGGGTGGTCATCCGTTAATGGAGCATCAGCTAGTTGATCTACGATCACTTGACCTTTGATAGCCTTCCTATCTACATATTCAATATCAAACTCACTAAGTAGCATGACCCACTTAGCCAACCTGCCTGTCAATGTAGTCTTGCTTAACAAATACTTTAAAGGATCAATCTTTGCAATAAGCTGAGTAGAATGTGACAACATGTAATGTCACCACTTTTGTGAAGCAAAGACAACAGCCAGACATGCTCTTTCAATAGGGGAATAGTTTAACTCATATCCCACTAGAGTGCGACTGATGTAGTAAATGGATTTTTCTTTTCCTTCATGATCTTGCTGAGCGAGAAGAGCACCTAGTGAGGCTATCGTGGCTGAAATGTAGAGCAAGAGTGGCTTGCTTGGAATTGGTGACATCATAGTTGGAGGATTTGCTAGATACTGCTTGATTTTGTTGAAAGCTTCCTCACACTTATCATCCCATTGGAATAAGATATTTTTATGCAGCAAATGTTGAAAAGGATGACTGCGATCTGCTAATTGAGAAACAAATCTTTGGATTGATTGAAGATGCCCCTGTAAAGATCTTAGCTGATTGATGTTAGTGGGGGAAGCCATCTCCAATATTGCTTTAACCTTTTCTAGATCTACTTTGATTCCTTTAGCTGAGACAATGTACCCTAACAGTTTGCCAGATGTGACCCCGAATGCACATTTCTTTGGATTGAGTCGAATCTGATATTTTTCCATCTGGGTGAATATTTTATCTAACACTCTCAAATGACCAACTCTATCTTTGGATTTTGCTAAAATGTCATCAACATAATCTTCCATGATGGTATGCATCATGTCATGGAAGATCGTGGTCATGGCTCTTTGGTAAGTTGCTCCAGCATTTTTGAGGCCAAAAGGCATTACATTCCAGCAATATGTACCCCACGAACAAGTAAAAGTAGTTTTTTCCTGATCTTCCGGCGCAATCTTGATTTGGTTATAGCCAGAAAATTCATCCATTAATGATAACATCTCATGCCCAGCTGTTAGGTCAACAATCATATCAATATTTGGCAAAGGGAAGTCATCTTTAGGACAAGCTTTATTTAGATCTCGAAAATCAATACAAATCCTGATAGACTTGTCTGGTTTTGAAACCGGGACAATATTTGAAATCCACTCAGCATAATCAATAGCCCGAATGAATCCAACATCTAGGAGCTTTTTCAATTCTGCTTTCACCATTAGAGCAATGTGAGGATGCATTTTGTGGAGCTTTTGCTTAACTGGTTTTACACCTGGTTTGATAGATAAATGATGCATAATGAGATTGGGGTCCAAACCAGGCATATCAGCGTAGGACCAAGCAAAGTTGATTTGTCATTCTCTAAAGAATTTTGCAAAAGCTTCTTTCTCTGATTCTGTCAAGGATGCTGCTACCTTGAGGATGCGTGGAGACTCCTCTGTTCCAATGTTAAGTGGTACTGTCGGTTCTATAAGAATGGCAGATTGCTCTCGATCTAGATAGTTTGGAAGAGTGTCAATCCTTCCATCGTCAGGCACCTCAGAGAGGTTTTCACCATCAGATGCATCTTTTCTTTTTACTATTTTTGGATCTAATACTGCCACTGAGTGGTTTTCACCATTAGATCTGCTGATTATTTTTATATTTTTATGACTGAAAGGATTGGCACTCTCTCCAAAATAGGCCATGTCATTGAGTTCTATCAAAAATCCTGACTTGTGATCCCCTGGTGGTAAATGATCCCTGATACCAAGATAGTCAATGATCACATCATCATTATGGAAGACATCAAGTTCTGGGTGATCGGGAGAATCCCAATCAATAAGGTCAGGACGGACAAGGGGCATTGGATCATTTGGGTTGGTTTCAAAAGCAGAGATGGTATTGATGGAAAAGTTGTCAAGGTTTATGATAGTATCAGTGAGGTCTATTTCCATACTCTCATCTGAATTATCTGTCACAAGATAACGCTCACTTCGCTCATGATCAACACGAGTAGTATTACGTGGGACCAATCCTAGTGAGTCACTCATTGAACTCTCACCCTCATGGTAATTGTTACATATTGATGGACAACATCGACTCCTATTTCTTTAGTACCATCAGATAAGGAATCCCATTCATAATCATTAGAATCAGAATCATCATTATCCTCAAGTCTATCAATGATTCTTTGAGCTATCCTTTGTTTTTCTGGATCTACATACATGCCATGCTTTCTGAATTGTAAGGCAGGAGCTTTAGATGTCTCATGAAAAGGTGGCATTTTTTATTTTCCTTTTGTTTCTTGTGATCCTTCTCCCTTATATCCTAATCCTGTAGTGTCTCATTGATAATTAGGATTTTGCAAAATTGGTTTTATAACACCTTCTCTTTGTAACCCTAGAGGTCCAGCACCTTGATATCCCATCTTTTGTAGCAAAGTATACCCTTTTCCATAGACATCAGGTGATATATAATCATGTTTAATATCATCTTCAATCTTCTATGTCTTAAGCCAATAATTTGCATTACGCTCAGCTGCCTCTTTGGATATTGTGCCCCCACTTATAAATGTGTTATAAACAAGTGTGGAAGGGGGTTCTGATTGTTGTTTAGTGATCAAAGACCTACCATATGATTTAGGAGATAAAGGTAACTCAGTGATGCAAAGAGCTTGACCTAAAGTATATTCTCCCATACTTCTTTCTTTGATATCTATCTTGATCACGTCTGATTTAGAAGTTGATGCTATATTACTAGGGTCACTAGGTGTAGTTGTAGAAGATCCAGTACGATTATTGGGAATGAAAGAATCAGAAATCTGCACATTTCTACAATATTGAAAAGGATTGGAATCTCCTTTGATAGTGATCTCCTGACCATTGTGAGGAAAGTTTATACATTGATGATAAGTTGATGGCACAGCTTGCATGGAATGAATCCATGGTCTTCCCAAAAGAATATTATAAGCAAGATCCATGTTCAGGACTTGACAAGATACATCTTTGACAATAGGACCGATTCTAATTGGAAGAACAATGGACCCCTTGGATGATCGCTCTTCCTCATCATAGGCTTTTATTGTGATTTTCTTTTTTGGATCAACGACATTCTCAGAAAATCCCAATGCAAGGACCAACTTTAACATGCAAATATTCAAGCCAGCTCCCCCATCTATTAATACTCTTTTAATCTTGTGATTCTAGACAAGGACTTCGATATGTAAAGGAGCATTATGAGGTTGGGTAATGGCTAAATCATCATTTTCAGTAAAAGACAAATAGTGTGGGGTCGTTAAATGGCCTACCATAGCTTGAAATTGATCAAGATCTAGAGTTGTTGGAACCTGGGTCTCTAAGAGAACTTTTTCAAGGATATCTTTGTGAGATGGAGAAAGACGCAAAAGCTCTAAGATGGATATCTGGGCCGGTGTCTTTTTGAGCTGTTCCAAAAGATTGTACTAGTTGGAATATTGGGTATGGACTTTGGAACATAAACGGACTTGTTGTGAGTAGTGCTTGGTTTAGACTGGACTCCTTGGAGAGTAACCTTGGCTTGAGCACGAGTAGTAGCATGGATTGGTTGACTCTCTGATTTTCCCTTTATGGTAATAACATTGGCATAATATGTAGAAGGATGATGGTCAGAAATGTTACCAACATATCTATAGGGTGTGTTATTATAATTGGCTTGGTTGTCACCCTTATTGTTGGAAGAACCTCCCTTTTCATGCTTAGGAAGTGGATCTTTGAAGGCCGTATGTGATTCATTCGAGACATGTCCGTCAACACTAATTTCACTGCTTTCGATTAAGTCTTGGATCACATTTTTAAGTCTTTGACATTCATTAGTTATACGTCCTTTTCCTTTGTGGAATTCACAATAATCATTTCCATTCCACCAAGAAGGCTTCACTCTAGGTTCATAATCTTTCAGTTCAGGAAGCGTGATGAGTTTCTTGGTGATTAACTTCCGTAATGCTGATTCGAGAAATTCCCCTAAAGGAGTAAAGTTTCTTCGAGGTGAGATAAAAGGCAATCTTGGTTTAGGTGAATCCTTGGTGATATTTTGACTTTCTGACTGATTGTTGTATGTAGCTTGAGTAGCGTTGGTTGTACTTGTGAGATTTAGAAGAGGTTTTGTCGGTTGGACATTACGATTATCAACAATTCCATCATTGACAATGTTTTTGTTTTTATTCCAATATTTCGATTTGTCATTGTTGGAATTGGAGTTATAAGTGTTGGAATTGGAATTTGAGGATCCAACATTGTTTTTGGAATAAAGTTTTATCTCACCTTTTCGGACCATGGCTTCCTCAATCTTGATACCATTTTCTATGAGCTTATTTAAATTTGGTGGACATTGCAATTGTAACCTATAACTCATTTCTGGTGTAAGGTTATGCACAAAAATATCCATCTTTTCTTGTTCAGGAATCATTCGTGGATATTTAGAAAATAATTGACACCATCTTTGCAAAAAAGTAAGGAAAGGTTCTCCATTCTTTTGATGTGCATTGCAAAGATCAAGCATAGTGACCTCATGTTTGATGTTATATGAATAATGAGTCACAAATTTGTCAAGAAGCTCATTGAAAGATTTGATGCTGGGGGGAAGTTTGGAGAACCATTCCATGGCTTGTCCTCCTAATCTTCATGGAAATAGTCGCATAAGATAAGTGTCATTGTGAGCGACTTCAATACAAGTAGCACAAAACTCACGAATATGGTCTTGTGGATCCAAATTCCCTTTGTATTTGTCAAATTTTAGTACCTCAAAATGAGGAGGGAATGGAATCATTGCTAAATTCTTATCAAAAGGATAAGGACATATATCATCCAAAGAATACTTCTTAGTTGATGATCCAGTTTGAATATCACGAATTTGTTGTTGAAGCATCTGGATTTGTTGTAGGACGGGATCCAAAGATAATGTGTTTCCTTGCGAGTTTTGGGAAACATTACACTGTTGAGTATGTTGAGGATCATTGGATTGCTGATTATTTTGAAAAACATTTTGTTGTTGATCACTATGGGACACATTGGATTGTTGATTGATTTGAGAAGCATTGGATTGTTGATTGATTTCCTTTGCTCCATGAGGATCTTGAGAACCTTAAGGATATCTTGATTTTGTGTAGGAGTTGGTTCTCTAAGATTGGTAACATCAAAATCACTTGGTAACTTAGCTCCTTGTTGAGCAAACATGAGGAAATACATCTCTTTATCCAAGCCTATAAGTCATTCCATGACTTGTAAAAATTTAGGATCTTGTGCAGCATCCCTAAGTTCCTCATCAGTAGGTTCGTCATCAAATGTGAGAGGATTAGTTTTCTTAGGAGGCTGTTTGGGCCAAGGATTCTCATCATTGCTGTTATTGCCTTCCATTTTGTCTAGGGATTCTGGATTAATAGGTTGTTTGAGTTTCTAAGATTGAGTTTGAACCATAAAATGGATGAAATTGATTACGGAAAAGAAAGATTCTTGATAAAAAGATATGGAGAATGATTGGTAGAAAAGATATGATAAGTATTGAAAATTGGGGTCAAGAAACAATAATCTAAGTAAGCTTGATGGTTAAGGATGATATATCCTAATATGATAAGCTCACCAAGATCAAATTCTGATAGATAAGGTAAATCTTCAACACCACACTGAAAATCTTAAGATTGGAAGAAAGTGATTTGTTGACTCTTGAGGAAGGAATGATGATGAAAAGTGATGAAAGTGGTCAAATTAGAAATCAGAGGTCTATGTAACGTAACTGTTTTTCCAGAATCTTACTGAAGACAAAAATGGGTATTTGAAAAAGTGATTTTGAAATTCCAAAAGCCTGTGAGAATGCTCTTTGTTGTAAATGCGCAGGACAGTGTAATATATGCGCAGTAAAATGAAACAAATGCGCAACAAATTTTGACAGATGTGCACTGATAAATGTAAATGCTGAGTAACTTGAATCGTATGCGCAAAAATTTTGAATGTATGCGCAGGTTGTCAAATTTTTGATGATTTTGCTGTTTTGATGATGGGGAATTTTTTGAGTTTTTGTTTTTCTGATGTTTTCTGGTTTTTGGCAAAGTAAAAATGCATAAACACACACATGCAAGACAAAGATGATTTTAATCTAATTTAATCTAGTATGAATGCACAAACACACTTACAATCCTAAGGTTGGCAAGGATGATATCTGCTGAATCCCCACTACGATAATAAAATCCAGCCACGCAAATCCACAGCGGACAGCCTAGGAACTTGGAGGCATGGGCTCCTCCTTACAGTGCACTCACTTCTCAGGCACACCAAGTTCTGAATTCAATGGGTCATTACTTCCCAAAGAACTTCTATCTCTACTATGAACTGTGAGTAATGTGGGGTGTCTTCACGAGCTTGGGTGACTCCTTGAGCTAGCAGATAGAAGGTTTTTGGCCACTAAACAAATTTTTTTAATAAGGACATCCCTTCAGGTGGTTGTGATCAAGTCATTTTCCCAATTAAGGGGGCTCTCCCAATCCTTTCAAAGCAAGGCTTTCACCTCTACTAAGTAGGACTTTAACGCACCACTGGGGTACTGGAGGAGATTTTGGTTGACACAATGAATTCACACTTGTCTAATGTGAGACTAATCACACTAGCATTTTTTATATACCAGTTTGGAAGGGCTTGGCTTCAGCCTGTTACTAGTTGGGTCGTTCCTTGGGGTGAGTACCTCTTTTCCCACCAAAGACCGCCCTCTAAAAATTATAACAATTTCCCTTACACCCAAGGTCCACGAATGGCAAGGGGAGAGGATACGTTGTTATAATTTTGAGATTACAATTATGCTATTAAGCAAAACACAACAGACACGTGAATCTATGCTAAGGAAAACACACAAAGCAAAAACATGTCGTATTTTAAGCCCAAATGAGATTTTAGTTTATTTTGCAAACCCCTTGGCAATCTGCAAATAAAATTGTTAGAAAAATGTTTTTAGCAATGGGGTCTTCAAAAGATTTACGTCCTGCAAAACAACCTAAAAAAATACTACCAAAATGAACAGACACTTGTCAAAATGTTAGTTAAAAACAAATCTAACAGAAAATTAAATTTTTCTATAGAAACTGATAAATGCGCAGAACAGTGTGATATATGCGCAGGAAGTATGGATGAATGCGCAGTAATTGTGTATGCGCAGTAATTGTGTATGTGCAAAATAGTTTAATGAATGCGCAACTTGGTGGAATGTATGCGCAGTTACTATGGATGCACAATGAAAATTAATAAATGCGCAGGAACAGCAGACAAATGCGCAGTAATTATAACAGAGAGGAAAACAAATGAAAATTTTATGCCAGAGAATGGATGCGCAGTGAAAATGAACAGATGCGCAGGAATCATGGACGAATGCGCAGAAATAACCTGTAGAAAAACCTGCACATGGAAAACTAAAAACTGAAAGTGAAAAGCCCAGTTGGGCCCTCCTAGCACCAAAAATGTATGCAAATTAGTTGGATACTATTCTAAATGATGAATTAACTAATAAAAGATTAATAAATCTATCTAATAAGCAAACTACAATGAAGAATGCAATAACAAATGAAACCAAATTAATAATTTACCTTCACCTAGAAATGCAGCTTGTCTCCATTGTCCTCCTAGCTTTGATTTCTTGAAGATGTTGAGCTCTTAGATTTCCAAATGAAGTTCTTTCCCAAGATGATTCCAAAGTGTGGAGATTGAATGAAATGAGTGTACAACTAAAACTTGATTATGCAAATATGGTGGATGAAATGCAAATGATGGGATGATAATATGGATGCTTGGTTGCTTGATTGCTTGGATGCTTGATTGCTTGGATGCTTGAATGCTTGTTCTCAAAAATACCTATTAGCTTTCAAATGGAAAATGAGGCTCCTTTTATAGAGTTTTGGAGGATCTAGGCCTAGGTGGCAGAATCCTACAGTTGAGAATGAATGGTGGAAAATCCTAGGGCTAGAATTGACTTGGTTGAAGGAGTTGAGAGAAAGGGGGATGTAGTTGGAATGTGAGAGAAAGAATAGGGATGATGTTCCTCTCACATTGACATGGAGGAGAAGAAGGTGGAAGGGAAAGACACATGTCAAGTGTCTCACAAAGACCAAAGAGAGAAAGAGGGAGAGACCTTTTCCTCATGAGGACTCTTTGCACAAGTGTCCTATGAGTCACCCTTGACCCTTAGAGGTGGCTTGAGAAGCCCCTTAGGAATAGGGAATGTCTCTTGACTTGGTTGTTGAGAGGACAAGTGGTCATGAGACCAAGTCCTATGAGGCCACATAGCCCTTAAGAATAGGACATGTGTGGGTGAGGATAAATATGAATAAATAATTAATAATAATTATTTATCTTAGCCAAGGTGATGTGTCAGGTGACTAGGTGGATGAAGTGGACTAGGGGATTTAGTCATATTTAGGTGATTGTGTATTTAATTAAATCACTTTAATAGACTTTTTAGAAGACTTAGGATATAGAATTAGACTATAGTGAATTTATTAAATAAATTGAATAATTTACTTAATAAATAAAGGAAACAAATATTAATTAAATAATAAATATTTAATTAATTTATCAAGTCAATAGTAATTAAATAATAAATATTTAATTAATTAATGAAGCCATTTTTAGGTGTATACAGTAGGATTCTTGGTAGGCTAAAAAATCAACACTAGAAGCTTGATTAACAAAACTAGAAGCCATGAATAAAGGATGTATGGAAGGCGTAGGGAAAAGACCATGGTTAAGATCTATCTAAGGCATACTTAACTCAACAATCTTGCAATGTTTATAGGCTTGATATGATTGAAAAGGGTTATCAGGTCGAGAAGGACATGAATTAGGTAATGAAGGCCAAAATTAGTCAAGGGTAGCACAATCCCTAGGCCTAGAAGGTTGATATAAACTATGATTAATAATCTTCACTTCTTCATCATGAATTAATTTAAGACACTTATGGATAGGATAAACAACAACATGCATGGAATTCAACCAAGGCAAATCAAACTTAACTTGAAACTGATTAGAAGTAGGAACAACAATGAAGGTAGTGTCCACAAATTTACCACAAAGTTCAATAGGAAAGTTAATAGAACCAAATGATGGATGAAGAAAACCATTACAAGTTTTGATCCAAACATCAGATGTATCATAAGAATCATGTTGTAAGTTCTTCATAAAAAGGTTTTCTTTAGTAATAACATTGACTAAGGATGTAGGATCAACAAGACAACCATGTGTAGGTATCTTAGAAATCCTAGCATAAATGTAGAGGGGACCATCAGGAGCTTTAATAGTCTTAGAATCATCAAAGGTGATCAAGAGTTCCCTAGGTCTTTTATTCTTAGGTTGTTTTTGAGGTTTAGGTTGAGGTTTTGGTTTGGGCTTAGGTTGAGGTGGAAATTGAAGTTGAGGTTGAGATTTAGGCTAGGGTGGAGATACAGGTTGTGACAAAACAACATGCTCCACATGGTTCAAAATATGAATGAGATCATCCATCTTTGAATCATAAACAATATCCACAAAAGATGGCTGAACAATGGTATTAGTATCATGTGTAAGCAAAGGATTCATATAGATTTGGAGGTTTTGATTAGGAGGAGAGACATATTTTTTCCCACTACCATCAAAATTATCAACAGATAAAGTATTAGAATCAATTAAGTCTTGAACGTTATGTTTTAAAGAATAACACTTCTCAGTATCATGGCCATTATGACGATGGTATTGACAAAAGGCTTTGGAATCAAAGGATTTGGATGCCATCGTAGTAGGTAAAAGAGGTCAAATAGGAGGTAACGTAATCATATTAGCATTCAATAATTTACTCATAATAGAATATAAAGATTCAGAAAGAGGAGTAAACATATAATTTAGACGAAAAGTAGTGAATGCAGAAGTGGCATTATTGGATGCAACAACAACTTGATCAGCAATTGCATTTGATTTCTTATTTATCTTGACATAGTTGTTAGGTTTTTGAAACTTGTTGGGATTAGGAGCAACATCACTCTTATCAATTAGAACAAGATCCATTGGAGTGTTGCTCTCAAATTGACTCACTTGTAATTGATAATGATGAAGCACTGCAAAAGTTGTTTAAAAGAGGTATATTCAGTAAGGAGAATCTTATCTCTAATATCCTTTTTTAAATTTAAAATAAATATATGTTGAATATCCTTATCAGGAATAGGATAAGAAATTTGAGCATACAAATGCTTAAATCTACCAATAAATTCAATAAATTTTTCTTTAGTATTTTGTTTACAATGCATCAAATCAATTAAGGACACTTGTAGACCAATGTTATTTTGGAATTGTTGGATAAAGGCATTAGCAAGTTTTGGAAAAGAATCAATAGAATAAGGAGGAAAGGAACAATACCATTGCAAGTCCTTATCACAAAAAATTTTGAGCAAACAACTTGGCTAAAATCCTATGGTCATGAGCATAGTCACTACAAAGGGTTTGGAATGTTTTAACATGAGTGACAGGGTCTCCCTTACCATTGTAATTCTCAAGATGAGGCATATTAGCTTGCTGAGGAACAAGAGTATGAATAATGTCTAGGGATAAAGGACTGCCCATGTCACATGTAGGAATACTAAACTTGGATTGAGTTAAAGAAGCAAGTTGTTGTTGTAAAAAGGACACAATTTGAGCCATACTAATGATTGTGGAATCATTAGAAGAAATAGGAGGCATAGAAACATTAGAAATGGTAGGTAAAGTGTAGGAAGTAGTTGGAATAGAAGACACAACTAGTGGAACACTTGGAGCCATAGTTAGAAGAGGATTGGAATAAGTAGAAGGAACACTATGATAAGAAGGTTTTGAGGTAGGTAGAGACATTAGTGGAACACTCATAGGAAGAGAGGGAACTGATGTTGTCACTAAAGGAGGAGTATAAGTAGGAATGCTAGGTAAAGGAATGAAGGAAGGTTCCACACTAGTGTTAGGAGGAGTGAATCCTAATTCTTGAGCTTCTTGAGCTAAAGGTTTAACATTTGAATGCACAAGATGAGTAATATCATGCAAGAGATTAACACTTTGATCACTATCACGAAGAAATTTCTTGAGATCCTCTATAGCTTGAATAAAATATTGATTATGGTTTTCTTTAATAATCCAATTTCTCATTTTATCAAGTTTAGTTGAAATTTTTTGGACTTGTTCAGGAGGAACTCTTAAAGCATCATCCTCATCATAAGATGAGTGAGAAAAGTTATGCTCCATAGTAGGATTAGAATCGTGAGTAATCAAATTTTTATCCAGGATCCTAAGGAGAGGAGAGGAAGACACAGGATCAAAGAAACCCATAAGTCTACGACTTCTTCTAATTGAAATATTATAAGTAGGAATAGAGATAGTAAAGCTCATATACCAATGCAATGTAAATGAACTAAACTAGGAAAATACAAGGCATGAACAAATAAATATTTTTTTATTTTTTCTTTATATGTGAATGAAAGAACATAAAAGAAGGTTAATCTAATATACATGCAAGATCTAACACCATAAAAGAAAGAGTTGTCTATCACGGGTTCACCAAAATGTAAAGATAAAAATATATGAAAAAGGGGGGATGACCAAAAAGTAATATATGAAAAATGATGATGATGATGAGAGAGAGATAGATAGATAGATAGATAGATGTGTGATATATGTGAATGTGTGTGTAGGAGTGGGGAAGGTAAGATCTTCTTGATCCCAAATTCCCAAAGGAAAGATCCAAATTGATTAACCACAAGAAAATGGTCAATACATAAATGAATCAATTGATGACGAATATGAAGAAAGAGGAAAACATTTTATTCCATTGTGGAAGAGAGTATTGAAATCTTAATTGAAATGAATTGAAGACAAATACTAACCTCAAAGTATACCAAATCTGGAAAATATTGTTTTCGAGTGTTTGTATTGCATTTCTGGAAATTCTGAAACTGGACCTAGAACAAAAACACAAAGATGGAGAAAACCCAAAAATATTTTTCTTTTCTGAACTAGGTCAATCTTGACCCAAATAAAGGTTGACCTTGAGCCCTTTATGTCAACCTTGACCTACGTTGCTTCGATGTAAATTCTATTTGCGGATCCTGAAAGTTTTTTGAAAAGGATGTTTGAATCTACTCTATAATTTGTTGTTCCGCACCAATT
The DNA here is from genome assembly GCA_027943335.1 of Chamaecyparis obtusa. Lineage (NCBI taxonomy): Eukaryota > Viridiplantae > Streptophyta > Pinopsida > Cupressales > Cupressaceae > Chamaecyparis > Chamaecyparis obtusa. The sequence goes on along the minus strand of BSBK01000139.1, from coordinate 809,911 downwards.
CCTACAAGAAAAATGGTTTTGTTGTTTGGATGAGGGGTTTTCCTTGGTCAAACCACAGTTTGGGAATTAGCCTTGAAATATAATTTAAATTGTAGTAATAAACAAAGTAAATGGAACAATTCACCTTGCTTATGTTGAAAGCCTTGTGGAGGATTTGAATCCTTGAATCTACAAGTATAGATGCTCCAAATGAATGTATAATTTGATGTAGGATGTTGCAAATCAATTGTATTTAGATCTTCAACACCAATCTTGAATGGATCTTGGAATAGGAAGAAGCTTGAATGGATATGGATGGAGAAATCTTCAACAAGAGGGCTCCATTTAAATTGAATCCTTTAATGGCTACCAATGGATCTCTTTGATGAATTGAATCTTGAATGCTTGAAGATAGATGAATTCTTGAATGCTTTCTTTCTCCCTCTTTCTTTCTTCTTGATTTCTTAATTTCACTTGATGGATTGATGATGCTTGCTTGAGTGAGTTAGCTAGGAGGATTGAAATGAGAGGAGGTGGCCTCCTTATATACTAGTCTAGGGCACAAACTTCTAGAGAGACAGACATAGGAGAAATAAATTCCCATTAAGCCTATACCCCTAGGAGTGGACCTAAATTAAATATCATTTAAGAGTTTACCATTTCGAAGCCCAAAATAGCCAACCCAGAAGCGGGAAATAAATATTTCTGAAACCTGACATCCAGAAACCTTCAAAATCTAAAATTTAAACCCTGGGTCAGGGTCGAGGTTGACCTTGACCCAAAAGGTCAACCTTGACCTAGAAGGTCAAGAACCTCAAATTCTTAGAGAAAGATGCTAGAAACAAGTAGAAAATAAGCAGAAAATAGGACAGGATAGGGGAAAAAGCTAGATCCAAGTCAAAGACCCATTCAAGGTGTTTGAAATGACCCTAAACCACTTACTTGGAGGGCTAAACCAGTCCTAAATGGAAGTGCTTCCATTTTCTGATGATACAATATGTTCTAGTTGCATTCATAATCACTCAACTCACAATTAGCACCCCTTGACTGCATATTTCTTAGACACCTTTCACAAGATTATGCCTCCAAATTGACACAAATAGACCAAGCTAAAATTCATTCTATGTATTAAATATTTCTAATTATTTTCCCCTGTGTTTTCCTATCAACTACCCCTTCCTACATCAATCATGAAGCACTTTTCAATGTTCAAAGATAGATGTTGATATTCACACCCCTATAATACCTTTTCTAAATTTCTCAATGCTTCCTCAAAGGTACTACCATACACAATAAAGTCATCCATATAAATTTTCCTATAGTCATATGAAATATCTGAAAATATGCTAATGAATTCCCTTTGGAAAAGTGGTTGGAGCATTTCATAGGCCAAATGAGAGAAAAAAATAAGCATAAGTTCTCCAAGGATAAGTAAAGGTTATCTTTTATTGGTCTTAGAGTGCAATTATGATTTGGTTGTATCCACTAAAACCATCTAGGAATGATAAATATCGATTCCCTACTAAAGAGTCTAAGAATTGATCTATAAAGGGAAGGGGAAGACAATCCTTTTTAGTTATGATATTTAACTCTCTAATGTTATGTATTTCAAAAAAATTGGTAGTAAATGTTACATAAAAAGAGAGGAGGATTTAAGGAAGTTTGATGCAAGGAGTGACCAAGGTATATTCCTTGGGTACTATACTAAAAGTAAATCCTACAAGTGCTATAATGACTGATTAAGAAAATTGGTAGAGAGAACGAATGTCAAGGTAGATGAAAGTCTTGAGAATCTATCAAAATGTAGCTAGGGTGAGTATCAAGAGGAGATCAACAATCAAGGGAAGTTACAACTTATACAAAATATGAATCCAAATATGTCTAAGAGTGTAGAATGAGAAGAATACACAATCGGAGAAGATGAACTAGAAAAGGAGCCACCGATAAGAAAAAAAACTCCAAGATATGTGAGACTAAACCATATTGAAGGAAAAATCATTTGAAATGAAAACAAAGGAGTATAGATAAGAAGAAGTGTTACATAGAATCAGGTATGCTTGATGTCTCATATCGAGCCTAAGAATGTGGAAGAATCATGTAAACATGTCATTGGATTGAATCTATGGAGGAAGAGTTGTAACAAATTGAGAAAAATGACACATGGGTTCTTGTTCCAAGACCTAAGGACAAGAATGCAATTGGAACCAAATGGGTTTTTAGGAACAAGATAAATGAGGAAGGAGAATTAATGAGAAATAAAGCAAGGCTTGTATGAAAAGGTTACTTAAAAATGAAAGGGATTGACTATGATGAAACATTTGCACTAGTAACAAGGATGGAAATAGTTAGATTATTCCTTGCATATGAAGCCCATAAGAATTTTAGAGTATATCAATTGGATGTCAAATCAACATTCCTAAATAGCGAATTAGATGAAGTGTATATTGAACAACAATATGGCTTCAATATGAGAAAAGAAATAGATATGGTATGTTTATTGAAGAAAGAATTGTATGGAATGAAGCAAGCACCCAGAGAATAATATTCCAGATTGGACAAGTACCTACTCAAACTTGGATTCAACAAAAGTATTATAGATAGTAATTTTTACTTCAAGATTGATAACAAGAATATGCTTATTATTGAGAGCTTTATTGATGATATTATCTTTGGAGGAGATGATGGGATGAGTAAATAATTTGCATTATAAATGCAAATAGAATTTAAAATGTCAATGATAGGTGAGATGAAATTTTTCTTGGGATTACAAGTCACACAATCAGATAAAGGAATTTTTATGAATCACACCAAGCATGTGAGAGAATTTCTAATTTTTTTTGGATTGGATGAAAAAAAACCAATAGGAACACCTATGACAATAGGATGAAAACTATCAAAAGAGGATGAGTCTCCCAAGGTAAATGAGTCAAGACACAGATCAATGGTTGGATGACTACTATATTTAACTCATACTAGACCTAATATTATGAATGCAGTATGTCTTTTTGAAAGATTTCAAGCTGATCCTAGACATGATCATGAGGTGGTAGTGAAAAAGATATTTAGATATCTTAAAGGAAATATATAATTTGGATATCTGAAAGGAAATATATAATTTGGCTTATGGTATCCTATAGATAATGAGTTCATTTTTTATGCATATACAGATGTTGATTGGACAGGAGACGTTGATGATAAAAAAATCACAAGTGGTGGAGCATTATTTTTGGGAAGTAGGTTGATATCATGGATGTGCAAGAAGAAAAACTCAATCTCCCTATCTACTGATGAGGCTGAATACATTGTTGTAGCAAGAAATTTTACTTAAATCATGTGGATGAAATAGATGCTACTTGATATTGGAAATTTATTTACTGAACCTATTATGATAATTCTAGTGTGATAAATATCTCCAAGAATCTAATTCAACATTCTAAAACAAAGCACATATCAACAAAGTATCATTTTCTAAGAGAGAAACTAAATGAGAAATAAGTAAGGCTAGTGTATGTTCCTACCAAGGAAAAATAGCAGACACTTTTACAAAGACACTATCCAAGGATACTTTTGTGTATCTTAGAGGAAGGATAGGGGTAATTACCCCTCCTAATTTAAACTAAGATGCAAGAGACTGCATCAATCTAATGTGATTAAAAGAAATTTCTTACAAACTAGATTGATGTATGAGGGCTACTACTCAAGGGGAAGTGGACATGGAAAGTTTGGATTGGTTTGAAAGAAGATCTACAATACATGTGTAAATGTTTGAGAAATACCTACTAGTGAAGGATAAAAGATATTATAGTTGTTAATATGTCTAAGTATTTAAGGGGATAAGTGAAAGAAGGAAATAAGAGCTTGAAAATGAAGCAAAGATAGAGAAAGAAAATGAAGTAGACATTGATGAGATAGGTGATGTAGGAGCATCTCGGGTCCTTGGCAATCCTATGTCACCAAATTGTTTTTGAAGTTTGTCTTTGTTGCTCAGTTCCTTCTTTGACTGAGTTGACTCGGTAGTTGGTCAGTTTTCTTTGGTTATCAAATATGGTTGGTTATCTCCTGGGTGGTCGGTTGTTTCACTGGCACTCGGCTATGCTTGTTTGTTGCTCGGTCATTCTTGTTACTAAGTAGTTTATTTTGAGTTTCTGTTGAGACTGAATTAAGCATTTATTATGGGTCATGGATTTAATGTTGGTATCCATCATTAGAAAACATGTGGTCCCAGATCTAACCATTCTTTCCGCTGATTGTGGATCTGAAGGCTGACTCAGTTTGGTAGAATCTTGTATAAATGTAGTTGTTTGGCTGAGTTTATGAGTTAGTTTTGATAGGAGATAAAATTAAAGATTTTGGGTAGATCCTCGCATGTTTGAGGACTTCTATGATTCATTGTAATATCTGGCTAATATCTAGATTCATTGTATATTCATTGTAATGTATGGTTCAATTGAAGTTAATATATGAATGATCCAACATTTTCTCTCTCCCACTGTGTTGTTGTTGCTTCCATGTGTTGTTGAGAAAGGTGGATTTGGTTAGGGTGTTCCATTCCTTGGCCCCTGTCATCCTCCTTTGTGCCAGGTGGTATTAGAGCATGGTTGAGATCTGGATCTAGGTCTATGGATCTAGGTTTCTAGGTTCCTTCTTGTGAAGCCCTAGTTGATTTGTTGTGGGGTGGCAAATTGCGATCTAACCTGCAATTGTAGAGGGTTTTCAAGATGGTTTGTGGGAGGCAAGATGCGGATCCAGGATTGGAAGACATGTTGAGACAAATTGTTGCTAGATTGGAATCTGTTGAAACAGCCCAGAGAAGAGGCATACATCTTGAAGATGTTAGTGATGATGAAGTTGAGGAAGAACAAGGTAATGTAGAACCTGCACCTGTGATGGATCAGGGTGAAGAAAGATTTTTTAAGGCATTGACAAGTTTGAAGTCTACATCACATTTCAATCCTCCCGAGTATGGTGTAAAGCTAGATTTTGATGAATTAGTAGATTGGATCACTGAGATAGAAAAATACTTTGACTATAAGAATGTACCTGAAGACAAGAAAATGAAGATTGCAAGCACAATGTTGAAAAGCCATGCATCTTTATGGTGGGAACATCTGCAGCTGGACAAGAAAAGGAAAGGCAAAGACAAAATCAAGGTATGGAATAAAATGGTCAATAAATTGAAAGGAAAGTTCTTACCTTGTGACCTAGTTAGGCAAATGCAAAGTTTGAAGAAGAAAGATAACTCGGTAAAAGAATATACTCAGGAATTTTATAGGTTAGATGTCAAATCTGGACATGATGAAGATGATGTGGAAATAATTTCTAGATACCTAAATGGTTTGAGGGTTTCCATCTGAGAAGAAATCAGCTTGGTTAAGTTGGAAAGCATTGAAGAGGCTTATCAATTTGCTTTGAAAGCCAAGGAGAAATTGAACAAGAGACATAAAAAGAGACAAAGAGGTAGAGGTGGTAGATTCCCTAGAGGAAGAAGTAGATCCTATGGTGAAAATAGTAGATCTAAACCAGAAAAGACAAATCTAGATAAAGGCAAGACCGAGTAGAAAGGTGAAAGTTCATTTAGAGGCAGAGGCAGTAACTACCGAGGTGGTTATAGTGGAGGAAGTTTCTGAGGAACTTGTTACAATTGTGGAGAAGAAGGACATAGATCATTTGAATGTACACAAGCAAGTAAGAAGGTTGGTAATAGTTGGAATGCTTTGGTGCAAGAAGAGTCACTGAATGAACCTGAGAAGGAAAGTAACTTGATGGTAAGAAGGGCACTATGGAATGAATGTAAAAAGGAGGATTCGGTAAGGAAAAGTTTGTTCAAGACCAGATGTAGAGTTTATGAAAAAGTTTGGAAGGTAATCATTGACAATGGTAGCTCAGAGAATCTGGCATCTAAGGAGACGGTCACAAAATTGTAGTTGGAAAGGCTGGAACATCCGAAGCCCTATCAGATTTCATGCATCAAAGATGAGCATACACTCTTGGTAAGTGAATAATGTTATGTGAATTTAAAAATTGGGAAGTACTATGATAAGGTGTTATGTGATATCATGCCTATGGATTTTTGTCATATTTTGTTGGGTAGACCTTGGTAATATGATAGACATGCTATATATGATGGGAGATTGCATAAGTATACTATTGTGGCTGATGGAAGAAAATAAATCTTGTTGCCTTTGATGGAAGAACATGTTAGTAATGTTTACACATCTATGAAATTTTGTTTGATGGAAGGAAGAAAGTTTGTTAAGGATTTGAAAAACAATGATGTATGTTTTGTTGTGATTCCTAAAAAACCGAGTAAGAAAATACAGGATAGTATTCCTGAGGAGATTGATAATTTACTCACTCGATAAAAAGATATCATTTTTGATAATGTACCCGATGGTTTGCCATAGAAAAGAAGCATTGATCATTGTATGGATCTAATCTCTAGAGCTATTTTACTGAATAAGGCACCTCATCATTTGACACCTACCGAAAATTAGGAATTGAATCGACAGATTCAAGAGTTCTTGGCGAAAGGTTTGATTAGAGAAAGTTTGAGTCCTTGTGGAGTACGTACAATATTAGCACCTAAGAAGAATGGAGAATGGAGAATGTGTACTGATTCCAAAGAAATCAACAAGATAACAGTGAAGTATAGGTTTCCTATACCGAGAATGGATGACATAATGGATAGTTTAACAAGAGAAAAGTATTTTACCAAAATTGATTTGAAAAGTGGGTATCATTATATTAGAATCATAGAAGGTGATGAATGGAAGACTTCTTTTAAGATAAGAGAAGGTTTGTATGAGTGCTTGGTTATGCCTTTTGGTTTAACTAATGCACTGAGTACATTTATGAGATTGATGAATGAAGTTTTGAAGAAATTCTTGGGTAAGTTTTTGATTGTATATCTTGATGATATTATGATATTCAGTAAGACCAGAGAAGAACATTTGTTACATGTTAGACAAGTTTTGCATAGATTGAAAGAGGAAAATTTATTGATAAATCTAAATAAGTGTTCATTTATGAAAGAGGAGATTGTGTATTTAGGATTTTTTATTTCAGCTGATGGTTTGAAGATGGATCCTGAAAAGGTTGAAGATATTTTGAATTGGCCTACACCTATGAATGCTATTCAGGTAAGATCATTTCATGAATTGGAAAGTTTTTACTGAAAGTTCATTAGAAATTTCAGTGCAATTGTAATGCTATGACTAAGACTATGAGAGGAGACAAAAGAGAATTCAAGTGGACACATGGAGCTGATAAAATTTTTGAGACTCTGAAGCAGAAGGTTTCTGAATTGCCTGTTTTGGCATTGCCTGATTTCAATAAGGTATTTCAAGTGGAATGTGATGCAAGTGGTAGTGAAATTGGAGTTGTGTTGAGTCAAGAAGGTAAACCTGTTGCTTTCTTTAGTGAAAAGTTGAATGATGCTAGTAGAAAATATTTTGTGTATGATCAAGAATTCTATGCTATTGTTCAAACCTTGAAGAAATGGAGACATTATTTGATACTGAGTGAATTTGTGTTGTATACTAATCATAAGGCTTTATAGTATTTGGGTAGTCAGAATAAGTTGAATCAAAAACATATGAAATGGGTTGAGTACTTGCAGAGTTATACATTTGTGATAAAGCATAAGAGTGGAGTCACTAATCGAGTTGTTGATGCATTGAGTCGAAGGAGATCTTTGATGACTGAGATGAAAATTCAAGTTCTTGGTTTTGATGAGATGAGAGATTCTTATGAAGTTGATCTTGATTTTTTAAACTGTGGAGAAAGTGCAGAGAACCTATTCAAGATCAATCGAGTACTAAATGGGAAGACTATTTTATTTAGGAAGGTATGTTGTTTAAAGGTATTTAGTTGTGTATACTGAGAGGACCTATGAGAAATAATTTGATAAAGGAGAAACATAGTATTGGTTTGGATGGACATTTTGGAATTGATAAGACATTGAATTTTCTTAAGGAGAAATAATTTTGGCCTCAGTTGTACAAAGATGTTTAGAAATTTGTGAGAAGTTCTGGAATTTGTCAAGTTTCAAAAGGAGTAAGATAGAATACTAGATTGTATGTACCGATTGTTGTTCCCAAGAAACCTTGGATTGACAACAGTATGGATTTTGTTCTTGGCTTACGGAAGATAGTGAGAGGTAATGATTCTATATTTGTTGTTGTGGATAGATTTTATAAGATGGAACATTTTATACCTTGTATAAAGACATCAGATGTAGTACATGTAGCAGATCTTTTCTTTAAGGAAATTGTTAGGTTGCATGGATTACCGAGGAGTATTATCTCTGACCTAGACAGTAAATTTGTTGGATACTTTTGGAAGACTCTTTGGAAATTTTTTGGCACTGAGTTGAAATATAGTTCTTCATTTCACCCACAAACTAATGGATAGACATAGGTTGTGAACAAAAGTTTGGGTAATCTTTTGAGATGTTTAGTTGGAGACACACCAAGTAATTGGGATTCTGTGTTAGCACAAGCAGAGTTTGCATACACTAATTTAGTGAATAGATTTACTAGAAAGACACCTTTTGAGATTGTAAATGGCTTACAAATGAGAGGCATATCTAATTTGAGAGACATTGATGATGAAAGTAAGAGAAGTGTTGAAGGAGTGAAATTTGCTGATTATATGAAGACATTGCATGAAGATGTGAAATACAAGTTGGAAAGGACTAATCAGAAATACAAAGACAGAGTTGATAAATCAAGGAGACATAAGACTTTTGATGTTGGTGATGAAGTGATGGTGCATTTGAAGAAAGGCTGATTTCTTGTTGGAACATATGGGAAATTGAAGATGAAGAAGTTTGGACCTTGCAAGATTTTGAAAAAATTTGACAATGGAAATGCATATGAGATTGAGTTACCTAATGAGATGGATATATCACCTATATTCAATATTTCTTATTTGTATGAGTATCATCAACCTGATGAAGAAATGATAGTACCGATAGAGTATCCTACAAAGAAGAATGAAGAACTTGAGTAGATTTTGGAGCAAAGAGTTGGCAAAAGAACAAGAGGAAAATAGTATATGGAATATTTGGTAAAGTGGAAGAATAGATCAATTGAAGACAGTTCATGGATTTCACAATTTGAGTTGGATGTAGCTCAGATCATACCTGCTAAATGATTTAGATAATCATTTCAAAATAACCCCAGGTGTCTGATGCATGAGCATCTCGGGTCCTTGGCAATCCAGTGTCACCAAAAACATTTTGTAGTTTGTATGTGTTGCTCGGTTCCTTCTTTGACCGAGTTGGCTCGGTAGTTGGTTGATTTCCTTTGGTTATTGAGTTTGGTCGGTTATCTCCTAGGCGGTTGGTTGTTTCACTGGCGCTCAGCAATGCTTGTCTGTTGCTCAGTCATCCTTATTACCGAGTAGTTTATTTTGAGTTTCTATTGAGGCCCGACTGGTGCATTTATTATGGGTCACAAATTTAATGTTGGTATCCATCTTTGGGAAGCATGTGTTCCCAGATCTGACCGTTCCTTCTGTTGATTATGGATTTGAAGGCCGACTCAGTTTGATAGAATCTTGTATAAATGTAGTTGTTTGGCTGAGTTTAGGAGTCAATTTTGATAAGAGATAGAATTAGAGATTTTGGACAGATCCTCACATGTTTGAGGACTTTTGTAATTCATTGTAATATCTAGCTATAACCAGGAAGACCTTATAGCCTAGCATGTATGATTCAATTGAAGTTAATAAATGAATGATCTGATATTTTCTCACTCCCACTGTGTTGTTGTTGCTTCCACGTGTTGTTGAGCAAGGTGGATCTAGTTAGGGTGTGTCATTCCTTGGCCCCTATCGTCCTCCTTTGTGTCAGTAGGTCAAACTGATTAAAAATTCTAATGACACACCCTTTGTCATTTATGTCAAATGAGGAGAGAGATAGATGTGAAAAACAAGTTAGAATGTCAAGAAGAAGAAGTGAGTGAAAAGAGATAGAAGAGAGATAGATGCTAGAAAATACAAAAAGAAAAGGGAGATAAAAGATCAAAAGGGAGTGATCAAGAAGTTGTTGTAGAGAAGGTAGAGAAAGAAGTTGTTGTAGAGAAGGAAGAATGAGTTCATATATACTTGTACATAAGAAAGAGTTCAAAGAATTTTTCATACATCCAAGGGGGAGAAACTGATGCTAAGAAGAGTATGTAATCTAAATAATATTGTCCTAGGGGGAAGTAATGCAAGGGGGAGAAATATCAGAACTGGGTTAGAGGGACTCTGAAAGATAATGATGCATTACTTATTTTTCTCATCACATGTTGCCATGAATGCCAAAAGGGGAGATTTTTCACAAGTTGGATGTGTTATCATTGATGTCAACATGTCTATATTTTGATGACAACATGTTTCTCACAATGTTTGGATATATATATTCATACTGATTACATGTATATTGTATAGTATAAATGTTTATTATGTAGTTTTATCAATAACGTGGAATGATCAGATAAGCCACATAGCATTGTTATTGAAGATGAGGAGTTTCAGACCTCATGGGATGTGCTAGAGTTTTTTCACTTGATGTATGAAAAGTTTCAAATGTTAACATGATAATTTGAGTGAGTTATGGTGTCTCAAAGGAAGACTAGTTATTTCACTGAATGTCATTGAAATTGAGTTACATAGTTGTAGTGTTTGAGTTCATGCAAGAACATGTGAAGAGATCTTTGGTCATTCAACTAAGAATACGTAAAGGGTATTTCAATTTTTCTACCATTCAAAGGGTCTAATAATCCACAAGGAAGTTACACGTATTTTAGCAAGAGGGTGACAATGTTCTTGAGAGGGAAATAATTACTAGAAAATTCATAAAGGATGATAATTTTGCTTATTTATTTGATTTTTAATGATGGCTTAGGATGATCTAGTATTATTTTCCTAATGTTCTAGTAGTACATTGATTACATTGATCTATTAGGAATAGTCCCAAGAGATAATTGAGGGGGGGGGGGTGAATCAGTTATCTACAAGTTTTAATTATTTATCCAATTAAGTATGTAATAACATTAAGCATAAAAAAAATGAAAGAAAACTTAACACAACACCACAATTTTGGTTTTGGGGAAACCCAAATAGGTAGAAACCCCGGTAGGAATTGACACCCACTAAGAACTGCACTAGTGTTCTATGATCTCTGTTAGAAGATCTTACAACCCTGTTAGGAGTTGATCTTTACAATGCATTTAGTACAGTGACCTGGTCAAGGGTCAGATCCTATTAGGAGTCTTTTATAATTAACCTTATTAGGGGTGAGGATGCATTGTCTGAGAGCACATTGTTCAAAGGGGTGAAGGCTGCAACCTTCTGTTTAATAGATATACACTATATCTAGATCTTGGTGAACTGTGCATAGACCTATTATCTTGATTAGTTCCAATGAATAGCATAAACTCTCTACCATGTCACATATACCTTCTGCTGATGGCTCAACACTTCACACTCTCTGCTCTTCTCTTCTCTTACAACTCTGAACCATACTTAGCAATCACAAAAGACTGCCTATAAATATCTTTCCTCTAAAAGATATAATCAAGCCAGCCTATTAGAACCATCTTGAAATCATATTAGATAAATAATGTAACTCTCCAATAACATCTCAGTCATCTCTACTAAGCATGCAACATAAATTAGGACTTCACAATTCCATGTGAGTAGACGCCATGCTACACATAGTCAGCTTCACCAAATTATCTCCAAATTTATTCTCATGCTAAATTATGTCATGTGCTCTTAACCAAACATTCTTAACTCTCTTCTTAACATGCATCCAAGAACACATACCAAAATGATAGGCACAACTACCACAATCATATAAATACTGTCGACTCTTCTAGATAAACTCAGGAAACTGTAACTGTCAACTGGAGACTTCATAACTCAACTTCTACTATATATCTGACTATGCGTTCATGAACATAACATCATACATATGTCTACAACATAAATATAAATTTGCAAGGCTCTAGTGCAACTGTACTACAAATCACATACAAAACTATTCCTGGGACCTGTCAGGAACACTCATTGATATACACAATTATACAACTATCTTTACTTAGAATCAACCTCTGCATCTATGATATCATGATGATAACATATCTATACAACATATGCTCAAGTATCTCTTCATCAGGCTTCCACACATGCTACTTACCATATGTTGTCATCAATGACAAACATACAGTCAACAATCTAGCTTATTGGCAAATCTCCAACAATCTCCCCCTTTGGCATTGATGGAAACATATGGAATGAAAAACACCACCAATCCAAACCTCCAATTCTTTTATAAAATTCTCCATTTCATCAACAAAACTCCCCCAAGGAAGTATCCTCCAACAGCTGCAATATTCTTTAATATTCTCCATTTCCTTAACTATATTGCTTGCCATGACTATATTTTTACTCCTCCTTTCTACTTGTTTTTTATTACTATATATTTGTTCTTTTTATGTTTTTAATGAATATATACTACTCCCCCTTTGACATCAATGGAAAAGGGAACCAAAAAAATTTAAGCACTGGTACTACTCCTAAGGTAGAGTATTCAACCCTTCATCAGTCACTGATGACTAATGCACTTTTTCAAACTCTAATCAAATTCAGGGAAGGAAATTACTCCCAAATTCTCCTTGAGATACTCAAAAGTATCCTTGGGTAGGGGCTTTGTGAATATTTCTACTAGCTGATCTTTTGTATTCACATAATCCACCATTACTTCTTTCTCTACTACTTTCTCTCTTAGGAAGTGATACTTTATTTCAATATGTTTTGTCTTTGCATGAATCATAGGGTTATTTGACATATTCATAGTGCTAGTGTTATCACAATGAATAACAATAGGATAATCAATCTGAATACCAAAATATTTTATCATCTACTTGATCCACACAATTGTAGAACAATTCAATGCTAGTGATACGTACTTTGCTTATGTTGTTGACTGAGAGATACAATTATGCTTTTAACTTGTCCAAGTAACAAGTCTATCTCCAAGGAATACAACTCCTCCAAAGGTACTCTTTCTATAATTCACACATCCTTCCCAATCTACATCTCTATATACATGAAGCTCTACATTCTCAAAATTAGGATACCATAAACCATATTCTAAGGTTCCATTCAAGTATCTAAATATTATTTTTACTTCCATGAGATGACTTTTCTTAGGTTCTACTGCAAATATTCCAATAATACAAACTACATTGGAAATGTATGGTCTAGTTTGAGTAAGATATATATGTTTTCCAATCATAGATTTATATAAGGTTATATGTACTACTCATGAATCATCTTCTTTTGAAAGCTTACACCATGTTATCATAGGGGTGCTTACTGGCTTGCAATCATTCATCTTGAATGTCTTCAAGATCTCTTTCACATACTTAGTCTGATTTAAGAATTTTCCTTTGTCTATCTGTTGTACATTCAATCCCAAAAAGTACTTAATAGGACCAATCATGCTCATTTCAAATTCTCTCTACATCTCCTTAGAAAATTCTACACTAAGCTTATCATTACCACCAAATATAATGTCATCAACAAATATAGCAACTAACAATAATCCATCAGATGTCTCTCTTATGAATAAGTTACAATCTGCTGCTCCTTTCTTCAATCCAATCTTTGTCAAGTAACCATCAAGTCTTTCATACCATTCTCTAGGGGCTTGCTTAAGTCCATAGAGGGCTTTCTTCAATCTACATACTATATTAGATCTATTTTATAAAGTAAATCTTTTTGGCTGCTCAATGTATACTTCTTCCTTCAAATCTCCATTCAGGAATGCTAACTTAACATCCATCTGGTATACCTTAAAGTTCTTGAATGTAGCATAAGCTAGAAACAACTTTATGGCTTCCAATCTGCTTACAGGGGAAAATGTATCTGAATAATCAATCCATTCTCTTTGCACATACCCTTTACATACTAGTCTACCTTTGTTTCTTACTAATGTTCCATCTTCATTCATCTTATTTCTGAATATCGACTTGGTTCCAATCACATTCTTATCACTAGGCCTAGGGACCAATTCCCATGTATCATTCTTAATTATCTAGTCTAGCTCTTCTTTCATTGCTTCATGCTAATCTGAATCATTGCATGCATCTTCAACACTTAAGGGCTCAATTTGTGATAGTAAACATACCTCTTCATTAGCTGTGGAACTCTTTGCTTTTGATCTTGTCATGACTTTTCTGCTCTGATCTCCAATGATGTATTTCTTTGAGTGATATCTAGATGTGAATTTAGGAACATTAGGAGTGAATTTCTCATCAGACTTCTGAGATTCTTCTTCACTTGTTTCAGGGTCATTGAATAACACATCAATGTTGTCAAACATTTCATCAACAATTATTTCTCTAGTGGTAGGTCTAGGTTCTTCTTCAATCATAGGTGCATAATCATGATATCTTTCTTGAATCATAAACTTTTCATCAATCTTAACATGAGCACTTTCACTGATCTTCTTTAATCTCAAGTTAAAACATCTATAAGCTTTGCTTTTGGTAGAGTAACCAAGAAAAATACCTTCATCACTTCTTGCATCAAACTTGCCAATTTCTTCATCTCTCTTGATGTAGCACTTGCTTCCAAAGATTCTAAAGTATTTGACTATAGGTACATTCCCAAACCATAGCTCATAAGGTTTCTTGTCTACTCCTAGCCTTAATTGAATTCTATTAATAGTGTAGACTGCAGTATTGACCAGATCTCTCCAATAGATGTGTGAGACCTTTCCTTCAATCATGATGATGCATGTTGTGTTGAGGATGATCCTATTCCTTCTCTCTGCAATTCCATTCTAATAAGGGGTTCTAGGAACACTTATCTATCTCTTTATCCCATGTTATTCGTAGTACTCATAAAATCTATTAGAGTTGAATTATCCTCCTCTATCTGATCTAAGACACTTTATCTTTAATCCAGACTTATTTTAAACGTTAGATTTGAATACTTTGAATTTGTCAAATGCTTCTAATTTTTCATTTAAGAATGCAACCCACATCATTCTAGAATAATCATCAACAAACAAAATGAAATACCTTTCACCATAGTATGATCTTGTTTGAGTTGGTCCACATAGTTCTATGTGTATCAGATCCAACCTATTCTCTACCAAATTATACTTTCTTCTGAATGAATTCCTTACATGCTTTCCCATCACACATTCCCTACATATTGTGTCTACTGGTTTTGCAATGCTAGGGAGATCTCTTACTTCCTTTACATTACTTATCTTTACTATGTTATCAAAATTGATATGACAAAGTCTTTTGTGCCATAACCAACTATCATCTACTTTAGCTACAAGACAACTAGCTTCTAGATTAATCTAGAAAAAATTACCTTTAGTCTTTGATCTTGATGCAATCATTTCTCCTTCCTTGTTGTTAATGATGCACTTATTTATTTAAACTCCAACTGGTAACCTTTGTCAAGCAACTATCCAACACTTAATAGGTTATGTGACAAGCCATCAACATAAAGAACATCATCAGTGTTGTTCTTTCCATCCAAGGTGATGGCTCCTCTACCTATGATAGGTTTAGGAGTGTTGTCACCAAATCTAACCATGTTGCCTTTGTACCTATCTAGATGTACAAATCTATCTTTGTCTCCTGTCATGTGATGTGAGAAACCACTATCAATGATCCAGTCTATCCTGATGTTAGCTTGTGAAATCAGTGCTAACTCTTGTGCATTCTTTTCATCTTCAAGAGAAATGAATCCGATTTCATCCTCTCTTGATTCTTCATCTGATACTCCATCTCTAGCATAGTAACATTCTTTTGTATACTTGGGCTTGTAGTTATTTTTGAACTTCTTGACTCTTGTAGGACACTTAGATGCAAAGTGACCAATCTTGTTACATGAAAAGCACTTGAATGGTAATTTACCTTCACATTTTCCTTTTCCTTTCTTTTCTCTCTTAGCAATCATTGAAATAAAATCATCTAGTGTTTTTTATTCATCATCATCATCATCAAAATTACAAGAGGTGTTCAAGGATTTCATACCATGGACTGAGGCTTTGAAGGCTGTCTCACTTTTAGGCTTTGTCTTCAGACTTGAAATCTCAAAGGCTTAAATTTTGCCGATTAAGGTCTCTCTCCTAAATTCTTTTGAGAATGGTATAGTCTCTTCCAAGATGTTTATCTTGTTCTCATATTGTAGTGTCAAGGTAGTCATTATGTTATCCATGATGTCTTCTTCAAAAATCTCTCCACCATTGTTTCTGATTCCTGATATTGCTTCATTAATCCTTTGATTGTAGGCTCTAACACTTTCTTTAGGTAGCATTTCCAATGAATTATAATTTTTCTTCCATGTCTTTCTACATGCATTCTTGGCTTGGATGTCTCCTTCAAACATGTCTTGTAGATACTTCCAAATCTTGTAGGCTTTATCTAGTTTCTTGATCTTTGAAAATTCACTATCAGACAAGGCGTTGATGAGGGCTTCTTTGGTAAAAGAATTTGAATCAAAAAATTGTTAGGAATGAATTCTAAAGTGTTTGGCACCCATTCTATAGCATTTTTTGTTGCATTCATGACTATGATTGTCATTGATGTCAACACAATGTTTTACCGAAGACTTATAGAAAAGTAGACAGTGTTTTGATTAGCGCACATGGGATATTGTAGTTGGAACTATGAAATGTTGAGGATATACTCTTTTATATGTTATATGTCTATGGTTAAGAGTGTAGACATAAATTATTTTATTCATGAAAGTTATGATCATTTTGGTGGAAGCAGTATTCAGGCAGTGTTCCTAAGTAGCAATTTTTGGCAACCGAATGATATCTCCTAATCAGGATGGAATCTGGCTTTTCATAGTTAAAGGGAAGTTAGAGACACATTGATAGTGACATGGATGACAATGCAAACTTTGAAGTCACACGAGTGAAGATTTATTGTATTTGGAAGCCGCCAATTTTATGTAATTTTGGTGTAGAGTGTGGAATATTTTAATTTTTAATTATGTGCCAACTCATTTTTAATTATTTGAGTGTGGTATAAAGGAAGGAATGTTTTCCCTTGTTGTAGATTTGAGATGTGATGTAGTATGCATGAAGTGAAGAAAAGAGCTAAGTATGAGAGCAAAATTGTGAAGGAAGACATGCAAAGTACAGAGATCTGAAATTGAGATCTGATGTAACAGTGAGTGCGGTTTGGCATAGTTAGAGGAGAGGTAACATATTATTCTATTGAATAATGAAAATATTATTTAGACAGTGAGTTCAGTGATCTTACCTTGAAGTTGTTTGGGTAGTGGGTCCTTTTGTCTTCCATAACTCTTAACAGGGTTAGAATCTTTTAACAGGGATTCAAAATCTCCTAACAGGGATTTATATGTACTGAATGTATTTCATAAGACTCCTAACAGAGTCCATCCTTTCATAAGGAATATTCATATTAGTGCATCTTTTATGGGCATCATTCCCATTGGGGTTTACTCTTTGATCAAGAGGTTCCCTAGTCAACATATCTTGTGTTATTGTGTAATTGTGTATGAATATCTTTCTATGGTTGGTAATTATATTGCTTATATGGTTTAATGCTATTGAAGATGATAAAAGTTATAATTATTTGATAACTAATTAACCCCCCCTCCCCCCTCTCAGTTATCTTGGTGGACTTTACTTTCTAACAATTGGTATCAGAGCAATAAGTCCTTGAAAGAAAAGTTTAATAGCTTAAGGAGATCCATGGTGAATTTCAAGAAAGAAAGCCCTAATTTTGATGGAGTAAATTTTGACAACTGGAAAGAAAAGATGAAGACACATCTACTATGCTTAGGACCAAGTTATTGGTTGACTAAAAAGAATGATAAGACTATCATTGAAGAAGATGATCTTGAGACATGCTCTAATGATGAGAGAGATCTATTCATGTGTAACATACTTGCAAGAGAAGCACTTTTGACAGCACTTCCAGAGAATGAATATAGTCAGGTAAAATGTTTGAAAAAGTCTCATGAAATTTGGAAAGCTTTGCACTCTACTTTTGAAGGTGATGAACATGAAAAAAGAGTTAGATTACATAATTGGGTATGTGAGTTTGAAGATATAAGAATGTTGGAAGATGAATCTGTTTGAAGCTATATTGGTAGAATGTCAGAAATTGTTGTAGGGATAAAATCTTGTGGAGGAACAAAGATAGAGAATGAAGTGATATGGAAAATTCTGAGGACATTGACTCCTAATTTAAGTAGACAACACAGATGATTGAACAAGTTATACCTTTTACTATGAACTTTACAAGAGAGACTCTTCTTGGAAGATTGGAAGCAGTGGAGATGAACTTGAGGTTATCAAGAGACTTACCTAGAATGGAGATAGCATTCAATGCTCTTAGTATTCACCCTACATTATCAAGAAGCATTAGTGTGAGAATAGATTATGTTGGAAACAACAGATCTAGAAATGAAGAAGACAAGAAGATTGAAGAAGGTATTTCCTTGCTTGTGAAAAGAGAACGAAACGGTAAGAAAAATTTTAAATGTTGGACTTGTCAAGAATATGGTCATTTTGCATCTAAATGTCCTAAGAGAGTTAAGAAGTACATAAATAATTTCAAGCCTAGAAGATCTAAGGAATGTTATTATGCTAATGATGAAGACCTTGAAGCTAGTATTGAAAGAACTTTAAGTGAAAGTGATACTGAGAATAATGATGAAATAGGATTTGTAGCAATTAAAGAAGCAAATTCTAAAACTAATATTAAGGAAGAAAAAGCCTTAGTCTCCCAAGTTGAAAAGAAAGCTGATTGGATTATAGATAGTGGTTGTTCACATCATATGACTGGTGATATGAAAAAGTTCATAAAGTTTAACAATTATGATGGATGAGTTGTTAGAGTTGGTAACAATGCACCTTGTTTGATTAAAGGTATAGGATCTATTACTCTTGATGGAAAGACTAATACTTATGATGTTTACTTTGTTGATGGATTGAAACATAATCTTTTGAGTGTTGGACAGTTAGTTGATAAGGGATTCCAAGTTTTGTTTACTGAGAAAACTTGTGAGATAAAGGATAAAGATGGAAATCTTATTGGAACTGGATCTAGAACCAGAGGTAATGTATTTTGGTTGAATCCTACTGAGATGACATGTTTGATTACTAAGATTGATGATAGTTGGTTATGGCATAGAAGGTTTTGTCATATAAACTTTGATAATATTGTGAAAGTGAGTACTACACTTGCAGTAAGGGATTTGCCTAAAATTATGAAGCCTACTAACATGATTTGCAAAGAATGTGTGATGGCTAAGTAGAAGAGAAGTTCATTTCCTAGTAAGAAGTTCACATTGGCAGAGAAGTTGTAGATTGTTCATACAGACTTGAGCGGTCCTACTAGGACTAGAGGATTCTATGGAGAAAGGTATCTTATGATTCTTGTTGATGATTTTACAAGAATGATGTGGATTGCATTTCTGAAAGAAAAATCTGAAGCATTTGATAAGTTTAAGATAATTAAGAACAAAGTTGAGAATGAATCTGGAATGAAGATTAAATGTTTGAGATCTGATAGAGGTGATGAATTTACTTCTAGAGAGTTTAACACTTTTTGTGAAGTGAATGGTATTAAGAGACAATTTTCAGCCTCTAGAACACCTGAACAAAATGGTATTGCAAAAAGAAGAAACAGATCAGTGACTGAAGTAGAAAGAGCTATGTTATTTGAGAATGATTTAGCAAAGACATTTTGGAGAGAAGCAGTGAATACAATAGTATATACAATGAACAAAGTACAAATCAAAGAAAACACAGACAGGACACCTTATGAATTATGGTTTGGACATGCACCCTTAGTTAAGTATTTTAGAATTTTTGTAAGAAAATGTTATATAAAGAGAGATGATGATATTGGAAAGTTTGATCCTAGAAGTGATGAAGGTATTTTTCTTGGATATTCTTTGAAGAGCAAAGCATATAGATGTTACAATAAGAGAACTAAAACTATTGTTGAGAGCGCAAATGTTAAAGTTGATGAAAAGTTCAAAATTTAGGAAAGAATGCTTGATTATGAATCTGATGAAGAAGCTCATCCTAAGCCTAACACTGAAACTACTAAATTATTCTATGAAACTAATAGTGAATTGTTGAATGAGAGTCATGTTGAAGAGACCAGAGAAGAATCTAGAGAAGAATCTATAGTTGAAGCAAGATCTGAGACTATGACACCAAGCAGGTATCTATCTAGACATCATCCTATTGAACAAGTTATTGGAAGTTTGGACAGAGGAGTTCTGACTCAGAATAAGGTACATTTATGTTTAATTTCTCAAATTGAACCCAAATCTACTAGTGAAGCTTGTGAAGATGAACATTGGTTAATGCTATGAAAGAAGAACTAGATCAGATAGAAAAGAAAGAGACATGGGAATTGGTCCCTAGACCTAAAGAAAAGAATGTGATTGGAACTAAATGGGTATTTAGAAACAAGATGAATGAACAAGGAGAAGTTGTAAGAAACAAAGCAAGATTGGTATGTAAGGTTATTCATAGCAAGAAGGAATTGGCTATGAAGAAACTTTTACACTAGTAGCAAGAATTGAAGTAGTAAGAATGTTTTTGGCCTATGCAACTTTTAAGAAATTCAATGTGTATCAAATGGATGTGAAGTCAACATTTCTGAATGGAGAATTGGAAGAAGAAGTCTACATTGAGTAGCCTGAAGGTTTTCCTTTGACTCAAGAAGGAGACATGGTATGCAAACTAAAGAAAGCATCATATGGACTAAAGCAAGCACCTAGAACTTGGTATGCAAGAATGGATAAGTATTTGTTAAAGTTAGGATTTGCTAAAGGAATAGCTGATAGCAATCTATACACAAAAGAAATTGAAAATGGTTTGTTGATTATAGTTATTTTTGTTGATGACATTATTTTTGGAGGAGAAGATGAAGCTAGAGACAAATTTCTTGATGAAATGAAGACTGAATTTGAAATGAGTATGATTGGTGAGATGAAATACTTTTTGGGATTATAGATAACACAAAACAATGATGGTATCTTTGTAAGTCAGACAAAGTACTTGAATGATTTTATGAAAAGATTTGGAATGGAGGACTGTAAACCAGTTAGAACACCTATGGTAACCAGACATAAGTTATCTAGCACAGATGAAACATTGCTAGTTGAATAGAAGAAATATAGATCCATGATTGGAGGATTGCAGTATTTGACACACACAAGACTGGATATAGCACATTCAGTTGGAATTGTAGCAAGATTTCAAGCTGAACCTAGAGAATCACATTATGAAGTAGTAAAGAGGATACTGAGATACTTAAGAGGCACAATGGACTATGGATTGTGGTATGAAAAATCTGATGATTTTACCCTATGTGCATATACAGATGATGATTGGGGAGGTAGTGTTGATGATAAGAAAAGCACCAGTGGAGGAGCATTTTTCCTTGGAGGAAGATTAGTTTCTTGGTTAAGCAAGAAGCAGAATTGTATTTCACAAAGCACAGCAGAAGCAGAGTATGTAGCAGTAGCAAACAATTGTAACTAGATAATTTAGATGAAGCAGATGCTGAAGGATATTGGAATTAAATTTGTTGAACCTGTTGTTATACATTGTGACAACACCAGTATAGTCAGTATGTCTAAGAATCCTGTACTACAGTCTAAGATAAAACATATAGAGATCAAGTATCATGTTGTAATAGAGAAAGTTGCTGAGAAATAAGTCAGATTGGAGTACATAAGCACAAAGGAATAGATAGCAGACATATTTACAAAGCCTTTTCCTAAGGATACATTTGAGTATTTGAGATGTATGCTTGGGGTTATGCCCCAGCCTACTTTTGAGTAATGATGCAGTTGGTTGCATCTATCCAGTAATATATGAGCCCTATCTTTCTTCTAGACTGGATGTTGGTACTTCCTCTATGGGGGAGTATGTGTATCTGAGATGAGTCATGAGGACTCTAGTAAATGTATTTTTCTGAAGTGTCTTTTGACATTGAGTTGTTGTTGACATAGTGATGAAATTTTTGTCATTGATTTCAATGGGGGAGAAGTATGCATGAAAAACAATATGAGAAAAAAATATAAGAGAACTGAACAAGATAACGAAGCAAGATTTGATTGATAAAGAGGATTTGAAGAAGCAGTGTTGCAGTATTGGATTTTTCGAACATTGGATGTTTTTCATCTATGTTGCCATCAATGCCAATGGGGGAGATTGTTAGGAATGAATGCTAAAGTTTTTGGCACCCATTCTGTACCAGTTGTTGTTGCATTCATGACTATGATTGTCATTGATGTCAACATAGTGTTTTACCGAAGACTTGCAGAGAAGCAGACAGTGTTTTGATTAGCACACATGGGATATTGTAGTTGGAGCTATGCAACATTGAGGATATACTCTTTGATATGTTATATGTCTATGGTTAAGAGAGCATACATAAATTCTTTTATTCATGAAAGTTATGATCATTTTGGTGGAAGCAGTATTCAGGCAGTGTTCCTAAGTAGCAATTTTTGGCAATCGGATGATATCTCCTAATCGGGACGGAATCTAGCTTTGCACAGTTAAATGGAAGTTAGAGACACATTGATAGTGATGTGGATGACAATGCAAACTTTGAAGTCACACGAGTGAAGATTTATTGTATTTGGAAGCTGACAATTTTATGTAAGTTTGGTGTAGTGTGTGGAATATTTTAATTTGTAATTGTGTGCCGACTCATTTGTAATTATTTGAGTGTGGTATAAAGGATGGAATGTTTTTCCTTGTTTTAGAGTTGAGATGTGATGCAGTATGCATGAAGTGAAGAAAAGAGCTAAGTATGAGAGCGAAACATGCAAGACATGCGAAGTACAGAGATCTGATGTAACAGTGAGTGCGGTTTGGCATAGTTAGAGGAGAGGTAACATATTATTCTATTGAATAATGCAAAGATTATTTGGATAGTGAGTTCAGTGATGTTACCCTGAAGCTGTTTGGGCAGTGGGTCCTTCTGTCTTCCATAACTCTTAACAGGGTTAGAATTTTTTAACAGGGATTCAAAATCTCCTAACAGGGATTTATATGTACTGAATGTATTTCATAAGACTCCTAATAGATTCCATCCTTTCGCAAGGAATATTCATATTATTTCATCTTTTCTGGGCATCATTCCCACTGGGGTTTACTCTTTGATCAAGAGGTTCCCTAGTCAACATATCTTGTGTTATTGTGTAATTGTGTATGAATATCTTTCTATGGTTGGTAATTATATTGCTTATATGGTTTAATGCTATTGAAGATGATAAAATTTATAATTATCTAATAACTAATTCACCCCCCCCTCTTAGTTATCTTGGTGGACTTTACTTTCTAACAACAAATCCTTTTGCTTAAGAGTTGTATCTTCCTTAGCAAGATCTGATAGAGAAGGAATCTCAGTTTCTTTAGTAGCTACCTCAAAAATCTCAAAGGCAATGCACTGCAAATGTGTCATCATCTTGTTCTTCCAGTCAAGATAATTCTCTCCATCAAACTTATGACTTTCTTTTCTAAACAATTCTATTAGATCAACCTCAAGATGTTAAACTTTCTCTCCGAGGCACTTGGCTCTGATACCAATTGTTAGGAATAGTCCCAAGAGATAACTGAGAGGGTGGGGGGTGAATCAGTTATCTACAAGTTTCAATTCTATATCCAATTAAGTATGTACTAACATTAAGCATACACACAATGAAAGAATACTTAACTCAACACCACAATTTTGGTTACGGGGAAACCCAAATAGGTAAAAACCTTGGTGGGAATTGACACCTACTAAGAACTACACTATTGTTTTATGATCCCTATTAGAAGGTCTTATAAACCTGTTAGGAGTTGATCTTTATAATGCATTTAGTATAGTGACCTAGTCAAGGGTCGAACCCTGTTAGGAGTCTTTTATAATTAACCTTGTTAGGGGGAGGAGGCATTGTCCAAGAGCACACTGCTCAAAGGGGTGAAGACTGCAATCTTCTGTTTAATAGATACACACTATATCTGGATCTTGGTGAACTACGCATAGACTTGCTATCTTGATCAATTCCAATGTACAGCATAAACTCTCTAGTATGTCACATAGACCTTCTACTGATGGCTCAACACTTTGCACTCTCTATTTTCTCTTCTCTTACAACTCTAAACCATACTTAGCAATCACAAAAGACTGCCTATAAATATATTTCCTCTAAATGATATAATCAAGTTGGCCTATTAGAACCATCTTGAAATCATATTAGATAAACAATATAACTCTCCAATAACATCTCAGTCAGCTATACTAAGCACGCAACATAAATTAGGACTTCACAATTCCATGTGAGTAGGCACCACACTACACACAGTCGGCTTCACCAAATTATCTCTAAATTTCTTCTCATGTTGAATTACATCATGCACTCTTAACCAAACATTCTTAACTCTCTTCTTAACATACTTGCAAGTGTGTATACCAAAATGATAGGTGCAACTACTGAAATCATATAAACATTGTTGGCTCTTCCAAATAAACTCAGGAAATTGTAACTGTCAACTAGAGACTGCATAAATTAACTTCTACTACATATCTGACTCTGCGTTCATGAATATAACATCATATATATATGTCTACAACATAAATATAAACATGTAGGGCTCTACTACAACCATACTGCAAATCACATATAGAATTGTTCCTGGGACCTGTCAAGAACACTCACTGATATACACAACTGTACAACTATGTTTACTCAAAATCAACCTCTGCATCTATAATATCATGTTGATAACATATCCATGCAACATATTCTCAAGGCTCTCTTCATTAGACTTCCACCAATGCTACTTAACATATGTTTTCATCAATGACAAACATACAGTCAACAATCTAGCTTGCTGGAAAATCTCTAACATGATCAAGGTGACCAAGTTCAATGAATTTGAAGAAAATTTTTGTTCTAGGCCCACATGCTGAAATAAGATCATAAAATGACTTATGAGAGATTGGTAAAACATTATAGGGATGTGGTTACAATATTGACATATTTATTATGGGTCATGGATATCTTTGAAAAGTCCATAGTGATGTTGATTGTTGATTTTGACACTATGAGTTTGATGTTTGAAAATTAGGTTTTCTGACCTAGTTCTTGATAAATATGATGAAGAAGGGTTTGGATTTGTGTGTTGTGTAGGAGATGTTTTTTTGTAGATGCCAGGGGTATGATTTGAGCTTTTCTTTCAGAACTACAAAAGGCTGAATTTTCCGTCTGCATGTAGCAGAAATATTTGTAGTGATAGATCTGACTATACTTCAAAGGAACTAATCAAGCATACAAAGATGCTACATATAGTTCATTCTATGTAACATATTATAATATGTTTGGTGTTTGTAAGTTAGTGATACTTCCTTGGATGGGTACCTAATGTGTTTGAGTAGAGTGCTTTAGGAAGTTTTCATAAATGCTTTTGTATACCCCTTATTATAATAAGCTATAATTATAACAAGGTAGTATACTTATTATGGGTACCAGTCCCACCATTGTTTTTACCCTATTTGGGTTTCCCTGATAAAAATATTTTTGTTATATGGTGTTTTTATATTTACTAATTTATTTTTACACATTATTCTATGCATATCAGTAACAAAGCATAAGTGAATAAGGGTTTACTACTTTAAGGGTATATAGGGTTTTCGGTTTTGTGTTTTGGGGTGCAACTGATTCACCCCCTCCTCTTAGTTGTTCACTTCTATTTACAATATTATCCTTTTCATGGGTTGACTAGCATAATATAGTTTGCTAAACCATTAAACATATAATTTTCATAAGTTCTCACGAGTTTACTAGCATACGCTAGACCATCAACTCCCTCTTTACACTCTGTTTGATGGGTGGAATTGGCATAACACAATTTTCTAGACCATTTCCCCTCTCTTCTATCTTCTTTATCTCTCATGGACCACCTGGAGCATCACAACTAGCTAGCTTGTGTCATCCATGATTGTATTTTCTCTCTCCCCCATGATTCCATAACATAATACACTTTTTTAGTTGATTAGATCATGGCATCTTATTTTTTCATTAATGCGTGATCTTTATTTTTTTAGATGAACACTTGTTCTTTTGCAATATCTTTCTAAGAATGATGCTAGTGATTGATAAATTTTCCTTAAGCAATGTCTCTTCAACTTGTTGACTTGGAATATTATTGATTTTTAGAATTTTGTTGTTATTTTATGTCCTTTGGCATATGGATGTACAAGTTAATATCATTGGTTTGGGGGCATGTGTCCTTATACTTAGAGAGATATCTTGTCTCCCTGTAGTTGGCCCATGACTATCATATTTCTTTCTCTTTCTTCTGTATGCACCCTAAAATGGTCACCGAGACTTTGGGCCCCCATTCAACAATTTCTCAATTTCCCAAATCAACATTTTCAATTCAATATCAATTTCCTTGATCAAATCCTAATTCTATCAATTATTTGATTATATTCTATGGATTAACCATTTTATCCTAAGTCTTTATTTAATTAAAAAGAATTTCCTCCCCTTTTATTAAATAAAAAATCCCCACTTTTTCTCTTATCCTAAGTTGCACAAACAAAGCATTATTTTTATTTTATAAAAAGAAGAAAAAGCCTTTTTGTCTCACATGGGGCACAAAAGTCAACTCTTATTTCTCATTGGAGGATATTTGTGCACAAGGATTGATCCCTATTTCAAGCTCCACCCTTGATTAAATCTTTTGTCTCTTAATCTTCATGGTCCATTCATCTTTAAAAGGAAAGCTCTTTTCTCATTCTAAGGATCCACTTTTGAATACTAATCTTTTGCTGCAGGTTTTCTTGGAGATATTGGAGCTTTGGAAATCTTGTTGCATTCTAGCTTCCATTCTTGCATATTAGCTTAGCTTTCATGGCATCTTAGCTTAGTTTCTTTTATGCTCTAGATTAACTCACATAGCTTAATTAGCAAGGCTTGCAATCCTTTCATTTTCTATAGCTTAGTTGTATACTTGCATCTTCATCTTAGCATAGTTGCATTGCATTTCCATTGTTGATTCTTGAAGATATTGGCATTATTGCCCTTGGCTCTTTGAATCTCCCATTGTATGGTTTACTAGCAAGGTTTCATGCTTCATAGCTCTAGCTGAGAGCACTATAAACATCCTTGTGACTCCATGCCTAGGGAGCTCTAGGTCGCTTTCTCAAGGTTTTCAATCCATGGATTCTCTTGGAAGTAATGACTTAGAGAAGTGCACAATTTGAGTGTACATTTTTGGTGCCCACCGTGGGGCATAACACTCTTGTTTTGTCCTTCTTTTCATGCATTTCCGCTAATTTTTCATCATTATTTTGCTTGTTGTTTTGGCTCTATTTTTCTATTTTTCTGATAGATTATCATATGACAGTCTTCCAATATCATGCGATATTTTATTATATACCTATGCAATACTTTTCTAGTAAAAGTATCATTCGACCATACAGGTTTCTATCGCACGGCCATTTAGAACTTCATCATCTAGACATAGTACGATCTGTCGCACAGAAAGAGAGTATTGCACTCCTATGCTGTGAAGTATCATGCGATCTCTTTTTGATAGCAAACTATCACCTAGACCTGTAGGTGACTATTTTGGTTCTTTTGTCTTGCAAGATTCAGATTTTTAGCTTTTTGGCTTGAATTTTTGTAGCTAGATAAAGCTTTTACTTGCATATTATTTGATTTTTGATGTACTAACCATTGTGGGGCTAAAAATTTGTGCTTGTAGGTACCTTCATTGCTTGAAATATTTTCTCAAAAGAATGCATGTCAAAGCTTCAAATGCACAAGAGCTACTAATTGTTTTTGCAGGGTTGCCCAAAGCATAAAAACAAATCAAGTTCTTGTTCATTTATTTCATTTCAAGTGCAGCATTGTACTAGTTATTTTTTTTTTTCTAGGCACTTAATATCTTGTTATTAGATTCTTTTAGTGGTAGGAAATTATGCTCTTCACCCTTGTGGTGAACTAGAAATCCTGACCCATCTTTAGATTTCAAAAGCAAGAGGACTAATTGAACTTTTCTTGGTGTGTTTGGGAAATTTTTTTGAGATAGGAGAATATGCTCTTCACCCTTGAGGTGAAATAGAAATCCCGGCTTTCAAAAGTTGATCCACTTTTTTTTTAGCATTGGAATCCTTAGCGGGCTTTCTCTTGAGCAATCAAGAGGAACGACCCAAGTGGGGACAAGCTAATACCCGGCTATTTCAACCCACTATAAAATCAAGGCTATCAAGGACATAAAACCTTGGTAGATGTAATACTTGTCTTCATTTGGTGTGAGTACTTGTGGGATTGTGACCATGAGGAAAATGCTAAGCAAGAATGGTTAAAGTACTCTTGTGGCCGTGAGGTCTGTTACTTTCTGCAAGGTAATGAGTCCCTTTGGGGAGAAAGAGGGGTATTACGAACGGAAGCCCTTACTACGAACCATAGATAGAAGCTACCCTATTTTTCCACTTAACATCTTAGTGCAAGGATTGATCCTAGTGGACTAACCTAGATCACCCCAAGCTTACTCACCATCTGTGTTCCTTTGGTTTTTTCATTGGCACTTCCACGACAAAGCCAACATCTATTGTGGGCAACCACTTTGTATGAGGCAATGGGACATCAAGTGTGGGCCAAGTTGTTAAGTATTAAACCTTTGTCTTTTTAGGCTAGTAAGTGCTTGAAGTGTTCTCATTGTGATCTACCCATGTAAACATTCTTGAACAGAAAACATCATGGTAGTGTTCATAGGATTTTTCGCTTTGATATCCCAAGTGCTTGTCTTGGCAAGGTTGCTTTTGCCCTTTTTCAAGTGTTTTATGACATGTTTGATCACCTATTGTTTGCAAACCTATCTCATTATTGCTATTACTATGCTTGGCATCAAGAAATTCAACCATCAAATTTCAACTTTGACCAAATTACCCTAAAAAATTGAGATTTAAACACTCACTGGTCAAATATTGTATGATACTGCATACTATTGCACTGCTTGCCTAGATTTTATCGCACTGGCTACTTGGAAACTATCACATGACCTCTATAAGAAGTATCAGCTAGACATATTGTATCATCCTAGTACCCTATGAACTATCGCACAGAGCCTTTTTGTTGTCTTCCTGATTTGTGTCATTTTCAGTCTTCCTTGGTTGACCCACATTTTAGTAGGTTACTTACCCCGCTGTTAAAAGCTCATTTGTACCCTGGGTTATTGTGTTTAGACCTCTTAAATTAGAAATATTTTGATTTCACAAGTGACGTTGCTTGGAATCGATAAGTTAGAAACTGCTCTTGTTGAGAAGACAAACCTTTGGATTATTTGATAACACACTTGGAGAGTTTCAGTAATCTCTTGTCCAATTCACTTCCATACAAATTCAAATTTAGTCAAATATATTTTGGGTAAATCATCCTCTTGATCCATATGTGTTAGGATACTTATCCTTTTATTATACACCTCTGTGGTAGTGTTGGTTTATACCTCTTGCAAATATTCTATCTTATCACCTCTTTTTGGACAATTAAGTGCTTTTACTATCCTAGTTTGGTACCAACATTTCTTAGGGTCATCTTTTCACCTAGTGCTCTTTCTTTCATGTTGGTTATGACAAGATATCAAGTGAATCAAGGAAAATGACCTCAAGTAGTCTTTGAACAATTACCCTTAGTCCAAACTCACCAAAAATGAAAGGGAAAAGAACCCGTCTTTGATCAGTCCCCTAGGAATACTGCACAAGTTTGGTTTGAACCTAAGAACAGTCTTAGTGAGTTGAGTACCTCCTTATCACCTTCTCATTTAGATATGGACATGAGTTACACCATGACTTGAAGAGAGAGGGAAGAAATGGATAAAAATCTTGACAACATATTTGAAAGACACAGAGACAACATTCTGTTTGGTGGTTCATCTCATGAAAATGAACCCACTTCACCCCTTATAGCAACTAGATATTTGGATGCACATCAAAGGGCTGAAAGGGAAATGTAGAAATCTTATTAGGATGACCAATTGCAACATGATAATCAAGGCAAAGAGCCTTATGATACTCATGTAAATGCAACATATACCAATGACTTGTTCAAACATTCAAGACCAAGTTCACTACTCCAAACAACTTCTAGATATACAAGTGAAAGGCTTAAAAGAATTGAACGTGAAAAGAAGGATTTTCTAGAAGAACAAGCTAAAAAAGAAGAAAAGCTTAGACTCCTAGAGTCTGAAAGACAAGCCTTATTGGACATAAAAAGGAGGGCCACACAAGAAGAAAGAGATAGGCTTTTTGCTCAAAAACTCAATGACCAATACAACAACATGTGTGTTGGTGGTGGAAACAACTCTTCTCCACCCACTCCTCCTAAAAATCCATGAAGTGGAAGGTATTCAAGATCACCCTCAAGATCTCCTAGCCCTAGAGGAAGAAGGTCTTCACAACATGCTCATTATAGGAGACAAACACCTCCTAGGAACTCAAGACAACCGTCTCAACATGCCCACCATGGTTCACAGTATGGAGGAAGTAGCTCAAGTCTTGACATCAAATCTCAAGACTTCATGAGGATGCAACAAGAGCCACTTTTCCAACAATATGTGAAGCAAAACAAGGATAAGTTCCTAGAGAGCTTGATCAACAAGGGTGCGAGGGTCCCTTACAACTTTTATGTGGACAAAAAGATCAAGAAACAAAGCCCATCACAAGAAGAGGAAATCAAAAAAATGAAAAGTATGATGGAGAAAATGATGGCACCCAAGAGCTCTTTCAACCTTGAATCAATTTGTCCCAATCCTTTTGATAGGAGTGTGAGTATGAAGGATTTTCCTAGAAAGGTGGAAATTCCCCAATATGACAAGTATGACGGTAATGGCATCTGCATGACCATGTGCACCAATTCTATATTATGAGTTTTGAATTCCACCAAGATGACTCCTACCTTATGAGATTGTTTCCAAGGAGTCTTAAAGGTCAAGCAATGGAGTGGTTTACCAACATAACTCCTCCCATCAAAACTTTCAAAGAACTTGTCCAAAGATTTGTTCAACATTTTGCATACAACTTGTCAAGATTAGTCACTATGTTAGACTTATGCAATTTGAAACAAAATCAAGGGGAGTCATTTGTCACTTTCTTGCAAAGATGGAGATGAAAATGCTCTCACTATTCTAGGACTATTCCTGAGCATGAAAGGATTGATATCATTGTTAGCAACTTGGTGCCTGAAATGCGGTATGAGGTTAGGAAGATGGTCTTTGATTCCTTCGACACCATGGTCAAAACTGCATGTAGAATTGAGGATGTCTTGAAAGAGCAAGGAATTTTAACCAAACATAACAACAACAACAATGGTCAAAATAACAACTCTAACAAGGACAAATGCAAGAACTCACACTGGAACAAGAACAAGAAAGTGGTCAATGATGGAGTTGTGGACTCTTCTCACCCCAAGGACCAAGGTGTCCTTCATTTTTCTAGTGCAGTTCAGGGCATGAAGCTTAATACATCCAACCAACAAGAGCATAAACCAAGGTATCAAGATAAGCCTAAAAAGGAGAGGCAACAATTTTTGAAACTTGGTGACTCATAGGAGGATGTCTTCAAGATGCTCATTGCCAACAACCTTGCACAACCTCAAGATCTAGCAAATTTCTGCATACTTGAAGTTAAGCCACTTTGGTGGAATGAGAAAGCCTTCTGCAAATTCCACAATGGCATTGGACATGACATCGAACATTGCTGAAAACTTAAGAACATTATTAAGGATCTCATTGAGAGTGGAAAACTTTAGATTGATGGGTTGAACACCAATGCTGACCATAAGGCATTCAAAGAGCCTTTTCCCAAATATGAAAAGGGGGAAACCTCTACAACTAAGAATGGAAAGGCTGAGATCAACTACACTTACACATCTACAGAAAATGTTGTCAACATGCTCAAATTTTTGGAAGAAAGTTTCAACTTGATGAGGAACAGAGATCCCTATGGTTATGACTCTCCTCCTATCTTTGATGAAGAACTAGTTGTGGTGCTAAGGGTTCCTAACTCTAGGATGCCATCCCAAGCTCTTAATGTTGTCACAAGAAGTCAAGGTCTTGTTGTCATTAGAGGACCCAATTCTGGTCAAACCACTAAACCCAAGCAAGTGACATCTAATAATGTCACCCCAAAATCCGTTGTGAGTCCTCAGTTGAACTATAACCTTATTGATTAGCTACAAAGAACCCCAACTCAAATTTCAATCTTTGAGCACTTAGAGTTGTCTCCAAGACATAAACAAGTCCTTGAGGATGCTTTATGGATAAAAAATGTCCCTAACAACATATACGTTGACCAATTCCAGAACATGGTTAACCACCTTGCCAGCCCTCATTACCTAAATTTCTCAGAAGAAGATGACAAAGCTTTGAGCCACCCACATAATCTCACCCTTCACATTGAATTCATGATTCACAAGACCTGTGTTAGGTGTGTGTTGATAGATGGGGGTGCTGGGCTCAACATTTGTTCTTTGAGTCTATTGGAAATATTGGGTTACTCAGAACAAGTCATAGACACAAGAAATAAAATTGCCATTAAAGCCTATGATGAGGTAGAAAGAAGCTCCAAGGGGTTGGCCATTATTCCTATTAGGATTGGTCCTTTTGAAAAGGATATTTTGTTCCAAATTGTTGATGTTGGTCCTCTAGCATATAATATCCTACTTGGTAGACCATGGATCCATGACATGCAAGAAGTGTCATCTACTTACCATCAATGTGTTAAGTTTCCCTACAATGGAGTAGAAGTCTATATACCTAGGGATAGCACATTATCCATTAATGCAATTTTAACTAGGACTCATGTTCCCCTCAATAGAGAAGCAGAGGATTTCAATGCAACCCTAGCACAGTGCAAAGATAAGTTCAAGTCCATGGACCTTGGTATGATGGGATATCAACTTAATTCCTTTACAAAGCTGCTAGTCTCACCTAGATCCTATGACAAACCCTCACAAGAAATGAGACCTTCATCTTCATCCATGACTTTGTTTGGTACATTTGTAGAGTCCTCAGTGCCTATCCAAGATGAAAAAGAAGAGGTGGCTGTTAAAGACTGGATCTATAGAGAAGATAAATACATTCATAATGATAACTTCTCTCCCTCTCCTAAGGCTTATGGAAGAGGGTATACTCTTGTCAAAAATATGGGCTATCCAGGACATGGTCCTCTCAGTCATAGACTAGATGCTAGAGTTGAACCTCTTGATCATGCTCTTTTTGGGCATAGGTCTAAAAAAATGGTTGGCCTAGGTTTTGAAAATCATAACAAGAACACCATTCTTATCCTTGATGAGATGGATAGTGAGGATGAAACAAAGTATACACTTGATTTGACAAACCAACAATACATGTGTGAATATTGGGTCCCTTCCACCAATCTCCTTTGGGGAGATTCAGATAATCCAGTTGCTCATGCAATAGCTACAAACATAGAACAAGATGAGTCAGACATAGAGGATCCTATCAGAGAGCATCAATGCAAGAATATTGCCCGTTTGATAGAAAGAGATGTGATCCTTGATGACATCAGAGCTTCTACATCAAGACGTCCAAAACCTTCATGGTGCAAGCATCCCATTCAAGATTTAGAAATAGATTCACATGAGTACTAATGGGACTCTCTATCTAATTCTTCAATAGTTGACATGGATGTTGATGTCATCCATACTTATAGTTCTCAACCTAGGGTATCTAATGAGTCATGTGTAGGATTAGGGAATTCAAATCCGCAGGTTTCTTTACTAGACGATGCTTCGCTTGGTAGGATAAATCTTGATTTGGGTACCTTAGAGGGATACTTGATAGACTCTAACTCATCAGT
This sequence comes from Chamaecyparis obtusa, assembly GCA_027943335.1. Classification (NCBI taxonomy): domain Eukaryota; kingdom Viridiplantae; phylum Streptophyta; class Pinopsida; order Cupressales; family Cupressaceae; genus Chamaecyparis; species Chamaecyparis obtusa. The sequence goes on along the minus strand of BSBK01000139.1, from coordinate 776,015 downwards.
CACTAGAGATGATACCATTTGTATTCACAACATTGAACCAGCCATTGACCTACCCCTTGCTCACCCTCACCTCATTGATGGGTCCCAACACTATCAAGAGCCTCAGCTCTTAACTTTCCAAAATGACTATGAGATAGCATGTTATCTAAATGCCCTTGAATCCATAGTCTCTTCCACCAGCGAACCGGCTACAAGCATGACAAAACCGGACATCAAGTACCTTAGTCACAAAATAAAAAGAAAAGAAAAAAAGAATAAGATTTATGATGATGAAAAATACTCTGTGGTGGTGTCAAAACCTAAAAAAGTAAAAATCAAGGACGTATCCAAGGGTGAAAACCTCTCAGAGGCACCGAAGGATGAGGTACTTGATCATCTCCCAAGATACTTTCAAGATAGATCTTTAGTGCTTGTTGAACCAACATAGCCAATCATTCTAAATATAGATGAGGCTCCACAAATAGTGCATTTGGCTCAGTCCTTATCAACATAGGAAAGAGAAGCATATACCAAGTTCTTACAGAGCAAGAAAATCAATTTTGCATGGACTTACTCAGACATGCTAGGATTGGACACTAATCTTATTATGCATCACTTGTCCATAGCTCCAGGTATAAAACTAGTCAAACAAAAATTGAGGAAAATGCATCCTCACATAGCTCTTCTCGTCAAGGTAGAATTAGAAAAACTCCTTAGTGTAGGGTTCATAAGAACTATTGACTATGCCGAATGGATTTCAAATATTGTCCTAGTTTCTAAACATGACAAGTCCATTCTCATTTTCATAGATTTTAGAGATCTTAATAGAGCATGCCCAAAGGATGATTTTCCACTCCCCAACATAGACATGATAGTGGACATGACCACAGGTTATGAGATATATTCCTTGATGGACAGTTTTTTTGGATATAATCAGATTAAAATAGCTCCTGAAGACCAGGAAAAGACTGCATTCACTTGCGCATGGGGTACCTATTGCTGGAATGTTATGCCTTTTGGATTGAAAAATGTAGGAGTTACTTATCAAAGAGCTATGCCAACCATCTTTCATGACATGATGCATAAGAATATGGAAGATTATGTGGATGACACCTTGGCTAAATCTAAGAAAAGGGATACACACTTAGATGATTTAGAAGTCATTCTAGATTGTATGGAACAATTTCAATTGAGATTAAATCCTAAAAAGTGTGCATTTGGAGTCACCTCTAGAAAACTTCTAGGATTTATCATTTCAGCCAAAGGAATAGAGGTGGACCCAGAAAAAGTTCAAGCAATCTTGGATATGCCACCTCCCAAAAACATTATTCAAATGAGCAGTCTTCAGGGACATCTTCAATCTATAAGGAGGTTCATTTCATAGCTGGTAGATAGAGCTCAACCCTTCAATAAGACCTTGCATAAGGGGGTCAAATGTGTATGGAATGAGGATTATCAAAAGAGCATGGACCAAATCAAGTAGTACTTGGCCAATCCTCCTATCTTAATGCCTCATATCCTAGGAAAGCCACTCATACTATATGTTTTAGCAACAAAGTCTTCCTTGGGGGCATTATTAGCTCAACTTGATGACAATGGGAAAGAAAGAGCTATATATTACATCAGTCATACTCTTGTGTCATATGAGGTTAATTACACCAGTATTGAAATTTTTTTCCTTGCAGTGGTGTTTGCTTCCCAAAAGTTGTGACATTACATACTTGCACATACAATACACCTCATAGCAAAGATTGATCCTCTCAACTATTTGCTTGGTAAGTTTGCTCTCACAGGTAGACTTGCTAAGTGGATGATGATCTTGTCAGAGTTTGACATAGAGTATGTTGAGCGTAAAGCTATAAAAGGACAAGTCATTACAAATCAATTGGCTGATTTCCCAATTCAAGATGGCATGCCTATTCAAGTTGAATTTCTAGATGAACACTTAATGTACATGACTACAAGAACATGGAAGATGTTCTTTGATGGCTATTTCATGCAAAATGGTTCAAGAGATGGAGTGTTGTTTGTTTCTCCTCATGAGTACACAATTCCTAAGTCCTATAAACTATTGTTCCCATGTGCAAATAACATTGTTGAGTATGAGGCTTTGACAAATAGACTGAAAATGGCCATAGAATGGAGAATCACAGAGCTGCACATTTATGGGGATTCACAATTAATAATCAACCAAGTTAATGAAGAATACCAAACAAAAGATGAAAAATTGGTACCCTACAAGAAAATGGTTGATTCATTGAGATGATATTTCACATTTGTCACATTTCAACAAATCCCCAGAGCAGTGAACAAAGCAGATGATGCTATGGCTACACTTGCTTCACTCCTTTAGCTAGAACAACATGAGTCCATATTCAAATTCCTGGTGGAAGAGCTACACTACCCTATCTATGACTTCTAAGAAAGCCAAGTTGTTTGTACCCTTGTTGGCCATGAGTCATCCCACTATGGTGCCATTTACTCATATCTCCATGATGGCATTATCCCTGAAACCTTCAACCATTCTAAATGTAGAAACTTAACCTGAAATGCCTCTTTTCATACCCTTATCTCTGGTGATTTGTATAGGAGGCGTTTAGATGGGACACTTCTTAGGTGCTTGGAAATGGGTGAATCTGATCAAGTGTTAGTTTACATTCACAAGGGCATTTGTGGGGGACATTCCAATGGTCTTTCCATGGCTCGAAGGTTGCTTAGGGCCGGGTACTATTGGCCTACCATGTAGACAGATGCAGTAGCTTTTGCAAAATCATGTGAAAAGTGTCAAAAACATGGTAACCTGATACATGCTCCAAGCATGGAGCTTATTCCATCTATATCTCATTGTCCATTGTAGTGTTGGGCCTTTGATCTTGTTGGGAAAATTCATCCCAACTCATCAGGTGGACACAAATTTATCATCACTGCTACTAATTACTTTACTAAATGGGTAGAGGCTATCCCACTTTTTGTTGCCTCGAGCAAGATAGTATCTCTATTCATTTTAAACCATATCATCTGTCGATATGGAGTGCCTTCTAAAATAATCACTGATAATGGAGGTCAGTTCAAAAACAAGGACCTTAAACAACTCTGCAAGAATTTCAAGATAAAACAACATTGGTCCTCCATTTACTTCCCGCAAGGAAATGGACAAGTAGGGGCATCTAATAAAACCATTCTTAAAATCCTCCATAGAACAATTCACAAGAATGGTAGAGATTGGCATCTACAGATAAATCCAGCCTTGTGGGCTTATAGAATGAGTATCCGTACTCCAACTGGGGCTACTCCTTTTGCCCTTACTTATGGTGCTGAAGCAGTGTTACCTTTAGAGGTGGAGATTCCTTCACTTAGAGTTTCCCTCAAAGGTCTAGTTACAGATGAAGACTACTGTGCCATGAGACTCCAAGAATTAGAACTTCTAGATGAAAAGCATAAAGCATCATTTGACCAAATGAGGGTTTACCAAAAGTGTATGTCCAAAGCATTCAACAAAAAGGTTTTCCCTAGAGAATTCCAAGTGGGAGATCTTGTTCTATGAGAAAACCCTAAGAACCAACAACATAGAGAGAAAAAGGGAAAATTTGAACCTAATTGGCTTGGACCATATATCATTACTGTAGCTTTTGGGACAAGTGCTTATTTATTATCTACTAAAGAGGGAGAATAGCTCCCTGATCCTATTAATTTTTTGCACCTAAAGAAGTTCTATCCATGATGCCTGTTTTGTCTGGGGGCATCCTTGTACATATTTATTGATCTTGAAAAATACAAAAAAAATTTTAAAAAATTTAAAAAATGCAAAAAAAAAAAGAAAAAGTGCCTTGGTGAAAACCTGGAAACAGGCACTACTTGAGGCCTTTGCACCCTTATTTCTTAGCGCTCATCCTCGACACTTAGCCTTTCTCCATCATGCCTTGACCTTGTTGCCTTGGTTTGGAATTGGTCTTTGTCTTTGTCTAGGGGGAATAATTGTGTTAACTTTGGTCTCTTTGATGTGTTGGTCTTTAGGACACCTCGCAAATGGTGTTTTTCAACACCACCCCAAACTATGTTTTTCAACACTTTCCTAGTGTCAAGTTTTTCTCAACACTTATCAGATGTCTCACCTGCAGTCTAGAATGATATGATATTTTCTACTGGTAGATGCGATACTCAAAGTTTGACTCTATGACCTACACACACATACTTAAACACTTAATTCACTGAGACTTGTTTCACTTTATTTCTTTGTGTGTTGTCTATGATGATTTCTTTAATGAGTGTTCTCTCCCTAAATAGTTTTTGATGATGCATAGCTAGAAGACTGGGGGCACGAGGACATGTTTTATTTATTTTCTACTTGTGGGTATATTTTTTTGGTCCTAACTATCATGAGCATTTATGCTTGTTCCACTTGACACTAGGATATACAAGGTATTATCCTTGACTATTTCTACAAGTGCATGCTTATAGTCATCTTGACTTTCTTGTGTCTTGATGTGAGCATAATCTTGCTATATCAAATTTAGGGAACCTCACTGCACTAGTCATCTTAACCTACATGTCTTTGATGCCTAGGTAGGATTCCCACATTTCTATCTGATATAGATCATATTCATATACCCATAGTTATACTAGCGTGTATTGTATGATCTTGTGATGCTACCAATAAAGCTCGATGATGAATATTAGAGTCTAATGGCTTTGTGACCTTTCAAGTAAACCACTTTTCATAGTAGCTTGCATTCTTAGGTTCATATTAGATTAATTTTGCATCTTGCATATGGAGAGAGCTCTCCTTTCATCTTTCACGGACCTGTCGGTCAACTGCATTCACCTGTCGCTTCTTCTTGATCATGTCTTTCAATCCTTGTCTTTAACATCACATCCTTTTCCTATCATCACAAGGGGTTAATCTTATCATCATATCTATATCAACAAGAGATCATTTTTAGAAACATGAGTCTACATCATCATATGAGAACTACAGATGCATCTATGAGAGAGATTATACATGAGCATTTATAAACACATATCATACATTTGAGAAATATAACAAGATAATAAAATTGAAACATCATTCACAAGTGAGACAAGTACATAAGACAAATCGTAAATCTAGTCATCTCATATATATAGAAAATGATACAAGTACAATATGAGATCCCAAAATCTAGATCAAGTCTCAATGATATGTCTATACATCTAAACACCCTAAACCTAAGACTAGCTCACTCCATCATGAGGAGGTGGAGGAGGTGCTGGAGGTGGTGGCCCCATCCCATCGTCAGCCATGTCTGATTGCCCTACCCTCTTGGAGTAGAGTGGTGCTCTCTGTGCCGAAGGGACAATTTCTATATATAGTCCATGATAATAGGCCGCTCGTGCCACCTCTATCTGAATCTCTCCTACATATTCTCATGCTGCCCTCTCATGCCGATCTATCTTAGCTCATGCATCTAGGAGCTGTTTATCTCACACAGCAATAGTGGTACACAACTATTGTATCTCAGTCTCTAAGACCTGTATCCTAGCACGAAGGTCCTCCCCTCCCCTATCCGTAGGCTGCTCCTGCCCTGCATCTTCTCATCGGCAAGATGGTCTCATCTCATCCTCCTCCTCACTCCTTGATCCATGTCTCCATGACCATCTCTAGCCACCTGCTCTAGATCCCTCTCCCCTCTCTCCTCTCCCTCCACCTTTGCCTTCATCTCCCCCATCACCACCATCCCCACCATGTGCCTATGGCTGCACATCAAGAACTATAAATCTGGGAAATGGCTGTCTCTTGCACTCTACCCTATATGCCGCATTAACATCTACATTTTCCATATCTGGGAGGTAATCCTAGGGCTCCTTGTGTAAACCTGTCATCTCTTGTGCTACCTGCTAGTAGTCCAGCATTGGCAGCCATCCTTGTCCCTCCTCATCCCTGGACCTAGCGTATGTGGTAGTCTCTACCGCCACCCTCTACTATCATCCAAACTATCTCCAAACTTGAGTAATGACAAATCGCTCAACAATCTTAGAATATCAACTGAGTAGTGGTTGACTGCATTACATATATCCTAGCTCATGATCCATGTCGCTCCACTCCTCACACTGACGGTAAGGCCTCCACTCAAAGGCTATGAGCTCATCTAGAAGCCTCCTATAATAGGTCAGATCACCACTATGAGGTTGGCTAATAAATCCCATGTACCTGTAGATATAGGGGTGTCTCCACTCTCGAGGGTGTACATGTGGGCACACAATGGCAATGTGGTCCCATGCCCATATCTATGCTAAGATAGCACCACATGCCCATGTCCTACTATCCCTATATACTATCTCATGTAGCTCATGGTACATATCTGCAAGGATAGCTAGGTCCCATGCCATCCATCGAGGGTGTGCAATCAAATTTGCAACCAATCTACCCCATCCCAATGGGAATCCCCTCTAACTCCTATTAGTCACTAGATCCTGTGCTATTATCAAGAACACAATGCATGCTAAGGGGTAATCATGGCCATACTCCTCAACTAGCCAGTCTTAACTGAGGTGCCTGTCAATGATAGTCACATCCTGGAATAGGTCCTGGATGGCATGCCTCCCCTCTATCAGAGTCTGATCATAGTATACCTATGCCAACAAACAATCATGTCAGTTTTCATCATATGGAAACATTACATTTATGAACATCTATAAATATGATTATACTCACTAGATCATTGTGGCTAGGCACTCGAAGGATCTAATAGACATCCTCCAAGGTAATAGTGGCCTCTCCAGTCAGAAAGTGGAAGGTGTTATGCTCACTGTGCCATCTCTCAGCCAAGGCTATCAATAACCCATGGTTTACCCATATATGGGGCATCTGCAACAAGAACCCAAATCTCATCTTGGTCAAATCTGTCTGCCTTGGATCGTCTAGATCCTGAACATAGCATAGTCCTGCCACTCTCGGTGCTCTGATAATTAGTGCCCGAAAAACCTCCTGCAAGCCACAATCGCAAACCAAATGTCAGACATGTCATGATGGATGATTAAAAACAGTACAAGTAATATCAAACACATAAATTTGCTATACCCATGTTATGTTGTTCAAAATTCAAAACATGTGATATTTCTTATTACACGGGTGCAATACTATTTTTGGATATTGTATTATGCGATACTTTCCTCAATAGTAGTGTGATATTCTTTCCTTGTATGATATTTCACACAAGGTCACATGACATTTCATCCAGTATTGTGCGATACTGGGTTGGAGAGTTGTGTGACACTTTATGGACCCCTGAACTATTGCACGATATAGAATGTCATAGGTGTGTGATAATTTTAAAGTGTCGTATGACCTATCACTAAGGTATAATTTTAAAACATGTTTTAAATGCTTTAGATAACTCAAATGGCTAGTTTTTCTGAAAACTCACTGGGGCACCATAGTGAGGAGGCTAGTTGTGCAACCGATTGTGCTCGAATCGATGTGTGTGAACTAGAATCGCTTCTTGCTAGGCCATTTTCTCTCTCTGATCTCTTGAGGTTCTCCAAATCACAATAAGACAAATGAATTTGAAAATGACCTTTTTACCCCTTATATAGCATTTTGACTTTTTTACCTCAATTTCAAAACAACTCGAAATTTCGCGAAAATTGCACCCCTAGCTAATTTCAATGTCCTGAATCCATTTTTCAGGATCAAAATTGAAATCTGAGTTCATCTTGATAGTCAAAATCAATTTTAAAATTTTCCCTTCTTCTGCATAGTTGGCTGACCGATTGAGGCCTGATCCTTCGATCTTTGTTGGGGCATATTTATTTCTTCATCCCCATCTCTTTCAACTTTCTAGTCTTTCATTCATCTTCATTCACTTCGTCTCTTTGAGTTTTGACTTTATCTTTATCCTATATCTTTCTTAGTCAAACCAAGTCAAACTGGGGCATGTCTTCATTGCTTGATGGTTATTCTATCATCTTTCATCTTCGATTATGATTTTTAGTGATTTGATCAACTTTATTAATTTTCTATTTCCCTCTACCTGATTTCAATTTCAATTTCGAGGCGGTAGTACCTATCAAACTTCAATCCTTGTTTCAAATTTTCAATCAAACCTTGCTTGAGATTCTTATCTCTTAATTGAGACTTGACAATTACCTAGTTATAGGGGTGTTGGCCTTGTCTTTTTCAATCAGCTTATCTTTTTCAGCTTATCTTTGTCCTGATGTGTTCCCATCCATTGAACACGCATCTGGGTTGTTTTGTAATCCCAAATCAATCTCACATTTCAATTCCATTCTTTGACCACATGTGATCCCAAATCGATCTCACATTAGTCAAATATGGGAAAATGTATGCACCCTAAAATGGTCACTAAGACTTTGGGCCCCCATTCAGTAATTTATCAATTTCTTGAATCAACATTTTCAATTCAATATCAATTTCCTTGATCAAATCCTAATTCTATCAATTATTTGATTATATTCTATGGATTAACCATTTTATCCTAAGTCTTTATTTAATTAAAAGGAATTTCCTCCCCTTTTATTAAATAAAAAGTCCCCACTTTTCCTCTTATCCTAAATTGCACAAATAAAGCATTATTCTTATTTTATAAAAAGAAGAAAAAGTATTTTTGTCTCACATGGGGCACAAAAGTCAACTCTTATTTCTCATTAGGGGAGATTTGTGCACAAGGATTGATCCCTCTTTCAAGCTCCACCCTTGATTAAATCTTTTGCCTCTTAATCTCCATGGTCCATTCATCTTTAAAAGGAAAGCTCTTTTCTCATTCTAAGGATCCACTTTTGAATACTAATCTTATGCTGTAGGTTTTCTTGGAGATATTGGAGCTTTGGGAATCTTATTGCATTCTAGCTTCCATTCTTTCATATTAGCTTAGCTTTCATGGCATCTTAGCTTAGTTTCTTTTATGCTCTAGATTAACTCACATAGCTTAATTAGCAAGGCTTGTAATCCTTTCATTTTCTATAGCTTAGTTGTATACTTGCATCTTCATCTTAGCATAGTTGCATTGCATTTCCATTGTTGATTCTTGATGATATTGGCATTCTTTCCCTTGTCTCTTTAAATCTCCCATTGTGTGGTTTAATAGAAAGGTTGCATGCTTCATAGCTCTAGCTGAGAGCACTATAAACATCCTTGTGACTCCATGCCTTGGGAGCTCTAGGTCACTTTCTCAAGGTTTTCAATCCATGGATTCTCTTGGAAGTAATGACTTAGAGAAGTGCACAATTTGAGTGTACATCTTCTACTTTATTGTGAGCATGAGGTGGAATCATACTCCTGCTAATGTGGTGGCTAAATATACCATCATAAAAAGTAAACACCATTAATTAGGTGCTCATTTTGGCTCCATTTTAGTATGTATGGTTTCTTACATTGATTTTAGGCTCTCCTAAGACTTATTTGACCTTTAAATTAACATTATAGATCCTCTATTGATTCAATTTGTTTAAAATTTGAGGTTACCCCTTATTTTTAAGTGTGATCCTCCATTTTTTCTCTAATAAAATAATACATTCCATATCCTAATACCTATCTTACCATTTATGGCCTTTACAAGCTCTCCCAACCTCTTAATGAGTTGTAGCTAGGAATCCTACACCTACTCACTATTTGGGACTCCTAGTCTAAAGTAGAGCCCTAATTGGAGGGTACAAAACACCATTGATGCTTTATCCTTAGATCAAATAACCATTAGCAGACTATCCCCTATATTTGAGGCTAAAATTTGTCCTAGGGCCCTATGTTGGGGTGTTAACGAGAGATTTGGTACCGTGGTCAACCTGCCTAAGTTTTAACCCCTAAAATGATGGATTGAGTATATGAAACCCCTATATCTTCTCATTTTGGTATCCATTATCAATTGAAAACATTCATTATCAAGTTTTAAATCCTTCATAATCAATCAAGCAAATCAAAATTCAATATCTCATCTACAATTGAGCATCCAAGTCTTCAATCCTTTAAATAACTTTTCATTATTCTTCATCAAGAATTATTGGAAAACTAAAATATAAATCATTTAATGAATTTATTTCATGATTTACTTTTGGATCAATATATTACATTAGAATTTGTGATCACACCCAAAGAAGAATTACACTACCAAGGTGTAAGCCGATTTACAATTTAGATTCAGTTTCTATTTCATCTTATGTAATTTCCTTTCATTTTCAAGGTTGATTCCTAAACAAGGGTTTGACTAAGGAAAAACCCTTTATCCAACCTTCTTCCCCATTTTTCTCTATGTGTGAACATGTTATGGAGCCACTAGATAGAAACCAAAAAGATTGGATACAGTCAGAGAGACCAAAAAAAATTTAGCCAAAACCACTTGGTATAAAATGCCATTCACATTCTATCCTTAGTTACATAGTGAGATTCACTCTATACCCTAAATTTTCAGTTCAAAGTTGGAAGAGAATTAGTTTACAATTTCATACCTCTCATATCTATAATTGTAGGTCTTTCCTAGATTTCAATAGTTGGGATTTCTTATTTGAAAAAAACACTCTTCCTATTTTCATTTCTAGGTGCATTGAAATTCCTCATTGATATCTTTTACATTTTATGTTTAATTGGATTAGATCAGATCTATTGTTATTTGGTCTCTTGCATATCATTGTGATTTCTCTCCTTCTCAATTCTAAGAAACAAAAGAATAACAACCCTTTAAGAACATATATTGCATTGACATATTTCAAGCGGTGTTAATCATATCCATCTTGAGGTTGTTTTGTATTCCAATGTACCTTATGAATGTAATGTCCCCTTTCTCTAATAAGATTTGATAATAAATAATAATTAAATTTGAATAAATACATAATAATAATAATAATAAGAGAATTTAATAAATAAATAATAGAATACAATTATAATTATAAAATAATAAAATCTAACCATAAATATGTAAATATAATTATTTAAAATATTATAATATGAATCTTACATCTTGTAATTAATGAGCTATATATCTGATATTTAATATTATAAATATTAAATAATAATAATATAATTATAATATGATATTTTAATTATATTATAATACCATATAATGTATGGTTGATAATTACAAAATAATAATAGATAATAAATAAAATATATATTTAATTCCTTACATTTTGAATATTTTAATTATTATAATATAAATATTTTAATATTATAATACATAATCAGTCAATATTAATATTTTCATATTATAATATATAATCATTTTTAATCAAGTAAAATAATGTTCAATAATTAACATTAAATATTTTAATAACTTATATAAACAAGGTTGCATAGCAACTAAGTTCCTGCCAAAATTAGAAATATGTAATGTCTAAAAATGTTAAAGTAGTTAATGCTAAAAGAAAATATAGTTTAACTTTAAATAACATATTTCCATTTCGAAAAAGTGTGGGTATGTGAGGGTGATAATAATAATAATTAATAATTTTATTTTATTAAAAAAATAAAAGTTCTTATTTTATTATTTTATAATTTATAATTTTATAATTTTATATTTTTAATATTATATTAATTTTTTATATCATAAAATATTTATATTTTTAAAAAAAATATAATATTGGTCAAATTAAACCTTCAACATAGATAAATGTAGTTTCGAGTACTTGATAGAATAAATTTATTATATTATATGCTTATTTTAAATAAATTTATGAAATTTTCAATATAAGTTTATAAAGTTTTCCACTTATTCAATAAATATTATTTTTAAAACATTAGATAAATATTTTATCTTTCTTGTTTGGTAAATAAAAAAATTATTCACATGTACTTTAGCCTATTAGATTTTAGAAAACTAATTTCTAGGACTTGTTTTGTTAAAAAATCTACAACTTGACTTTATCCAATATCAAAATATGTTATTATTAAACATTTTGATGAAATTTGATTGGTTGAAATTGCATATTTTAATAAGAACTAATAATATTATTCATTGTCCATATTGAACTTTGCAATGTAAACAAATATTTCCGAGAAATCTCTCTTATTGTCAAAGTTTTTCAGCCAATAGAATGAATGAAAAATACTTCTACAAATTAGAAAAGTTAAATATCTTGTAATTTACTTTATCAAATATTAAGATATAATATTATTTAAAAAATAGTGAATTTTGATTGGTTGAGATTTACTAGTTTAATCAAAAGACATGTCGATGCCTATAGTTCTCTAAAGAGAAGCCACTAAGAATATAAAAGGGAATAGAATATAACATTTTGAACAACAAGAAAAAAAAAAAAGAAACACTAAGAAATAATATAGAAAACTTGGGAGAAAATAATATAGGAGAAAAGCTAAGAGAAAATGAAGGAGAAAAGCTTGGAGAAAATGAAGGAGAAAACAAAGGAGAAAATAAAGGAGGAAATGTAGGAGGAAATCAAGAGAGGAAAAAGGTATAAAAGGAAGGTAAGAGAATATTAAGACCTTGCATTGCACCACTGAGATCAAACCAACATTAACAAAAGTAATAAACTTATTTCATTCATTAAGTAGGAACAAGGAGGTGTTAGGGAATAGAAAACTAACACAAAAAAATAAAGGTATGTCCTCTTAGTAAGATGAAATATATGGGATTTAGTTCCATTTTATTTATATATTAAATTAAATAAATGTCAAAGCTTTAGTTATTCTAAATTATATTTTAGTATTAAATGAATCAGGAAATAGAAGAATTAATTAAGGAATATAATGGATACTCTTAAAAGGAAGAGAAGATGGAATAAGATTGCCACTATGGAAAGTAATTATGAATCACTCATAATAAAAAAATATTATATTTACATTCTATCAAGATTAGAGGTCTTTATATATTCTAATCTATTTAATATATATTAATTATATCAATTATATTATACAATATTTCTTTTACTATTTGGCTTAATTAGAGAAGGTTGTAATGTTACTAGGGAGGGACTTGTCTAAATCCAAGCAATGACTATATGTCCCAAGATAGGGTAGGGGTCAGTGTCCCAAAATCCTTGAGGGAAAGTCCCAAGATAGGATATGGGCGTGGACCTGTAAAATTTGAGGGAGCCCATTGTAGTTGGTCTTTAGGCACCTTAGATAACATCTACTCTTCCCTTCATGGAGTTAAAATAGTAATAAGGTTGGATATGAGTGTTAAAGATAACTAAATATAATGAGATAAATGACTAATCCTATCATGGACATTACAAACCAAACCCTAATTGATAAATTCAGGATAGATTAAGAAAGGTCCCAACAAGGGACATTACAATGAATTGGGGAAATTAATCATTCTATGTGATCCCCTTTTCATATTGTACAAGGCCAAGTCATCATGTCCCTTTTATATGAAGAATATTTGTAAAATGTCTCCAATTAAAATAAATTTGTTCTATCTTGATGAAATGTGAATTGCATCAGAAGTGTTATCATCCACGTCATGGCTCCAAAATAACCTTTCTAGTAAAAGGAAAAGACAAGTCCTCAAATAACAACCCAAAGATTCTATTTCCCAGTTTTGCAATCTTCACCTCCTCCTTGGAGAAAGAAACTCAAGACTATCTCCTATCTGGTTGAGAGTCAAGAGTCCAATAACCTATTCTTAGAGATTTACACCCAAATACATAATAAAAGGATCCTGGTCAAGTTACCCTTTCTAATTTCATTACCACCAGGATTGACCTAGGCCCACCAAGCATGGATGCAGATTTGCATAATTGGAAAGTCAAAACCATAAAGGTTATAGAAAAGATGGAGAAGACCAAGATTGGAATTGAAAACTTAAAGGATATGGTGGAAACATTATTTAAAAGTCTAAGGTCTTTTCTAGGCCATTCTTAACAGAGCCTGCTAGTGTCCCTTCCACAATTATAAACCCCAAATTTGATCAAAATAAAGAGTTGATCGAACAATTATTGATAGACAACCAATTTGGAAAAGTTACTTAGTAGTGTATTAATGATTTAAAGGCTAGAGAATTACCTTTTATTGATAACTTTGATGAACTGCAACTAATTGAATATCTAGATGAACTAAAGGAACAATGATTAGAGATCACCAAGCTACTGAAGTGATATATAAGATGATTAAATCAGTCAATATATTGTCATTGATGTCAACTAGTTTTGACAGTACTTATCATGATAGTTACAAACATCTAAACATCTTTTGAAGGAAGAAAAGATGAAGAACTGAGATATCTACATAAGGAAAAGATGGATATGATATATAAGGATAAGGTAAACATTGGGTAACTTATTGATGAGTCTATGAATTTATATTGTTGACTTGAGCATGTTACATTAATCTATTATGAAGAAGAGATTTGAAATTGAACAAGTCAATGTGGTCGGTAATTGAAGACTTATATATACATCGAGCCATTGCAGTGTATATCGAGTGACAACAATAACTGAGTTAGTGATCACCGATGCATTTCAATATTAACTGAGTATTGATGAAAACATTAAATGCTAAGAACAACCAACTAAAATTGATGAGCTAGATATTGTTATGATTTTGAGGTTAAGGATGAAGTTAGTTATGAGATCCACAACTGACATAATTCAGAGATGATCTAAAGGATGAGATTGAAACATGTTAAAGACACATCTACCGAGGAAGGTTTAAGCAAAAAAATGGACAAAGGAGATTATGAGCCAAAATCTAATGGCTGATATGAAAATGATTTACTTGTCTATTTAAGAGACCTAAGTTTCATTGTTAAAACATGTTAGATAAAAGGAGACTGCAGAGATTTTGTGTGAATATTTTATTCATACATTCCTGATCAAATTGGTTATTGAAAGAACCGAGCTACAGACATTATCGAGTGTTGGAGAACTATTTATCAAGTAAAAGTAAGTTGAGAAATATTGAGGAAGTGAATTGATTAATGATCAGAGGATTTTATGAGCATAGCATAGATCTAAATATTTGTAATTGAGTTGTATTTGAATCAGATTAGTAATATATCAATTTAACCATCGATTCAAAAAATCTCTTAACCGAGTGGACTTATAGTTTTATTGTACTATCCTATGACATTCGTTGAATGTAAAGTGTTATCTTGTTGATCCCATAGTGAATGATGGTCGAAAGTTAACTTTTAGTGATAAATCCTCTAACTAGGTCACACCTAACAGTGTGCATTGTAACCTTTAATAGGGTGGCTCTTTGCTGAGCTCACTTAAGAAGAGTGAATTATTTTGGGTTACTGGTCTGAGGTGGTTTTTCCCTTAGCAGGGTTTCCACGTTAAATTAGTATGTTATGTGTTATTTGTTATGATTGTTTTTCTATCATACTTTACATACTACATATTTGATTTAGTTGGTAATCATAGTTTGAATAATTACTGGTATTCGATAAAGTGAACAAACAGATTGATATTTTATGTTGTCAAGTTGCATAAATTGTTGAAATTATTTTGTAAGGTACATCTGGGAGTTTAGGACTATAGGATAACTGATCTAACTGATTCACCCCCCCTCTCAGTTATTCTAATAATTGGTATCAGAGCATATTGGTTGCTTAGATGAAATTTTTAAGGACTTGAGTAGAAAGATCATAAGATGTATAAGAGGGAAGTACCTAAGCTAAACAAAGATAATTTCTCCACATGGAAAAGCCAGATGAGGCTTCACATATGTGGAATCGAAGAATCTACTATACATTTACTGGAGAATGGCTACTTACAACTGAATGTTGGACCTTTGACTCTTGATCAATTGAGAGATAGACATGAACACAATATTACTATGATAGAGATTGTTGCTGCTCTATCTGATGCTGAATTTGAGGATGTCATGGATTGCACTACACCGAAGAAAATGTTGGATAAACTTTCTCTAGTTTATGGTGGTGATGTGTGTTAGAATAATTGAGAGGGGGGGTGAATCAGTTATCCAGTCCCCCAAATCAAAATGTATAATCCAAAACAATTCTACTACTTCTGCAAGTCGGTAAACATATAATACTATCACTGTCTGTATATTTACTGATTACCTGTCTAAACTTTATAACATTTACCGATCAAATCTAACATGTAATATGGAAAGTATGATAGCAAACAAATATCACAATCAACATATAACATAATAGATTTAATGTGGAAACCCTGTGAAGAGAAAAACCACCTAGGATTGGCAACCCAAAATTATTCACTCTTTTGAAGTGAGGTCAGTGAAGACCCAACCCTGTTAAAGGTTTACAAACACACTGTCAGGTGTGACCTTGTTAGAGGATTTTAGACAAGAACTTATCATCCAACCAATAGTCACTCTAGGCTTGACAGGATAACAATGTTCACTCTATGAATAAATACCAAAAGACTTTAATAGTCCACTCAGTTAAGAGATTTGACTATGTACAATGGTTAAATATGTAACAGTAGATGATCTGCCTAAATACAACTTCAGTTTGCATTTTATAGATTAGTGTTCAGCTCATTCAAATCCTTTTGACCAATATATCACTTTAGATTCAATCTCATATCACCTTACTATCCGTCGGTAATAACTCTTTGTAGCTCGATAACTATTCTGCAGATCATTTCTTATTAACTAGTATGATCAGAATGCATGAAAACTCCACGTGATAATTCTACAGTATCTTCTTCTTCTGGCTATGTTTTAATAATGAAACCAATGTCTCTTAAATAGATGAGTAAATCATTTTCTTCTCCTCCATCAGATTTTTTCGCTTAATCTCATTCTTAGATTTTGTCTCTTTAACCTTCTTCGGCTGATGTGTCAGAAACATGTTTCAATCTGCTCCATTAGATCTTCATTGAATTATGTTAGTTGTCGATCTTCATAACAAACCTTATCTGTTACCTTGATTTCATACACTTTACAGCTCATCATTTATCGGCTAAACTGATCATTTAATTCCTTTCTATTTTTCTCGGTTAACAAAGAAATGCATCGGTGAACACAAGCTCAGTTAATACTATGCTCGTCAGTATACACTACACTCTATCGATGTATACTGAAATGCTTTATTTACTAACAACACTGCTTTGTGTCTTTCGGCTCTATTCTTCATCATAGATGAATGCAACATAATAAAGTCAATTTCATCAAGTCATAGACTCATCAGAAAGTTACTCAGTGTATCCCTTTCTCTCATCTATCAGATAGATCTTCCTCATGTAGATATTTATGTTCTTCATCTCTTTCACCTTCCTTCAGATGTGTCGGTATAGTAACTTACAAGATAAGTACTGTCAAACTAGTTGACATCAATGACAACATAATACTAATTTAATCATCTTGCATTATCTAATCATCAACTCCTCAATAATCTCAAATTACAGATTCTTCATTCTGGTTTCAAATCAATTGTAGTCCATCAATCTCTCCCTTTGGCATTGATGGCAACTCAAGTAATATGAAATGTACCATACACATACCAAAAATGTATTCTACAACTTTGTGATCAAATATTGTGTAGTGTAAGCTCTCCCTAGCTTAATATGTTTAATCACTACATTACTAAAATAGTATTATAAAATACAACTTGTCATTTTGTAGATATAACCTTTTCCAGTTCCCAGGTTCCTATCAGATTATCTCTCTATTAGATAGTTCTCATCGGTGTATATTTCTTCCTTTCCTTTTCATATTATTTATCTCTCCCTTTGACAACAATGCCAAAGAAACAAATAAATAAACAATCATCTCTGTAGTAGCTAAGTAACTCTCTATTGTCCATTACTTCCTCTATATCTTAGTATACTGATATTCCAATCTGTTTCAGTTCTCCAAACTTAATCACAACCTTGAACAAAATCCAAAGGGTGAACTATGCTGCATCAACATGAATGATCTTCTGATAAGATTAGGCTGGTGCAACATCCAGATCACATTAGTGACCGATAGACAAGGGATGGACCCCAAGTCTAGTCCTCAAATATTCAAAAGTTTCCTTCGGTAGAGGCTTTGTAAAAATGTCTCCAAGTTGTTCTTCAGATGTAAAAAATTCTAACTTTACTTTCTTCTCTTGCACTTTTTCTCTTAAGTAATGATACTTAATTGATATATGCTTTGTCTTTGAGTGCATCACAGGATTTTTTGAAATATTAATAGCACTTGTGTTGTCACATTATATGATCACCGGGTCATTGATTACCTCATTCATTCCTTCCAACACTTGCTTGATATATGCAATGTTTGAACAATTAGTAGCAACAACAACATACTCTGCTTTAGCTGTAGACTAAGAAATACAAGCCTTCTTTTTACTTGTCCAGGTTACAAGTCATTCACCAAAGAAAAATGCTCCTCCGGTGGTACTTTTTCTATCATCCACATTTCCAGCCCAATCAGCATCGGTGTAAACCTTCAGTTCAACCTTCCTTCCTTAGGATACCATAATCCATAATCCTCTATCTTTTTTAGATATCTTAAGATTCTTTTAGTAGCAATCATGTGTGATTCTATAGGGTTAGCAGAATATCTAGCAACAATTCCCACAACATTTTCTATATCTAGTCTAGTGTGAACTACATACATAAGCTTACCAATCATGGATCAGTAAAGTGTCTGATTTACCTCTAGTGTAGTTTCATCTTCCTTTGTCAATTTACTTCCAGTAGCCATTGGTGTTCCCATAGGTTTAGCATCTTCCATGCCAGATGTCTTCAAGACTTCCTTTATGTACTTGGATTATGTGATGAATATCCCATCACTCTGTTGTATCACTTGTAATCCAAGAAAGAATTTAATTTCTCTGAACATAGACATTTCAAACTCATTCCTCATGTCATCAGCAAAAGATTTACATATATGATCTTGACCTCCAAAAATAATATCATCAACAAAAATTTCAACAATGATAATAGTGTCATCAGTATCACCTTTCATGTACAAATTGTTGTTTTCACTAGTTCTCACAAATCCAATACTTAACAAGTAAGTATGCAGTCTTTCATACCATGCTCTTGGTGCTTGCTTTAAACCATATAAAGCTTTGTGTAATCTACATACCATGTTTCTATTGTCTGGATCAATGAATCCTTCAGGTTGTTCTATGTAGACCTCTTCTTCAAGTATACCATTTAGAAATGTTGATTTCACATCCATTTGATAAACCTTAAATTTCTTATGTGCAACATATGCAAGTAACATTCTAACTCCATCTAATCTAGCAACAGGTGCAAAAGTTTCACCATAATCAATGCCTTCTTCCTGTGCATATCCCTTGCATACCAATCTTGCTTTATTTCTTGTCACTTCACCATTTTCATTCATTTTGTTTTTGAATATCCATTTAGTACCGATAAAATTCTTATCTTTAGGTTGGGGTACTAATGACCAAGTTTTGTTTTTCTCTATCTGTTCTATTTCCTCCTTCATTGCATTAACCCATTCTTCATTTTCTAATGCAACTTTCACATTCTTTGGTTCAAATTCACAAACTAGACATGTACCTTGTCTTGTTTTGCTTCTTGTCTGCATTCCAGCTTGTTTGTTTCCAATAATTTGTGTCTCAAGATGATGTCTTTTGACAAAACTAGCCAATACTCAGTTTCTTCTTTCTTGCTCATCCTGTTCAAGTTCATTTGCTTGCTCGGTAGCACCATTTTGTTTGTCAGTTTCCCTTTCCTGTTCCTCGGGGTTATTTTCCTACTGACCAGTTATCACAGGCTGTGACTTCAGTAGATAATCAGGAAGTTCAATGTAAGTGAATCTACCATAGTCTTTCGGTTCCTTTCTTTCTTTTATATTTATGTCATCATACTCATCAACATGAACATTAGTACTTTAAATCATCTTATTTGTAACCTTATTCAGACATTTGTATGCTTTACTCTTAGTAAAATATCCTAAGAATATTCCTTCATCACCTTTAGAATCAATTTCCCATTTCTCTCATCTTTCAAAATAAAAGATTTGCTTCCAAAAATTCTGAAATAACTTAAAGTAGGTTTGTGTCCAAACCAAAGTTCATAAGGTGTCTAGTTGGAGTCTTTCTTCAATTTAACTTGGTTAAGCACATATACAGTTGTGCTGACAGCTTCCCTCCAGTATGTTTGAGCAACATTCTTTTGTATCATCAGTGTTCTAGCACAATCAACAATTGATTTGTTCCTTCTTTCAGCAATCCCATTCTGCTGAGGTGTCCTCGGTGCAGAGACCTGTCTTTTAATACCATTCTCATTATACAAATTAGTAAATTCATGAGAGATAAATTCACCTCCTCTATCAGATCTTAAGCATATGATTTACTTTCTAGTCTCTTTTTCTACCTTTTCCTTATACCATTTAAACATCTTAAAAGCTTCAGATTTATCTTTTAGGAACATAACAGTCATCAATCTAGCATAGTCATCAACAAAAAGAATAAAGTATCTATCACCATAATAGCTCTGAGTTCTCATAGGACCACATAGGTCGGTATGAACCAACTCAAGTATCTTCTTTGTTGAGTAGTATTTTCTCTTAAAACTAGACTTAGTCATCTTACCTTTCTGACATTCATGGCACATAGCATGATCCAGTTTTGACAAGTTAGGCAACCCTCTAACTCTTTTCTTCTTACTAATCTTGATCATGTTATCAAAGTTCACATGACATAACCTCTTATGTCACAACCATGCATCTTCATCTTTCATCAATAAACAAGAAGATTGATCAATATCAAGATAAAATAAATTACCTCTGGATTATGTACCAGTTCCAACAAGTCTTCCTCCATCATCATAGATTCTTACCTTCCTGCTCTCAAAAGCTAGTCGGTGGCCTAAGTTATTCAATTGTGCCACACTTAACAAATTATAGTTTAGTCAATCTACTCAGTATGCATTTTTACATCTTATTCCATCATTAATCATTAGTGATCCTTTACCTCTCACCATACAAGGTGCATCATTTCCCATCCTTACAGATCCACCATCATATTCATCAAGTAAATCAAATTTCTCTATGTCTCCAGTTATATGATGTGTACAACCATTGTCTATGATCCATGTATCATTTCTGCTTACTTTAGAGATCAGAGTTGTTTCTTCATGTTTCTCTTCTTCCTCTGAATCATCTTTCATAGAAACAAATACTACTTCTACATCATCATTAGTGTCAAATTCAAATTCAAATTCTTCAGCTATGTAACATACCTTTTTCCCTTTGTCATAGCTATCTCGATTGTCTCTATTGTTGTGTCAGTAGCCTCTGTTAATTCTTCTCCCATAGCTTCCTTCGAATCGGTCTTTGGATCTATCATCATCTTTCTTATTCGGACATCTAGCAGTGATGTGGCCAACTTCTTTACAATTAAAACATGCTAGAGGTAACTTGCCTCTATACCTTCCCTTACCTTTGGGAAATCTTCTGGCCATAAGAGCTTCAAGCTCATCAAGTTCATCATCGGTATTACTGTCACTATCATTATTCTTATCATTCTTGCTACTAGACTTACCAATCTTCAAAGAGGACATGAAAGTAGATTCAATAGAAGGTACAACACTATTGTCAAAATTATTTAATTCAAAGGTTGTAAGCTTACCGATCAGTGTGTCAAGGGTGAGGTTGGATGTAGCCCTTGTTTCATGAATTGCAGAGATCCTGATCGCATAAACTGGTAGCAAAGTTCTAAGAATCTTGCTTATTATTGTTTCATCATCAATAACTCTGCCAGATGCTCTAATAGCATGTACTACTTCTTTCAGTCTATTTGTGTATTGCACAATGTTCTCACCTTCTTTCATCTTCATATCATCAAATTAACCTCTTAGGCTTTCTGCTCTAGCTCTCCTAACATTCGCATCTCCAGTGTATATTAGAGTCAGTTTATCCCACATGGCTTTGGCAGTAGTGCATCCCTTAATGTCTTCAAATTCAAAATTGGTACAGGTAGCAACAAGTTCCATCATAGTGATATTGTGTTCATGCCTATCCTTCAGTTGATCAAGAGTCAGGGGACCTAGTGTTGGTTCAATGTAGCCATTCTCCATTAGTTCTAGTGCAAAATTCCCAATTCTAGATATGTGCAACTTCATCCGGCTTTCCCATACTATGAAGTTATCTTTGTTCAGCTTTGGCACTTCCCTCTTATACATCTTGAGACCTTTTTGCTGAAGTCCTTAAAACTTTGTTCTAATCAACTTAGCTCTGATACCAATTGTTAGAATAACTGAGAGGGGGGGTGAATAAGTTATCCAGTGCCCCAAATAAAAATGTATAATCCAAAACAATTCTACTACTTCTGCAAGTTGGTAAACATATAATACTATCACTATCTATGTATTTACCAATTACCTGTCTAAACTTTATAGCATTTACCGATCAAATCTAACATGTAATATGCAAAGTATGATAGCAAACAAATATCACAATCAACACATAACACAATAGATTTAACGTGGAAACCCTGTGAAGGGAAAAACCACCTGGGACCGGCAACCCAAAATTATTCACTCCTCTGAAGTGAGATCGGTGAAGACCCAACCCTGTTAAAGATTTACAAACACATTGTCAAGTGTGACCTTGTTAGAGGATTTTAGACCAAAAGTTATCATCCAACCAGCAGTCACTCTAGGGTTGATAGGATAACAATGTTCACTCTATGAATAAATACCAAAAGACTTTAATAGTCCACTTGGTTAAGAGATTTGACTATGTACAATGGTTAAATATGTAACAATAAATGATCTGCCTAAATACAACTTTAGTTTGCAGTTTACAGATCAGAGTTCAGCTCATTCAAATCCTTCTGACCAATATATCACTTTAGATTCAATCTCATATCACCTTACTATCCATCGGTAATAACTCTCTGTAGCTCGGTTCTTATTAACTAGTATGATTAGAATGCATGAAAACTCCTTCACATGATAATTTTGTAGTATCTTCTTCTTCCGGCTATGTTTTAATAATGAAACCAATGTCTCTTAAATAGATGAGTAAATTGTTTTCTTCTCCTCCATCAGATTTTTCCGCTTAACCTCATTCTTAGATTTTGTCACTTTAACCTTCTTCAGTTGACATGTCAAAAACACGTTTCAATTTGCTCCATTAGATCTTCATTGAATTATGTTAGCCATCGATCTTCATAACAAACCTTATCTATTACCTTGATTTCATACACTTTATAGATCATCATTTATCGGCTAAACTGATCATTTAATTCCTTTCTATTTTGCTTGGTTAACAAAGAAATGTGTCGGTGAACACAATCTCAGTTAATACTATGCTCATCGGTATACACTACACTTCGTCGGTGTATACTGAAATGCTTTATTTATCGACAACATTGCTTTATGTCTTTCAGCTCTATTCTTCATCATAGATGAATGCAACATAATAAAGTCAATTTCATCAAGTCATAGACTCATCAAAAAGTTACTCAGTGTATCTCTTTCTCTCATCTGTCACATACATCTTCCTCATGTAGATATTTATGTTCTTCATCTCTTTCACCTTCCTTCAGATGTGTCGGTATAGTAACTTACAAGATAAGTACTGTCAAACTAGTTGACATCAATGACAACATAATACTAATTTAATCATCTTGCATTATCTAATCATCAACTCCTCAATAATCTCAAATTACAGATTCTTCATTCTAGTTTCAAATCAGTTGTAGTTCATCAATGTGAATGTAATGAGAGCCAGAGATGGAAGCTTGAGAGGTAGATTTGATGACACGAAGATGAAGGAAGGTGAGAACATCACACAATACTCAAACCAAATCAAAGAGGTAGACAATGCTATCCGAGGAGTAGGAGGTACTATTTCTAAAGATACTGTGGTAAGTAAGATACTGAGATCCTTGTTGCCTATCTATGCAATCAGAATATCTTTTATTCATGAAATGAGGTCTACACCTAATAGAACTCTTACTCTTGATAGCCTGATTGGAAAGTTAACTAATTTTGAGTTGAATAATTATGACAATAGTGTTGTACCAAGTGTTGAGTCTACTTTTATGTCAGCTCTTAAGATTGGTAAATCTAGCAGTAAGCATAATATAAAGAATGAAAGTGACAGTGACAATGAAGATGAGCTTGAAGCACTTATGGACTAGAGACTTCAAAAAGGTAAAGGAAGGTATAAGGGAAAGTTACCTTTAGCTTGTTTTAATTGTAAAGAGATTGGCCATATTGTTGCTAGATGTCCTAACAGGAAAGAGGAAGATAAAGACAATGATCAATCTGGTGATGGAAAGTTTGGCAGAAAGAATAACAGAGGAAACCAACACTACAACAGAGACAACCGAGATTACAAAGACAAAGGAAAGAAGGCATGTTACCTTGTTGGAGAAAATGAAGATGACACCGACAACAAAACTAATGATGAAATTGAACTGGTATTTGTTGCAATGAAATATGATTCAAAAGAAGAGGAAAGGTATGTAGAAACAACCCTTATTTCTAAAGTTAGTAAGAATTATACTTAGATCATTGATAGTGGTTGTACACATCACATGACTGGTTATGAAGATAAGTTTGATCATCTTGAGCATTGTAATGAAGGATCACTAAAAATGGGAAATGATACACCTTGTCAAGTGAAAGGAAAAGGGTCTATCTTATTGAGTCTAGCACAAATGAATAACTCAGGTCATCAAGTTGCATTTGAAAGAAAGAAGGTGAAAATCTATGATGAAATTGGAAAGCTTGTCAGTATTGGAGGACAATCAAAAGTTAATTTATTCTATCTTGACAATACTAAAACTTCTTGTTTACTGGTGAAGAATGAAGATGTATGGTTATTGCATAAGAGGCTATGTCATATAAACTTTGATAACATGATTAAGATCAATAGAAAGAGAAAAGTTAGAAGATTTTTGAGTCTAACCAAACATGATCATGTTATGTGCCATCAATGTCAGAAAGGAAATATGACCAAATCTAGTTTTAAAAGTAAATACTATTCATCTAAAGGTATTTTGGAGTTGGTACACACCAAATTATGTGGTCCTATGAGAACTCAAAGCTACTATGGTGACAAATATTTGATTTGATTTTTTGATGACTAGTCTAGGATGATGACAGTCATGTTCTTAAAAGAAAAATCTAAGGCATTCAAATTGTTTAAATGGTATAAGGCTAAAGTTGAAAAAGAAATTGGGAAAGAATTGAAATGCTTAAGATCTGATATAGGGGATGAGTTTATTTCTAATGAATTCACTAATTTATGTAATGAGCATGGAATCAAAAGACATGGTTATGCACCTAGGACACCGCAACAAAATGAGATTGCTAAAAGGAGGAACCACGTCTATTGTTGATTGTGTTAGAACATTGATGATTGAGAAAAATTTTGCACAAATGTACTAGAGAGAGGAATTTAGCACTATAGTATACACCTTGAATCAAGTTCAACTGAAGAAAGACACAAACAAGGCACCTTATGAGCTATGGTTTGGATATACACCGAATGTAAGTTATTTTAGAATCTTTGGTAGTAGGTGTTATATTCTGAAAGATGATAGGAATAGTAAATTTGACTCTAAAGGTGATGAAGGAATATTTTTAGGATATTATACTAAGAGTAAAGCTTATAAATGTTTGAACAAGGCTACTAATAAAATGATAGAAAGTGCTAATGTAAAAGTTGATGAGTTTGTTTAAAAGAATGATGAAGAAAGCATGAAGGAACTAGAAGACTATGGTAGGTTTACATATGTTGAAGATCTAGGTTATCTACCAAAGCTAGAGGCTGAGTCTACCGAGCATCAAGAAAATGCTACTGAGAATCAGCAAATGCAAACCAAGAACCAGGAAGAAGCTACCAAGTAGGAAAATGAGCCTAAACCGAATGATGAGCAAAGAAGAGAACAAGTGCTAGCAAGATTTGTTAGAAGAAACCATCCACAAAATCAAATCATTGGAGATAAGAAAGCTGACATGATGACCCAAAGTAAGTTAAGACATAACACATGCTTAGTTTGTGAGTTTGAACATAAGAATGTTAGGGATGCACTTGAAAATGAGGAATGGATTAAGGCTATGAATGAGAAAATTAAACAGATTGAGAAGAATAAGACATGGACATTAGTACCCAGACCAAAAGATAAAAATGTAACTAGTACTAAGTGGATTTTCAGGAACAAGTTAAATGAAAATGGTGAGGTCACTAAGAATAAGGCAAGACTTGTATGTAAGGGATATGCACAAGAAGAAGATATAGATTATGGTGAAATCTTTGCACTTATTTCTAGACTTGAAGGATTCTATATACTACTTGTATATGCTACACATAAGGGATTCAAAGTATATCAAATGGATGTGAAATCAGCTTTTCTAAATGGAATTTTTGAGGAGGAGGTCTACATAGAACAACTAGAAGGTTTTGTTGATCCAAATCAGAAGAACATCATATGTAGACTACAAAAATCTTTGTATGGACTAAAGCAAGCACTGAGGGCATGGTATGAAAGACTATAGGCTTATCTTATCAATATCGGCTTTGTAAGAACTAGTGAAAACAATAATTGGTACATGAAAGGAGAATCTGATGATAATATTTTGATTGTTGAAATATTTGTTGACATGATATAATCTTTGGTGGACATGATTTGATTTGAAATTATTTTGCTGATGAAATGAGAAAGGAATTTGAGATGTCATTGTTTGGAGAGATTAAATTCTTTCTAGGTTTACAGATTATACAACAGAATGATGGGATTTTCACCACTTAATCAAAATACATTAAAGAAGTGTTAAAGACTTTTGGCATGGAAGATTCAAAACCGGTAGGAACACCGATAGTAACTAGATGTAAGTTGACAAAGGATGATGAATCTAAAGAATTAAATTAGACACTGTATAGATCTATGATTGGAAAACTAATGTATGTGGTACACATTAGGTCAGATATAGCACATGTAGTTGGGATTGTGGCAAGATTTTTTGCCAATCCTAAAGATTCACATATGATTGTAGTTAAAAGAATTTTGAGATACTTGAACAAGACAAAAGACTATGGTTTATGGTATAAAATGGAAGGCAAATTTAAACTCTGAGTTTATATTGATGTAGATTAGGCTAGAAACATTGATGACCAAAAGAGCACAAGCAGTGGAGCATTAATTTTAGGAGAAAGGCTTGTGACTTGGATAAGGAAGAAATAAGCATGTATTTCTCAGTCTACTGTTGAAGTAGAGTATGTTGTTGTTATGACAAATTGTTCAAATATTTCTTGGATTAAACAAGTATTGGAAGGAATGAATGAGGTAATGACTAATCTGATGATTATATTGTGACAACACTAGTGCTATAAATATTTATAAAAATCCTATGATGCATTAAAAAACAAAGCATATATATATTAAGTATCACTACTTAAGGGAACAAGTTCAAGAGAAGCAAGTGAAATTTGAATTTGTAACATCTAAAGAACAACTTGCTGATATTTTTACCAAACCCTTACCAAAGGACACATTTGAATATTTGATGACTAGACTAGGGGTCCGTCCCATATCTATTAGTCACTAAGGTGATCAAGAGGTTGCATCAACCTATACTTTATTAGAAGATCATTCATGTTGATGCACATAGCTCACACTTTAGTTTTTCTAAGGTTGTGAAAGATTGTAGAAGTTGGAACAAGAATTGTTTATCAATACATGAACATACTTGATCTGGACCGAGCAATAGAGAATTACTTGGTTGTTGAAGAGTTGTTTATTTTCTTTGGCATTATTGTCAAAGGGAGAGAGACTAAATATGAAAAATCAATTAGTGAGAACATAAATAGGAAGAGATACTTCATATTGGAATATCTTTTGCTGAGAACATATATGGAATAATCTGAGAACTGAAAAGATCAAATCCACAAGGAGAATCTACATGGAATTTTGTTTATTTTATAATGATTAAACATATTAAATATCAAGCTAAGGACAACTTACTGAGCTACAAAATTGATGCAGTCAAGTATGGAGAATCCAATAAAGGACTGTCCAAACTTGCAGCCAAACCAAAACACACCAGAATTCATCAACAATAACAACAAATCTGACAAGGAATAACAATCTTTATTCATCAATTTATCAATTACATGCAATGTGCCAGGTTGTAAGGCCTTCCCAGGTACGACCAATTACAAAGAAAGTAATAGTCTACAAGATCTCGCAGGATCCAAATCTTTTCCACAACATCATCACTCAGCTAGCCTAGGTTTGCAACAAGGTAGGACACTGGTAGGACTTCTAGGAAAGATCTAAACTTATGCTCACAACTTCCAAGAAATCTTCATGTGCCTAAGCTCGCAAGCTACTAACTCCCACCACCAACTAATGCCTACTGATCCCCTGGACAACTGCCCAAGCATCTACTTAAATACTAAATCCCAGCCATAAGTTGACTCTATAGGATATACAAATATTAAATGCAAAATATTAGTTGACTCTAAAATAGCCTGACAATAAATAAAATCATCCATGTCAGCCTCCAGATCCACATAGAAGAGTGCAACATGCTAGATCTAGGTCCCCACACATCCAACGGTCAATCCATAACATGAGGATCATGACCCAAATCAAATGAGCCAGTCGGCCAAGCCAATCTAACCAAACAATCAAGTTGGTAAGCAAGAACACCAAGCAATAGAGAAATAACTGAGCGCCAATCAACCAACCACGCCAAGCATGACCGAGCAATGCAGTTATCACCAAGCTCTAGGGAAACCAACACCTTCAATTAACGAGCATTCTTCAGAGACCGAGCACCCCGATAACCACTAAAACTGAAAAACCAGTCTCTAAAACCGAGAAAATACTCCACCAACCGAGATCAAAAATACTAATCTACCTTCAAAGATAAACATATTTTTGGTTGATACAAGATAACCAAGAATCCTAGGATGCTCCTACATCAAACATTTACTTACATAGTTGTACAATACATGTTTGGTATGTGTATGACATATTTTCATATTGCTTGTGTTTCCATCAATTCTAAAGGGAGAGATTGATGAACCACAACTGATTGAATATCTAGATGAATTGAAGGAACAATGATTAGAGATCCCTGAGCTACTGAAGTGATATTTAAGATGATTAAATCAGTGAAGATGTTTTCATTGATGTCAACTAGTTTTGACGGTACTTATCATGATAGTTACAAACATTTGAACATCTTCTGAAGGAAGAAAAGATGAGGAACTGAGATATCTACATATGGAAAAGATGGATATGAAAGATAAGGATAAGGTAACATTGGGTAACTTATTGATGAGTCTATGGCTTTATATTATTGACTTGATCATGTTACATTAATATATTATGAACAAGAGATTTGGAATTGAACAAGTCAATGTGGTCAGTAATTGAAGACTTTTGTATACATCGAGCCAGTGCAGTGTATATCGAGTGACAGTAATAACCAAGTCAGTTATCACCGATGCATTTCAGTATTAACTGAGTATGGATGAAAACATTAAATGCTAAGAACAACCAACTAAAATTGATGAGCTAGATATTGTTATGATTTTGAGGTTAAGGATGAAGTTAGTTATGAGATCCACGACTAACATAATTTAGAGATGATCTAAAGGATGAGATTGAAACATGTTAAAGACACATCTACTAAGGAAGGTTTAAGCAAAAAAAAGGACGAAGGAGATTATGAGGAAAAATCTGATGGGTGACATGAAAAAGGTTTACTTGTCTATTTAAGAGATATGAGTTTCATTGTTTAAACATGCCATACAAAAGGAGACTGCAAAGATTTTGCGTGAAGATTTTATTCATGCATTCCTGATCAAACTAGTTATTGAAAGAACCAAGCTATAGACATTATCGAGCATCGAAGAACTATTTACCGAGTGAAAGCAAGTTGAGAAATATTGAGGAAGTGAATTGATTAATGATCAGAGGATTTTATGAGAATAGCATAGATCTGAATATTTGCAATTGAGTTGTATTTGTTCATCAGATTAGTGTTGTATCAGTTTAACCATTGATTCAAAAAATCTCTTAACTGAGTGGACTTAACAGTATTATTGTACTATCTTATGACATTCATTGAATGTAAAGTGTTATCTTGTTGACCCCATAGTGAATGATGGTCAAAAGTTAACTTTTAGTGATAAATCCTCTAACTAGATCACACCTAATAGTGTGCATTGTAACCTTTAATAGGGTTGGCTCTTTATCGAGCTCACTTAAGAAGAGTGAATTATTTTGGGTTACCGGTCCCAGGTGGTTTTTCTCTTAGAAGGGTTTCCACATTAAAAAATTGTGTTATGTGTGATTTGTTATGATTTTTTTTCTATCATAATTTACATACTACATAGTTGATTTAGTCAGTAATCACAGTTTGGATAATTACTGGTATTCAGTAAAGTGAATAGATAGATTGATATTTTATGTTACCAAGCTGCATAAATTGTTGAAATTGTTTTATAAGGTACATCTGGGAGTTTGGGATGGTAGGATAACTGATCTAACTGATTCACCCCCCTCTTAGTTATACAAACTTGAGCATATATTTTGATGAATTAGTACTAGAAAGGATTTTTGTTTCATCTAAGATTAGAGTTGCAAAAATGAAAGGTGTGGTACATAAAGTAGCAATGAGATTTCTACAAGAGGTCGTTGACATGGGACTTGATGTTGCTACAACCAAAGGTATATTAGATCGTCATACAATACACCTTATAGGAAATAGATTTACAATCTTAGATTCAAATATGAATGCATATAGAAGAGTGTAGTTAATAAGCTTCTTGGATAAGTGAAGGATATTGTTAATCAATCTATATAGGATTTTGAAGATATGGTATGTGATCTTAAAATAAAAGACAATTCAAGGATTTTCTTTGTAGATGAACTCAAATTAGAGTATTAGAATAAAGTTGATACCATATCTTATCCTTCAATATTATGAAAAGATGAGTAAAAAGAACTTTCTTGCATATGTTTCATTCTAATGTGGTGTGTTAATCATCACAAGACTTTCATTGCTAAGGCCGATTAAATTAAGGGGAAACAAATATTGCGTTCTATTTAGAATAGAAATGTGAATCTTCCTAATTATGAAAATATGATATCTATCACCAAGACCTTCTAGGTATATGAGTAGAAATAAACCACTTAGTAACTTCCAAAACCAACAAGATAAGTTGAAAAGGCTTTACAAAATTATCTTTTATGCTTTATCATTACTTATTTTATATTTATTATTGATGTTGGCTCAAAAAGACTTGCTTATTTTTTTATATTGATTCATTTATAAAATCAGTTTTACATAACTGATGGGACTATTTTTTTTAAGGTATTTAAGTTAGGAAATTGAAAACATAACAAGGGATTGAAAATTTTAGAACACACCTTATGGTTTGACATATGAGTGAGACTAGATTTTGATATTGTGCTTCCAATTTTGAATTAAATGAAAGTATCAGTTGCAGAGTTCTTACGATATCTTTGTGTATCTAGTGTATACCTGTATGTATTTAGAACTTTAGTTTCAGGTAGTAAACTTAGTATTCTTTGCAATGTAAGGGTTTATATGTGTATTTCCTATTATTTATGATTGGAACTCTATAATTATCTTTCAAATTATATTTGAAACTACTATTTCATCTTTGAGTTTAAGCTATCATTTAGAAATATTTAGTTGTGGTTTAGAATTGATATTTAAAATGGTGTATGGATTAAAAATAGTTTTCTCCTTGCAATTATTTCATGGTGATGAGTAATTTTTAGTTCCTTTCCTTCTTTCTGGTGAAAGTCATATCTTGTCATATTCATATTGTAGACTATGGGTTTAACCTGTTATCTGTCTTGAAAGGCTGAAACATTCAAACATTAGACTAATCTAGCATTTATCAGTTCAAAACATACACAAATATAAACCAAGCCACCTCAAGATTGTTGCTAAAAAAAGTGCTATAGAGCACAGTTTGATTTGCTTCAATGAGAGCTATGTGGGTGTTCTCTCTAAGAAAAAGGAGCTTTCTTCTAATATATTCTAAGGGATTTTAAATGATGCATGAATGCTAACAAAATCTTGAAAGAAACTAGTTCAATCCATTAAAAAGCTATTCGAGATGTGTTAAGAAACATGAAATGGAGCTATTCTAAAAAATATAATTGAAATCTTTATGATCTAAGATTATTCTAGCATTATAACTCTACTTAGAAATGAAAGGTGAATGGGTGAATTTCTGTTGGGAGAGGAGAGTATTTATAGGATTTGGGAAGGGCTTGGGTTAGGAGGATGAGTTAGATTTTGAGGTTTGGTTAGGAGTTGAGTCAAAGGGATAAGGATTGACTTTCAAAGGTTGAATGGACCAAGATTAGGATAAGGGTTGAAGAATTTTTAGAAGATTCTAGAGGTTCTAGAGTTTTCTTAGGGAATATATAGGATTTTAGGCTTTTAAATAAATGCTTAATTTATTTGAGGAATTGGTTGAGGACTTTATTTACTAAATAAATTTAGTAAATAGGAGGGATTATGTTTAAATTAGATTTAAACATTTTTGGAATGGGGTATCTTAATTAAATATGTTTAATTAAAATAGGAGAAGAGATTAATGACATAAGAATAAATAAATTAATTAATTAATTAATGATGATGTCATCAAGGGTTTAGACTAAAAAAGGTAGGAATCACCTTTTAATTAGGATTAGAGTGAGATTAGGAAATTCTAGAAGAGGTTAAGGATTTCTAGAATATTTCCAAGGTTTTAGGATTTAATTAATTTATTTATTTATTTAAAGGATTTTTGGTCAATTTATCAATTAATAATTAATAAATAGAGGAAATTCATTCAAACTTGTTTTAAATGATTTTGGAGAGGGATTCTTTAATTAAAGATGTTTAATTAAAATAGGAGGATTTAATGACATAAAAATTAATTAATTAATTAATTAATGATGATGTCATCAGGGGTTTTCAGAAAATAAAAATATTTTATTTTCTAATGGATTTTTAGTTGTCTACATTTTTCCCCTCTTTGATGTGATGCCGCAAGTGGCATGGCGTCAAAGACAAGAAAATAAGATGCCCCAGGCTAGAATTTAGAGGAATAGGGGGTTGTGCCCCCTCAAAAAAATAACACAAAGATGAAACTTTGTGGAATTTTCTCGAAAGGAAAACAAAAGGGAAATGAAAGAATGAAGGAAGAAGGGAGGATAAATAACCAAGCTTCCAAGAGAAAAGATGGGTGAATGCAAGATGAGATGGAATGCAAAGTGTAGGATGCAACTACATGAAAATTCAAGATGTAAAATTAATCTAGATGATGCAGGATGCAGCGGAATTTCGGTAGCTCCAAGTGTAAATGTGGAGAGAACAACCTAGTTTGATATAGCAATGCTAGAGACCTACCAAGCTTATGAAAGAATGCAAGGCTTTGTCACCGGCGTTGCATAGGACTGATGCAAAAAAGACACATAGGGTTTCCCCAACATCATACATGAACCCAAGAGGAAGCATAGTAGAAACGATGTTCAAGAAACCACAAACAAATGACATTTCTGAAGTGCACCATGTAACCTAGAAGATCACATGTGAAACGTGCAAGGGTCATGTCTGACTGACTCATAGGTAGAAGAAAAATATCAAAAGACCTTGCCCCAGATTGTCCTCATTTGCAGTACACCATGATATAAAGGATCGTGGTGACTTTGAGGAGAGAACAACGAGAAGCTATAAAAGATTAACAAGATCCAAAGGACAAAATCCAAGACCAAACTGATAACTCCAAAAGAAATCCTTTACCAAGGAGAGAGATTTGATTTGATTGATGGTGGGAAGATTGGTCTGAACATGTGGAAGGATACATCAACACAGACTTGGTGTGATTGGTGGATGATTAGGTCTGACAGGAGAAAGGATACATCCTCAAGGACCCGCTAATTGATGAGAGAATGAATTTTGTTGTTCACTAGAAAATGATGAGTCAAAGAAGAATCACTGGGATCAAGGATAGTAAAAAATTGATGTTGTTGAAGTGTAAGGCTAGGTAGGACAAGATTTATGATCAAATGTTGATGTAGGACATACAAGGATATGTACAATAGGACGCGATGATTATGTACGACAGACAGGAAAAGATTTACAACTGAGATGTATAGAAACTTAGGATTTGGGATAGGGAGATCTCGCTATACATGAAGAACTATGCTATACAAGATATGGTACAAGATGTGTGCAAGTGGGATTGCAAATTTTCTTGAGGATTAAAGAGATGAATGCAAGGGGAGGGTGGTGGGGATGGGGATGGTAGAAAAAGTACTAGTTTCTGGGATGGGGGATGAGAGTTTGATAGATAATGGCTCAATCCACTATGTATGATGCTTGTTTGCCAGGTTTTCACCAACATACTTGTCCAAGGCGCTTGAATTGCCAAGTTTTCACCATTGGACAATTATTTTTCTTTTCTTTTTTTCTTTTTTTGTATTTTTCTACTTTTTCCAATTTTTATGGATTTTTTGAATATGTAGGATCTGGTTTAGGCATAGAACCTCTTCAAATGTATGATGTTGATTGGATCATTCAAAGGCTCACCTTTTGGTGGAGATAGTTGATAGGCTCTGAAGCGAAAGTAGGTTGTGACAACATAGGGGCCCAGCCAAGTAGGCTCAAACTTGGATTTATTTTCTCTGTGTGCTTGGACCTTCTAATTTTCCTTGAGGACCATGTCACCAACCTAGAACTTTCTAGGATGGACCTTTTTGTTATAACTCCTTTTGAGTCAATTTTGGTATGCAACCAAGTGATCATATGCTTGTTGTCTCTTTTCATCTAGCAAATCCAACTATGTGAGGTGTGCCACGCGATAGTCTTTATTGATGGTATAGTTATTCATGGAGACTCGCAATGATGGGAGCTCAACCTCAATAGGTAGAATAGCTTCAGTACCATATACAAGGGAATATGGGGTGGTGCCTATGGGAGTACAGAAGGAAGTATGATAGGCCCAAAGGGCAAGATTTATTTGGAGGTGCCAGTCACGATCAGAATCATTGACAACCTTTTTGAGGATTTTGAGGATTGTTTTATTGGTTGCCTTAGCTTGGCCATTTCCTTTAGGGAAATATGGACTGGAGAAATAGTGATAGATGTGGATTCTGGTACATAGATCATCCACATGCTAGTTTTCAAAAGGTGTGTTGTGGTCTTTGAAGATGGTAGATGGTATGCCAAAGCAGCAGATGATTGGTAAAGGATGAAATTAGATATTTGGATGCCAGTAGTTAGGGTGAGAAGAATCACTTCAACCCATTTGGTAAAGTACTATGTGGCTATGATTATATATTTATGTCCATTTGAGGAAAGGGGAGTGATTAAGTCGACTAGGTCGAGGACCCAACATGAAAATGGCCAACGTGGCACAATGGGTTGTAAGTCTTGTGTTGGTGCATGAATCAAATTTGCATGTTGTTGACATGGTAGACATTTCTTGATGAACTCACAAGCATCATGTTCCATGGTTGGCCAATAATACCCAACTCGAAGAAATTGCTATGCTAGAACCATGCCACTTGTGTGGGCACTGCAAATTCCAGCGTGGACCTCTTGTAAAGAAAGGATGACCTCATTTGAATCTAAACACCTAAAAAGGATATTGTGATATCCTCAACAATAAAGGGTGTTGGCTACAAGAGTGTAGCAGGAAGCTCTGCGAATTAGGTTTTGGCATTGGTTATTGGTGAGATGTGGAGATATGATACCATTCTTTAGATATGCATGGATGTCATGGTACCATGGGGATTGAGGACCAACCAAGACACACACCATTTCTACATCAATGTTCTCATAAGTAGGCGTGTGTAGCTGCTCAACTAGGAATTCATACTATGATGCGTCGTAAGGGATTTCCAATAAGGATCTGATGGTCACCATTGCATTAGCTACTTTGTGCTGAAGCCTTGGTATCTACATGAACTGTAGATTCAGGAAATGCTCTTTTAGTCTGTCCACTAGTTCTTTGTAGGGTAGCATCTTGTCATCCTTTTTTTGGAATTCATCTAGGACCTACTTGATAATCAGTTGTGAGTCTCCAAACACTTTTAATTCTATGATATTCCATTGGATAGCTATTTTGAGGCCTAAGATGAGTGCCTCATATTCTACAATGTTATTAGTACATGGGAATCCCAATTTGAATAATTTTGGAATATAGTCACCTTGAGGTGTGACGAATAGGATTCCTACCCCTGATCCATGCGATGTGTAGGATCCATCAAAGTAGAGTTTCCATACTAGTTGTTCTTTGATCATACATAATTATTCATCAGGGAATTCCATGATGAGTGGATAGGCATCCACCAATTGTGCTTCTGCTAGTTGATCAACAATTACTTTCCATTTGATTGCTTTTCAATCGATGTACTGGATGTCAAACTCACTGAGTAGCATGACCTATTTTTCCATACGACCTATGAGAGTTGTTCTTGATAATAGATACTTGAGGGGGTCCACCTTTGAGCTGAGCCTGACTATGTGACTAAGCATGTAATGTCTAAGCTTTTGAGTGGCAAAGACCACTGTGATGCATGCTTTCTCCATTGGTGAGTAATTCAGCTCATAATCAACTAGAGTTCTACTAATATAGTAAATGGCTTTCTCTCTGTTGTTATCATCATGTCATGCTAAGAGTGCCCCTAGTGTGGTAGTGGTCATTGAGATGTATAGTATGAATGGGCATCTTAAAACTGGTGGTACAAGAATTAGAGAGTTGGCTAAGTATTCCTTGAGCTTCTCAAAGCTTTTCTGATAGATGAGATCCCATTTGAAGCTTGTGTCTTTGCAAAGTAGGTACGTGAAAGGTTCACACTTGTCTGCTAGCCATGATATGAATCATCACATTGATTGGAGCTTTCCTTGTAGGCTCTTGAGCTATTTTAGTATTCTTGGTGGAGGCATATCTATTATAATAACTGAGAGGGAGGGGTGAATCAATTATCTAGTGTCCCAAAAAAAATGTATAATCCAAAACAAATTATCTCAAACTTATGATGCTCGGTAACTTGAAATACTATACTATCTATGCATTTACCAATTACCAGTCAATAACATGTAATGATTACCGATAAAATCAAATATGTAATATGCAAATATGACATCAAACAAATATTGGAATCAACACATAACACAAGAGATTTAACATGGAAACCCTGTGAAGGTAAAAAATACCTAGGACCGGCAACCCAAAAGTTATTCACTCTTCTGAAGTGAGGTTGGTGAAGACCCAACCCTATTAAAGGTTACAAACACAATGTTAGGTGTGACCTTGTTAGAGGATTTTAGACCAACTGTTATCATCCAACCAGCATTCACTATGCGGTTGACAGGATAACAATGTTCATGCTATGAATGATACATAAATAAAGACTTTCCTAGTCCACTCGGTTAAGAGATTTGACTGTGTACAATGGTTAAAATGTAATAGTAGGTGATCTTCCTTAATACAACTTAATTGTAGATGTACAAATCAATTTTAGGCTCATTTAAATCCTCTGATCATTATAACAATTCTATTTCAAATAATTTCAGTAACTTATTGTCGCTCGATAATAGCTTCTTGACGCTCGGTATACTGTGCAGTTCGGTTCTCCTTAACCAGTTTGATCAAATATGCATGAAAACTTGTTCATGCAATAATTCAGTAGTATCTTTCTTCTGACATTTGTTTCAATGTGAAACTATGACTCTTATATAGACATGTAAATCATTTTCTTCTCCTCCATCAGATTTTTCCACTTAATCATCATCATTGATTTTGTTGCTTTAACCTTGTTCGGCTAATGTGTCAATAACACATTTCAATTCAATCCATCAAATCTTTCTTGAATTATGCTAGTCATCGATCTTTGTAACAAACTTCATCTGTTACGTCAAAGTTATACACTTTCCAGCTCATTAATCCTTATCGGCTAAACTAATCATTTAGTTCCTTTTTCTTGCTTGATTACCAAAGAAATGCATCAGTGAACACAAGCCTAGTTTACACTGTGCTTAGTATACACTATGCTCTGTCAGCGTATACTGTAATGCTTCATTAACCAACAACACTACTTTGTGTCTTTCAGCTCTATTCTTCATCATAGATGAATGCAACATAATCAAGTCAATATCATAAGGTCATAGACTCATCCATAAGTTACCCAATGTATTCCTTATCCTCATCTATCATATACATCTCCCTTATGTAGATTTTTTTGTTCTTCATCTCTTTCACTCCTTTTCTACAGATGTTTTGGTATAGTAACTTACAAGATAAGTTTTGTCAAACTAGTTGACATCAATGAAAACATAATACTGATTTAATCATCTTACATATCTAATTAGTAGCTCCTCGATGATCTTTGTATCATAGATTCTTCAATCAGGTTCTAAATCAGTTGTCGTTCATCAATCTCTCCCTTTGGCATTGATGGCAACTTAAGTAATATGAAATATACTATACACATACCAAACATGTATTCTACAACTCTATGAAAAAATGTTGTACAAGCTCTCCCTTAGCTTAATATGTTTAATTACTATGTTACTTCAACAACATTACTAATCTTATGTTCTCTGTAACTAATCTTCAATGTTCAGCTCTGTCAGATTGTCTCTCCCTTAGATGGATATCTCAGTGTTCTCATTGGTGCATATTGTTTCATATATTTCATATTGTTTATCTCTCCCTTTGACAACAATTCCAAAATAAATGAATAAACAATAAACTCTGTATTAGCCATGTAACTCTCTGTTGTTCGGGGTAGTCTATGTATCTTTGTATACTGATATGCCAATCTGTTCCAATTTTCCAAATGTTTCACAACCTTAGACATGATCCAAAGTGTGAACTATGATGCATCAACATGTATGATCTTTTGATAAGATTAGGTTGATGCAACATCCATATCACATTAGTGACCGGTAGACAAGGGACGAACCCCTAGTCTTGTCCTCAAATATTCAAATGTGTCCTTCAGTAGAGGCTTTGTAAATATGTCTGCAAGTTGTTCTTTAGATGTAATAAATTCTAACTTCACTTGCTTATCCTATACTTGTTCTCTTAAGTAGTGACACTTAATAGAAATATGCTTTGTTTTAGAATGAATCACTAGATTCTTTGAAATGTTAATGGCACTTGTATTATCACGGTATATAATCACTGGCTCAGTGATTACCTCATTCATTCCTTCCAATACTTGCTTAATATAAGCAATGTTTGAACAATTTGTAGCAGCAACAACATACTTTGCTTCAGCTGTAGACTGATAAATGCAAGCCTGCTTCTTACTTGTCCATGTAACAAGTCTTTCACCAAAGAAGAATGCTCCTCTGGTGGTGCTTTTTCTATCATCCACATTTCCAACCCAATCAACATTTTTTGTATACCTTCAGTTCAAATTTTCCTTCCTTAGGATACCATAATCCATAATCTTCTATCTTTTTCAAGTATCTTAAGATTCTTTCAGTAGCAACCATGTGTGATTCTCTAGGGTTTGCAGAAAATCTAGCAACAATTCCCACAACATGTGCTATATCTAGTCTACTGTGAACTACATACATTAACTTACCAATCATAGATTGGTACAGTGTCTAGTTTACCTCTATAGTTCCATCTTCTTTGGTCAGTTTACATCTAGCAGCCATCGGTGTTCCCACAGGTTTAGCATCTTCCATGCCAAATGTCTTCAAGACTTCCTTTACATATTTAGATTTTGTGATGAATATCCCATCACTCTATTGAATCACTTGTAGTCTAAGAAAGAATTTAATCTCTCTGAACATAGACATTTCAAATTATTTTCTCATTTCATCAGAAAAGGCTTTACATATGTGATCTTGGCCTCCAAAAATAATATCATCCACAAATATTTCAGCAATAAGAATAGTATCATGTATATCTCCTTTCATATACAAGTTGTTGTTCTCACTAGTTCTAACAAATCCAATACTTAACAAGTAAGTATGTATCCTTTCATACCATGCTCTCGATGCTTGCTTCAAACCATATAAATCTTTATGTAGTCTACATACCATGTCTTTCTTGTCTAGATCAACAAACCCTTCTGGTTGTTCTATGCAGACCTCTTCTTCAAGTATTCCATTCAGAAATGCTGACTTCACATCGATTTGATACACCTTAAATTTATTTTGTGCATCGTATGCAAGTAAAATTCTAACTCCTTCTAGTCTAGCAATAGGTGCAAATGTTTCACCATAGTCAATGCCTTCTTCCTGCGCATATCCCTTGCATACTAATCTAGCTTTATTTCTTGTCACCTCTCCATTCTCATTCAGTTTGTTCCTGAAAATCCATTTAGTACTGATAACATTCTTGTCTTTAGGTCAGCGTACTAAACTCCAAGTTTTGTTCTTCTCTATTTTCTCTATTTCTTCTTTCATTGCATTAACCCATTCATCATTCTATAATGCAACATTCACATTTTTAGGTTCATATTCACAAACTAGAAATGTACCTTGTCTTGTCTTACTCCTTGTTTGCATTCTAGCTTTTCTGTCTCCAATAATTTGTGTCTTAGGATGATTTCTCCTAAAAAATATAGCTAGTACTTGGTCTCTTTTTTCTTGTTCATCTTGGGTAGATTCATTTGCTTGCTTGGTAGGGCCATCCTGCTCATCAATTTCTCTTTCCTGTTCCTCGGTAGGGTTTTCTTGGTGACTGGTTATCACTATCGGTTGTGTTGGTAGAACCTCAGGTTG
Organism: Chamaecyparis obtusa; assembly: GCA_027943335.1. Taxonomy (NCBI): domain Eukaryota; kingdom Viridiplantae; phylum Streptophyta; class Pinopsida; order Cupressales; family Cupressaceae; genus Chamaecyparis; species Chamaecyparis obtusa. The sequence goes on along the minus strand of BSBK01000139.1, from coordinate 735,437 downwards.
TTCAATGTAAGTAAATCTACCATAGTCTTCCAGTTCCTTTCTACTTTCCTCTACATTTTTGTCATCAAACTCATCTACCCGAACATTAGTACTTTCAATCATTTTATTAGTAGCTTTATTTAGACACTTATATGCTTTTCTTTTAGTGGAATATCCCCTCATCACCTTTTGAGTCAAAGTTTTCATTTCTCTTATCTTTCAGAATAAAACATTTTCTTCCAAAAATTTTGAAATAACTTACTATAGGTTTGTGTCCAAACCATAACTCATAGGGTGTCTTGTTGGTGTCCTTCTTCAATTGTACTCGGTTAAGAACATAAACAGCTGTATTGACAGCTTCCCTCCAGTATGTCTAAGCAACATTATTTTGCAACATTAGTGTCCTAGCACAGTCAACTATTGACCTGTTCCTTCTTTCAGCAATGCCATTCTACTAAGGTGTTCTCGGTGCTGAGACCTATCTTTTAATACCATGCTCATTACAGAAATTAGTAAATTCATCAAAGATAAATTCACCTCCTCTATCAGATCTTAAACATTTTAATTCTTTACCTATCTCTTTTTCTACTTTTTCCTTATACCATTTGAACATCTTGAATGCCTCAAATTTTTCTTTTAAGAACATGATAGTCATCAATATAGTATAGCCATCAACAAAAAGAATAAATTACCTATCACCATAATAACTTTGAGTTCTCATAGAACCACATAGGTCGGTATGAACCAACTCAAGTATCTTCTTTGTTGAATAGTCTTTGCTCTTGAAACTATACCTAGTCATCTTACCTTTTTGACATTCATGGCACATAACATGATCCAACTTTTACAAGTTAGGTAGACCTCTAACTCTTTTCTTTTTACTGATCTTAATCATGTTATCAAAATTCACATGGCATAACCTTTTATGCCACAACCTTGCATATTCATCTTTCATCATTAAACAATAAGACTAATCAATATCAAGATAAAATAGATTACCTCTAGATTGTGTACCAGTTCTAACAAGTCTTCCTCCATCATCATATATCTTTACCTTTTTTCTCTCAAAAGAAATTCGGTGGCCTAAATTGTTCAACTGTGCCTCACTTAGCATATTATAATTCATTCCTTTCACCCAATAAGCATTTTCATATTTTATTCTATCATTAATCATTAGTGAACCTTTACCTTTTACCATACGGGGTGCATCATTACCCATTCTCATAGATCCTCCATTGTATTCTTCAATTTGATCAAATTTATCTTCATCACCAGTCATGTGATGTGTACATCCACTATTTATGATCCATGTATCATTTCTATCAACTTTAGAGATCACTATTATTTCTTCATGTTTTTCTTCTTCTTCTGAGTCATCTTTCATAGCAACAAATACAACTTCTACATCATCATCAAAGTCAGATTCAGATTCATTTTCTTTAGCTATATTACATACCTTTTTGCCTTTGTCATTATTTTCTTGGTTGTCCTTGTTGTTGTGTCAGTAGCTCCTATTGTTTCTTCTCCCATAGCTTCCTTCAGATCGGTCTTTGGTTCTTTCATCATCTTTCTTATGTGGACATCTAGCAAAAATGTGGCCAACTTCTTTACAATTAAAGAATGCTAAAGGTAACTTGCCTCTATACCTTCCTTTAACTTTAGGTAACCTTTTGGCCATAAGAGCTTCAAGTTCATAAAGCTCATCATTAGTATTGCTATCACTATCATTCTTATTATTTCAGCTACTAGACTTACCAATCTTTAGAGAAGTCATAAAAGCAAATTCAACAGTCGGTACAACACTGTTATCAAAGTTATTCAATTCAAAAGTTGTAAGCTTACCGATCAGATTGTCAAGAGTAAGGGCGTTACCAAATGTAGACCTTGTTTCATGAATTGCTAAGATTTTGATTGCATAAACTGGCAATAATGTTTTGAGGACTTTTCTTACTACTGTCTCTTCACTAATAACACCATCAGATGCTCTAATAACATGTACTACCTCTTTTAGTCTATTTATGTATTGCACAATATTCTCACCTTCCTTCATCTTCATATCATCAAATCTACCCCTTAGGCTTTCAGCTCTAGCTCTTTTAACATTCACATCACCAATGTAAACTTGAGCAAGTTTATCCCACATACCTTTGGCAGTTGTGTAGCTTTTAATATCTTCAAATTTGGCATCGATGCAGGCAACAACAATCTCCATTATAGTAACATTGTGTTCATGCCTATCTCTCAGTTGATCAAGAGTCAAGGGACCAGTGGTCAGTTCTATATAGCCATTCTCCATCAGTGTAAGGGTGGAATTCCCAATTCCAAATACATGAAGCTTCATTCTACTTTGCAATACTGCAAAGTTATCTTTGTTCAGCTTTGGCACTTCCCTCTTATACATTTTGAGATATTTGTATTGAAGTCCTTAAAACTTTGTTCCAAGAAACCAATGCTCTGATACCAATTGTTAGAATAACTGAGAGAGGGGGTGAATCAGTTATCCAATGTCCCAAAATAAAATGTATAATCCAAAACAAATTATCTCAAACTTATGATGCTCAGTAACTTGAAATACTATACTATCTGTGCATTTACCAATTACCATTCAATAACATGTAATGATTACCGATAAAATCAAATATGTAATATGCAAATATTACATCAAACAAATATCACAATCAACATATAACATAAGAGATTTAACGTGGAAACCCTATGAAGGGAAAAACCACCTGGGACCGACAACCCAAAAATTATTCACTTTTCTGAAGTGAGGTTGGTGAAGACCCAACTTTGTTAAAGGTTACAAACACAATATTAGGTGTGACCTTGTTAGAGGATTTTAGACCAACCGTTATCGTCCAACCAGCATTCACTATGCAGTTGATAGGATAACAATGTTCATTCTATGAATGATACATAAATAAAGACTTTCCTAGTCCACTTAGTTAAGATATTTGACTGTGTACAATGGTTAAAATGTAATAGTAGGTGATCTACCTTAATACAGCTTAATTGCAGATGTACATATCAATTTTAGGCTCATTCAAATCCTCTGATCATTATAAAAATTCTATTTCAAACAATTTCATTGACTTATTGTCACTTGGTAATAGCTTCCTGATGCTCAGTATACTCTGCAGTTCAGTTCTCCTTAACCAGTTTGATCAAATATGCATGAAAACTTGTTCATGCGATAATTCTACAATATCTTTCTTCCAGCATTTGTTTCAATGTGAAACTCTATCTCTTATATAGACATGTAAATTGTTTTCTTCTCCTCCATCATATTTTGTCACTTAATCATCATCGTTGATTTTTTTGCTTTAACCTTCTTCAACTGATGTGTCAATAACATGTTTCAATTCAATCCATTAGATCTTTCTTGAATTATGCTAACCATCAATCTTTGTAACAAACTTCATCTGTTACCTCAAAGTTATACACTTTCCAACTCATCAATCCTTATTGGATAAACTAATCATTTAGTTCCTTTTTCTTGCTCGGTTAACAAAGAAATGCATCGATGAACACACGCTCGCTTTACACTATGCTCAGTATACACTACACTCTGTCAGTGTATACTGTAATGCTTCATTAACCAACAACACTACTTTTTGGCTTTTAGCTATATTCTTCATCATAGATGAATGCAACATAATCAAGTCAATATCATAAGGTCATAGACTCATCCATAAGTTACCCAATGTATTCCTTATCCTCATCTATCATATACATCTCCCTTATGTAGATTTTTTTGTTCTTCATCTCTTTCACTCCTTTTCTATAGATGTTTCGGTATAGTAACTTACAAGATAAGTGTTGTCAAACTAGTTAACATCAATGACAACATAATACTGATTTAATCATCTTACATATCTAATCAGTAGCTCCTCGATGATCTCTGTATCACAGATTCTTCAATCAAGTTCTAAATCAGTTGTACTTCATCAATATCTATTATAGCTTTGACCTTCTTGGAGTTGATCTCTATGCCACACCATGATACAATAAAGCCTATAAGCTTTCCAGATGTTACACTAAAGACACACTTCTTCAAATTCAACTTCAAATGATAGTGATGGAGATGATCAAATACACTCTCAAGGATGTTGAGATGTTCATGTCGTATTTTGGCTTTTGCAAGAATGTCGTCAACATAGTCCTCCAAGATCTTGTGGATCATGTCATGGAAGATGGTTGTCATAGCTCTTTTATATGTGGCTTTTTCTTTCTTTAGCCCAAATGGCATCATGTTGTAATAGAAGGTTCCCTATGGAGTTGTGAATATTGTTTTATATTGATCTTCTTCTGCTATCCAGATTTGATTGTACCCTAAGAAGCCATCCATGAGTGACAACATATCATGGCCCACTGTACGATCTACTATCATGTCTATATTGGGTAGTAGAAAATCATCCTTTGGACATGCCTTATTCAAGTCCCTAAAATTTGTGCAAATTATGATGTCACCTAAAGGCTTCATGACTGGGACCATGTTGGAGATCCAATTTGAGTAATCTATAGCTCTGATGATCTTTTCTTGGAGGAGTTTCTTGAGCTCTGCTTTCACTAATAAGGCCACTTTTGGATGCATTTTTCTTAGCTTTTGCTTGACTAGTTCAACATTGGGATCTACTGCAAGATTGTGTACAACAAGACTTGGATCCAACTCTGGCATCTCTGCATATGACCATGCAAAGTTTATAATGGATTCTTAGAGAAGTGTGACGAGAGTTGTTTCTTCAGCTTCTATTAGAGATGCTGCAATGTAGGTGATTCTTGGACATTCTTCTATACCCAAGTTGACTAGCTTAGTTTCCTCTATGATGATCAATGAGTGCTCTGGTCAATAATCTTGGATGGGGGGAAGAGGCAAGTCTCCATCTTCTAGCACCTCGAAAAGGTTTTCACTAGAAGATACGCCCTTTATTTTCTCTTTTTTGGAATCAAAATGTGCCCTAGAGGGGTTTTCACATAAGGACTCATTTTTTTCTTTTTCTTTTTCACTTTTGCAGGCAAAGCTTGCCTCTTCCCAAAAATATCCTTTAGTTTCGAGCTTATATATGTGAGTTGATTCTGGATCCTGATCTAATTGTGGGCCTGATGACCCCATGAATTCTAGGAGCGTTTCCATGCTTTGGAACTCATCGATATGTGTGACACTTGGTTGGTCCCAGTTTATGAGTTTGGGGTAGATGAGGGGTAGTTCTATGAGGTTGATGGTGAGTTGTTGGAGGATAGAAGTGCCTAGGAGGGTATCATCGTCAAAGATATAATCATATGATTTCTTTACTTCCTCTTTGGGGATGTCTTCAATTTCTATGAGGTCATCCTGGCTATTCTAGAAGGGAATGTTGGTCATGTTGGTGCCCCCAGTTATGGTATTGGGCTCTTGTATACGCAGGTGAGGGGTATTAAAGTCAAGACCCTAATGTTGTGGGTTCTTTGATGTTGTGATTGGGTCTTTGCTTCCGCCTTCTTGTGTTCCTAGACCACCACCTTGATATTTCCATTGCTTAGTGGTGTATTTGTGAGATTGTAGGTATTTATCCTTAAAGTAACCGAGAAGTTGAGTTTTAGGTGGTGGGGGATCTTTGTACAACCACCTATTAATGTCAGGGTCCATCTCTCAACTTTTTATGTTGCCATAGGATGCAAAAGTCATAGGCCCCATTCGCTTGATTTTATGATCATCTTTAGCAGGCTTGCTTTGGTGACTCGGCTACCCTTGCATATGTGGATCAAGTGGGAGGGCCCCTACTACAAATGCATCATTCAGGGTGTATTCACCACAACTCTAGTTATTGATCTTGATGGAAGAGAGAGTGGAGGTGAGAATAGTCTCTGGATCACAATGGGATCGGGATGAGCTGCCAATAGAAGTACTAATTTCAGTTCTAGGACAATGGGTGGAGTGAGGAAATGATGCTTCCATCACACGACAGTATGCGAAGGGTTGGGGATTGGCATGGATGGTGACCTCAACACCTTGGTGTGGAAATTTGACGCACTGATGGAAAGTGCACACTACTACATTTGGGGCCAAATTTTGACAAAAGTTTTCGACGGGTAACTTTTTCTTATGAATTTGGTGTTTTTTTCTTGTAATAGGCCCCGATGATGTCAGTATTCCAATGGGTGTTTAATTGACCATCAGAACTCTGACAGATTCAGGGTATACATTTAAAAAAAAAGTGAAACAGCCTCATCATTTTTATTTCATTTGGAGAGCGGGAGAAAAGGAGTGAAAGCTAAGCGCAAGAGAAGGTATGTGATTTCTTCATCTTTCGAGCCTCTGGCATCGTATTCGAATGCATTTCATTTTATTGTTGAGGGAGTTGCTCTTTAAAATGACCGCATTCTATTGGTGTCGTGCCCTAGCCAGTGCTATATCTCTATTATTTGATGTTATTGGTGCTTGTGCTCAAGGATATCGATTCATTGTATTCAAATGTTTGGATTCACGTTTGTTGATATTACTGGCATATGTGTTTAATGATGCCATTGTATATTGCTATCACTGAAATGACTTCATTCTACTAGTGTCGTGCCCTAGCCCATGCTTTAACTCCATTATTTGATGTTATTAGTGCTTGTGCTCAAGGATATCCATTTTTTTGAAATGTTGACTATGGTTATCAAATGGATAGCCCATGAGCTTCTAGCTAGGGGCCATTTGTATTCATATCTTAGGGCATTAAATGTATTGTATCATTGATAGTTGAGACTTTTTTAAAAGGAAATAGGACAAAGAATGATTTTTATTTAGTTTCTCTATTTTGATCCCTAAGTGGCTTACAACCCTAGAGAAGTATATGCAGATTTACGGATCCAGTTACAGGATACATAGCAGTTGATAATTCACAAGAAATCCATGCATCCAATTTGAATAGCAATTAATACAAAGAACTAGGGTCCTCCAATGGCCCAATCATCCAGACCTTGACTGTCCCCTCAACCAGTGACCCTTCAAAACTGGGTTATCATGCAATCAATGAGTGATCCTTCATTCTCCCGGTCTGCTCTGCATCCAAACATATTGGAAATACACAATACAATAATAAAAAGTTTTTCACAATCCCCCTTCCCCCAAGGAACATTATCAACCATCCCTTCCACATAGAATTTCACTATTTTATGAGTGGATTCTGCAGGAACAATTAACATTAAACAAGGAGAAAACTCCTCAACACATCTTGGAAACTATTGAATTCAATAATAAATGAAACCTAACACCAACACTATTCCTTTCATAGTTGCAGGATACATAATAGTCGATAATTCACAAGAAATCCATGCATCAAATTTTTATAAGGATATCCTACTAATCAATAGGAATTTTCTTGATATGACCAATGATTATGCATTTTGATGGCAGTGTGCTAGTTCAAAAGGATAATATAAATCTGAAACAATTTTTTCTGATTTTCTCAAACTATAAATGTGGTTAAAGGGAAAATATTATGTGGAAAACCCACAAACCAAGCTAGCAAATGATTGTACATCAAATTATTCCTATATTCATTCAATTATTGCTATTCTTTAGCTACCTGACCTTTGAGCTTCATCTAGAGGAATGTGTAGCTTTAAGATAGAGTTACTTCTTGGGCCTTACAATAGGGTGGAATATGATCAAGATTTTTTTAGGTTGTATCTTTCTTAGTCCCATTGTTAGGTTCTTATGGTTCATGGTTTGAATCTATTATGGTTGTGTAAGGGATTTGTAGATTCTTTTTCTAACATAATTATTGGACACCATGATTGGAACAACTGGTTGTTGGCTATTGTACACATGAATCATAACTGTCAATGGTTCTTTGTTTTCAAGAATTCATTGATCAATCTTTGAGATTTATTGTCCCAGCTTTAAAAGAGTGATAAAAGATATAGTGAGTGCTATCTTTTCCAAGTGTTTTGTGGGTGCCATTATCTTCTAGGAGTAATTGCTGGAACCAAATTATGTTCTTTGCCTCTAGTAAATATTGCAGACACAATCATCTTCTTGGTGAAGGGTTACTTCCATCCCCATGAGGCACTATTGCATGGTTTCCATTCCCTTGTAGTATAGTGAACCTAGTTTAATACAAGTGTGCACTATTTTGGAATCCATAATTTATGGCCCCTACACTATGGTTGTTAGCCTAAGATAGGCCTACCTTTGCATATAATAAGAGGCCAACATGAAACAAACATCCAGAAGTTAGGGGGCTGCTCCTTGTCCATAATTTATTATTTAAGTGCTAAGTGATGATGGGTATATCGTGTAATTCATACCTAGTGTGTCTCTTTCTTTCTCTCCACATTTCACATTAGGAGTATATGCTATAAAATACCAATGAAATCAACTATTGGTCAAATCTAATCAAAATTGAAGTATAAAGATTAAAATAGATCTTGAAGAAATATGGGAACCATTTTTGACAGATATTGTACAAATGAAGAGAATACTCCCAAGAGGAAATGCTTCCATGTGGAACAATTGAAGGACAATATTTTACTTTTATATGCACATCTGCAATGTTTTTGATATATTTCTGAGATAAAAAAACCATAGAAAGAATAGCATATAGAAGAAAGTAAAGAATAATGATCATATTTTGAGATATTGTGGAAACTTAAAGGAAAGAATGTTTGGTGGGGTTATCATGCAATTAGTGAGTGATCCTTCATTCCCCCCTCTTCCAGTGATCCTTCAAAACTAGGTTATCATGCAATCAGTGAGTGATCATTCATTCTCCTAGTCTGCCCTGCATCCAAACATATTGGAAATACACAATACAATGATAAAAATCCTTTCACAATCCCACTTCCCTCAAGGAACACTATCAACATCCAGACCTTGACTGTCCCCTCAACCAGTGACCCTTAAAAAATGGGTTATCATGCAATCAGTGAGTGATCCTTCATTCTCCTAGTCTACCCTACATCCAAACATATTGGAAATACATAATACAATGATAACAAGTCTTTTACAATCCCCCTTCCCTCAATGAATTACTATCAACATCTGGACCTTGACTGTCCCCTCAACCAGTGACCCTTCAAAACTAGGTTATCATGCAATCAGTGAGTGATCCTTCATTCTCCTGTTCTGCCCTAAATCTAAACATATTGAAAATATACAATACAATGATAACAAGTCTTTCACAATCCCCCTTCCCTCAAGGAACACTATCAACAAGTGACCCTTCTTCTTATCAGCCATATCCAATGTTTCATTAAAGTCATGGCCAAGAATGAAGGTCACCTTACCCATACCATTCATGGATTCTGAAATGTTGTTCCAAACTCCTGAAAACTTTTCTATTGCTTCTTGTTGCTTCTTTAAATACTTCTTCTACCACAATGTCCTCCTGCCCCATCTTCTTGATCTTCCTGGCTAAAGCAGATGAATCCACACACAATAACCCAAAATGAAGGGTTTTGTATCCTTTAATGAATTTTAGTCACTAGTAACCCATGGACAGTCAAACCAATAGTCTCAAAAGCATTCAATAAGTGAATATGAATGTTTGAAAACTTTCCTCTCAACTTCCCCAACCACTCCTAATCGATTAGAGGGATATTTCTAGAATCTCCACTATTCCTATCCTTACCAACAATTCTTAAACATACTTTATCTGATATGATAATAACATGCTAAACTGAACTAATGGCATGTTCTTCATGTGGTACAAGGAAGATTTGGCTATCAAATCTTCCTTCGTGCAAGCTGAGCACGAGAGAAGGTATGTGATTTCTTCATCTTTGATTGTTATCTTTGACGGGCAATGTCTTTCGAGCCTCTGGCATCATATTCGACTGCAAATTTCAAATGCATTGCATTTTATTTGATCATGAATGCTCACTGAAATGACCGCATTCTACTGGTGTTGTGCCCTAGCCCATGCTTTATCTCCATTATTTGATGTTATTGGTGCTTGTGCTCAAGGATATCGATTCACTGTTTTCAAATGTTTGGATTCACGTTTGTTGATATTAGAATTCATCATATCAGATAAAGTATGTTTAAGAAGTTTTAGTGTCTAAACACTCAACTAATCCCTCTAACTGATTAGGAGTGGTTGGGGAAGTTGAGAGGAAAGTTTTCAAACATTCATATTCACTTATTGAATGCTTTGGAGACTACTGGTTTGACTGTCCATGCGTTAATGTTTAGAAGAGATTAATGAAGTATTTAAAGAAATTCTTACATGTTTGGAGAGGTTTAAGAGGCACTTATCATGACTATACCCTCACAAATAGTGGCATAGACTGGTTTTACTAAGTTTCCTTTCTCTATTTTGAGGTTTCCTTTCTCTGCTGCAGGGGTACAGTCAGAGGGTTCATTGAAAAAATGATCCTTTGAATGGTTACTATGAATATGAATGATTTTATATAGCATATTGCTCATTTTACTTGAAGTTTGGAATAGCTTGTGCAAGGGTGAAAGTAGTTTTGATCATTTTGGTCGTGACTGTTCCTCTACACAGTCAAAAAATGTAACTGTCTAATGATTATATGTAATGTTGAATGGATTAAATGCTTTATTCTTGGTAGAATTGAATGGAAGGAATAGTGTTGGTGTTAGGTTTCATTTATTGTTTAATTCAATGGTTTCCAAGATGTGTTGAGGAGTTTGCTCCTTGTTTAATGTTAACTATTCCTACACAATCCACTCATACAACAGTGGAATGCTATGTGATTGAAAATTTCATACAACTGGTCCTTTGGCATGTATTAAATACAATCCAGTCACTTATTGAATGCTTTGGAGACTACTGGTTTGACTGTCCATGCGTTACCAGTGTCTGAGATTCATTAAAGGATACAAAACCCTTCATTTTGGGGTTATTGTGTGTGGATTCAAATGTAGGTTTGATTTGGTTAATGTTTAGAAGAGATCAATAAAGTATTTAAAGACAATCTTACATGTTTGGAGAGGTTTGAGAGGCACTTATCATGACTATACCCTCACAAACAGTGGCATAGAATGGTTTTACTAAGTTTCCTTTCTCTATTTTGAGGTTTCCTTTCTTTGCCGCAGGGGTACAGTCAAAGGGTTCATTGACAAAATGATCCTTTGAATGGTTACTATGAATATGAATGATTTGATATAGAATATTTCTCATTTTACTTGAAGTTTGGAATAGCTTGTACTTGAAGTTTGGAATAGCTTGTGCTTGTGCTGGAATTCTTGGTAGAAGTGAATGGAAGGAATAGTGTTGGTGTTAGGTTTCATTTATTATTGAATTCAATGGTTTCCAAGATGTGTTGAGGAGTTTGCTCCTTGTTTAATGTTAACTATTCCTGCACAATCCACTCATACAATAGTGAAATGCTATGTGATTGACAATTTCATACAACTAGTCCTTTGGCGTGTATTAAACAAAATAGAATTTTCAGCATATTATTATAATTCTATTTTTTTGTTGTAAACATGCCACTGGTTCAATTTTGTAAAAAAAATTCCGTGTACAATTTTTTTTCTTCTATTTTTTCCATTCGATAACCACAGTCAACATTTCAAAATAGTAGATAAAATCAAATAATGGAGATAAAGCATGGGCTAGGGCACGACACCAGTAGATTAAAACCGAACCAATGACATGTTTACAACAAAGAAATAGAATGATAATAATATGCTGAAAATTCTATTTTGTTTAATACACACCAAAGGACCAGTTGTATGAAATTTTCAATCACATAGCATTTCACTATTGTATGAGTGGATTGTGCAGGAACAATTAACATTAAACATAGCCAGTGTTCTCTTTACTTTCTCAAATCTTTGCAAGTTAAAAACATTAGAGTTGTATAATACATTGTTAGTATCCTTTTTCCATGGGTCCTAGGTCTTTGGGTCCATGGAAAGGAAATAGATTACAAAATACACTTCAAAACAAAGGAAAAACTTAGCAAATTCAGTCTAACTCGTTGTAGATGAAGGAAAAGTCATGCCAATAGTTCCTCTAAGTCTTCCAAAACATTTATTGAACTCCCTTAAAGTCCTATTGGATCCCCAAGTTTCTTAATCCAATCAACTTACATTAGGATCATGGGAAACTTCAAAGGATTAAAAAAATTACTTGGAATAGTCAAATCATTATGCTTTCAAATCAATTACCTATCGACATATCCCTTGCGAGGGAGAGAAGCCAAACACATAAAGAACATGCACATAAACACAACAGCTGAAAAACTTAAATGGAATACACCAAGAAGTACCAAATGATGAATGCTCAATTGTTGTAATGGCAAAGCATCAGAACCATCCATTTCTAGAACTTGATTTTATAGTCTAAATAATTTTTCTATAGTTGTAATGATTTTTCTTATTTCTTGTCTTTTGTCCCTTTTTTATTTCCTATGTCTGTGCTTCGTGATAGGATTTTGTCACCTTCTTTTGATGGTATATTTCATTCAGTCTATGTGGATTGATTACTATTTTGTTCACTATTTTATTTCAGCTTCATATTTCTTTCATTTTTCATATACACAGAGACTACACATGCTGATAAAAAAATGAGCTATTTGATTTAGGTTTACTTTTCATTATTGTAAATGATTAATATTTTTGATGGTACTCCTTGGTGTATTTCATATAAAAATAATCATATAAAAATAATAAATGTAGTAATGATGGTGTGGTGCATTATTAATATATAGGCTTGATGACTGTTGCCAATGTGCCAAACTGTCGATGTGGTGGTAGGCAGTGTGTGTTGAAGACTTCATGGACACCAAACAACCCTGGATGACAATTTTGGTGCTGCCCAAATAGAAAAAAGGTTGCTGATGTGTATATATTTAATGTTTCTAATGTAAATACTATTCATTATAATATAAGAACTAATGTAGACTGGGCATCATAGGGAAATAATGGTTGTGGATACTTTAGTTGGGTTGATGACAACTCATCTACATGTATCCGCCCATCTCCACTTATCCGCGATGAAGGATTTGAGTGCAAAATGTGTCAGGCCAGGGCAAATTCAAAAATTATATTTTTACGATGCCTTCTCTGTATTGTAATTGCATATCTTTGTTGCGACCATATGCAGAGATGAACTCAAGAATTAGTTAGTTTAGTATTTTCATATTGTAACTAATATTTTAATATGGATATGACGTAACTTCTCTTTGCCTCAAGTGCGCATATATATGGTTTACATCTTTTTTAGAATAACTCTTCATGTTTATGGCTCAGGTGAGCCCCAATCTGCTATCAATCACATGATTTAACGTATAGTGTTTTCTTGGTTGTTCCATTTGTTCCTTGACCTTGACTATGGATTGACTATCATTTTCAACCTTGACCATGACTTCGTAACATGCACCGCCCGTAGATTTGTATGCAACGCTAATTTAAAAACGTAAATAACACATTGAACGTAATCTATGAATGTTGCGTGTATGAAGTCTTGCTGAAGTTTGAGCGTCCTCCCTTTATTCCAGTGAGGGATTGGAATGAGTTCATTTTGGATGCAAAGGAGAAAGGGGATACTCAAAGAGGAATTACACCAGCAAATGGGAGAAGTTATAAATATTTTAATAGATTTTTATTATTAAGTAATGAAATTTGCATATACTAGTGTTCTAAGCGTCCTCATTACATGATTTAAGGTCTTAGTCCATGGCAAATTAAATTAGACTTACTATCCAAAATACATAAAAAAACATGCACATAAACATGACAACTGAGAAACATAATTGTAGGCATCATAGTCACAATCTTTTGGAGACAACGTAATTGAGTTGTGTACCTAAGCGGTGTAGAGCAACTTCTGCACCCCCAATTCCAAGTTGAATACATCTATTGGAGGACCTTGTATTCATGAGCAACAGATGTAGTCAACTTGGAATTGGAGGTGCAGGAGTTGCTCTCCACCGTCTGAGTATACAACTCAATTACGTTGTCTCCAAAAAATTGTGACCACGATGCCTACAATTATGTTTCTCAGCTATTCTATCCTAGGACCCCTTATGACCCTTTACGATGATTTATGATCCCTAAGAATACATCTTAGAGGTCTTAAAATGTCGTAAAGAGTCATAAGAGGCTCCTAGGAGGGGCCAAATGAGCTTCCACCTTCATGTGGTTGGCCCTGTTAAGTAGAGAATGTTTAACTATTCTCAAAACAAAGAGAAGCTCAATAATTTAAGGTCTTAGTCCATTGAGATGCTGAAAAAATGATAGGAATCAACGATGGAGAGTTTTTAGATTTTGAGAAGACGTATATGGAGTGGAGGCCAGATTGAGTACTAGTGTAGAGTGTTAATAATTATAGCCTTTCGGCCAAGATCAAACTGATCAAATAAATACCCTTGTGCGATTTATAATAATAAGGAGATTATTATTTCATTTATATATATGTGTTGGTTGAATTAGTTAAGGGCCCAAGGTTAGCCTCTTGGCTTTAACATTAAATATATTTAATAAGACTAGGTCGGCACTCTTGAAGATAATTCAATTCATATATATATGGTGTTGGATTCTAGGGAGAGAAGCACCAAAAACATAACATGCTTCTCTCCCCCAAAACCTTGATTCTCTACCTTAAGCAAACTTAGATCAGCATATATTGGTGTGAAAGATAAGCAGCTTCAGATAATAGATAAGAACAAGTCTGAGCATAAATAAAGATCAGATTATGATCTGATCCATACAACCAGCAATTATTGGCAATGTTAACTGTGAGTTGATTAGGGCTGGAAGCCTCTGTTAGGACTGGACTCTTCCTCAATACACTAACACTAAGGTACTAATCAGGTTCTCCTCAACACCTTTGTTAGTACAGTCAGAGGCATATAGACTGGAGTATACTTGGTTGATATCCGGGTATCTTCTATCCCTTCTTGTTTACTTTATTCTATGTTTAGTTGTGTTAGATCTCTATAGTTTGTTCATTCCAGAGTAGAATCTGAAATATATCAACAAGAGATGATGATTCAGTAACCTACATCTAGAAAACCTTCACAATTATCCCTTCTTTGGCCTCCACTTTTTCTTCTTCTCAAAAATGGTTATCTAGAAACTTTGGAGCCTGCCGATTCTTTCCGTACACAACCTGTACATGTTGATGACAATGAGGATGTGCATCATAGTAATACAAGTAAACATCTTAAATTGATTGGTGTAGTAACACAAATTTAATTGCAATTGGTGTTTGGATTAATGTAACAATTTGTATTGCGGCTGTAGAGAGTGTAGAGGCCGTTGTTAATGAGCAGGTTGAGGTTGAGGCCGAGGCTAGACAAATTAACCTCAATGTTGATGATGTGACTAGATCAGGTAAAGAGCTATATGATTATGAATGTTGTCAATGCCTTTATTACCAAGGAATCACCACCCGCCATTAATGAATATTAATGAACACTTACACCATGAAGAAGACAAATGATTAAATAGAAAGAGAGGACCAACTAAACCATCTTGTGGTCAGTCTATATCACATTGAGAAACAACGTCAAGACTTGAGAATCAAAACAATCAAAATTTTCTTCAAGACCATGAATGATCAACAACATTCCATTAGAAAACAAAACACTAATCTATGTTATCATTAAGCCATAAAATATGTCTTTAAAGTTTAGAAGCATCACAAAAACTTTCAAGAAACATAGTACTATCCAAAATATGTCTTTAAAGTTTATTTCTAATGATTATGATGATGTTGATGTTGATGTCTATAATTTATTTCACTTACTGATGCTTGCCTAGATTGAATTTTGAATTGCCAGGTTGGAGAACGCTTTCAAAGTTTAGGGTCTGTTCCACATGATACTCTTAGTTACAGCTCAAATGCAACTCAACATATTTTTGATGCTGGGCAACCCACTACAGAAACTCATCCACAGGTGAAATTTAATGCTGTGAATCTTGGCATTGTTAATGTTATTACTTTTCCTCACATTTCATATTTGTGAAAATGTTTCTTGGCACTATCTTCTTTTTCAATTCCTATATTTGCAGCTTTTTAGATCATTAACTTAAGCATTACGTGTCTTTGTTCAAAGTTTATTCTAACACTATATTATATCTTATTCTTATTACAATGTTCTTTTTTGTGGGGCAGGAGGTCAATCTTCATTGTCTTCATTATGGGGGATAGTGAAGATTTCTCTGACAAATAGTAGGTCTTCTTTACTATCTTATAATAACATGCTAAACTGATAAAGGTGTTATGGGCATTTAATCTACAATTACTAATAGATTAAGCATATTATTACTATGTTTAATGTTCCATTTAAATGCATTTAACACAAAAAACAAATTTACAAAACTGAACTAGTGGCATGTTTACAACAAAGATGTGTTGAGGAGTTTGCTCTTTGTTTAATGTTAACTGTTCCTGCACAATCCACTCATAAAATAGTGAAATGCTATGTGGAAGGGATGGTTGATAGTATCCCTTGAGGGAAGGGGGATTGTGAAAGAATTGTTATCATTGTATTGTGTATTTCCAATATGTTTGGATGCAGGGCAGACCAGGAGAATGAAGGATCATTCACTAATTGCATGATAACCCGGTTTTGAAGGGTCACTGGTTGAGGGGACAGTCAAGGTTCGGATGATTGGGCCATTGGAGAACCCTATTTCTTTGTATTAATTGCTATTCAAATTGGATGCATGGATTTCTTTTGAATTATCTGCTGCTATGTATCCTGCAACTACATTTGTAAATCTGCATATACTTCCCTAGGGTTGTAAGCCACTTAGAGATCAAAATAGAGAAACTAAATAAAAATCATTCTTTGTCCTATTTCCTTTTAACAAAGTCTCAACTATCAATGATGCAATACATTTGATGCCCTAAGCTATCAATACAAATGATGCCTAGCAAGAAGCTCACGGGCTGTCCATTTGATAACCATAGTCAAAATTTCAAAAAAATGGATATCCTTGAGCACAAGCACCAATAACATCAAATAATGGAGTTAAAGCACAGGCTAGGGCACGACACCAGTAGAATGCAATCATTTTAGTGACAACAATATACAATGGTTTCATTAAACATATATGCCAGTAATATCAACAAAGGTGAATCCAAACATTTGAAAACCAATGACATGTTTACAACAAAGGTCTAATAGAACTCCCAACAATTCTTAAACATACTTTATCTGATATGATGAATTCTTTAACAATTAAGGTTGGAGTAGACATAGTTATCACACATTTTTTTTGTGTGGTAAAAGGAAAATTTGGCTAGGTCAAATCTTCCTTCCTGCTAGCAGTCTACAGAATTAGACTTTTATTAACAATTGATCATATCAGATAACTAGTATGTTTAAGAATTGTTGGGACTGGTCCTTTGGCATGTATTAAACACAAAATATAGAATTTTCAGCATATTATTATCATTCTATTTCTTTGTTGTAAACATGCCATTGGTTCAGTTTTGTAACTTCACTGTTGTATGAGTGGATTGTGCATGAATAGTTAACATTAAACAAGGAGCAAACTCCTCAACACATCTTGGAAACTCCATTCACTTCTACCAAGAATAAAGCATTTAATCCATTCAACATTACATATAATCATTAGACAGTTACATTTTTTGACTATGTAGAGGAACAGTCACGACCAAAACTACTTTCACCCTTGCACAAGCTATTCCAAACTTTAAGTAAAATGAGCAATATGCTATATAAAATCATTCATATTCATAGTAACCATTCAAAGGATCATTTTGTCAATGAACCCTCTGACTGTACCCCTGCGGCAGAGAAAGGAAACCTTAAAATAGAGAAAGGAAACTTAGTAAAACCAGTCTATGCCGCTGTTTGTGAGGGTACAGTCATTATAAGTGCCTCTCAAACCTCTCCAAACATGTAAGATTGTCTTTAAATACTTTATTAATCTCTTCTAAACATTAACCAAATCAAACCTACATTTCAATCCACACACAATAACCCCAAAATGAAGGGTTTTGTATCCTTTAATGAATCTCAGTCACTGGCAACGCATGGACAATCAAACCAGTAGTCTCCAAAGCATTCAATAAGTGACTAGATTATATTTAATACACGCCAAAGGACCAGTTGTATGAAATTTTCAATCACATAGCATTTCACTATTGTATGAGTGGATTGTGCAAGAACAGTTAACATTAAACAAGGAGCAAACTCCTCAACACATCTTGGAAACCATTGAATTCAATAATAAATGAAACCTAACACCAACACTATTCCTTCCATTCACTTCTACCAAGAATAAAGCATTTAATCCATTCAACATTACATATAATCATTAGACAGTTACATTTCCTGACTGTGTACTAGAGGAATAGTCACGACCAAAATGATCCAAACATTTGAAAACAATGAATCGATATCCTTGAGCACAAGCACCAATAACATCAAATAATGGAGATAAAGCACGGGCTAGGGCACAACACTAGTAGAATGTGGTCATTTTAGAGAGCATTCATGGTCAAATAAAATGCAATACATTTGAAATTTGCAGTCGAATATGATGCCAGAGGCTCAAAAAATGAAGAAATCACATACGAAGAATATGCCATTGGTTCAGTTTTGTAAATTTGTTTTTTTTGTAATTAGTAATTGGCAGATTAAATGTAGATAACACCTTTATCAGTTTAATTAGCATGTTATTATCATATCAGATAAAGTATGTTTAAGAATTGTTGGGACTGGTCCTTTTGCGTGTATTAAACATAATAGAATTTTCAGCATATTATTATCAATCTATTTCTTTGTTCTAAACATGCCATTGGTTCAGTTTTTTAGATTTGTTTTTTGTGTTAAATGCATTTTTCATGAGGAGGGGTCTTGTTCTGAGGAGATTGATGAAGATTGTGCACCTCAAAAACCAATTCATAAGGTACCAATCCCTATTTCCTATTCGCTTATATTTTTGGTTTGGTAAATCTCCTTATAAGTTTCATGTCCTTTCTTTTGATTACTATGGATGAGATATATATCTTACATTTAACATTCAACTTCTTTACATTTTAGAACATGTAGTGTGTTTTTTGAGGATTTTACCAAATAAACTTTTAACATAAGCCAAAAACACCAAACTGATATCTTGCCCTTGAAACGTGACAAAATATTTGCATTTGACCAATAACTACAAGCAATTGAACGATAAATCCACATACCTGTATCTTTGTAAAATACCTAGAACATCAAAAAGATGGCTAAGTGGTTGTCACCATGATTTTTATCTACTGAATATGGGAAATAAAAACACAAAAAGGAATCGAATAGAAAACATGATTGGTCATTTCAGAGAGCATTTATGATCAAATAAAATGCAATGCCTTCTCTCGCTCTCGATCAGCTTTCACCCGCTCATTTTCTCCCACTCCTTTTCTCTACAATTGAAATAAAAATGATTTGGCCATTTCAAAATAGTGAATCGATATCCTTGAGCATAAGCACCAATAACATCAACTATTTTGATCTGTGGGTACCCTAATGTTGGCAAGAGTTCTTTTATTAATAAGATTACTCTGCAAGCTTGAAGAAGCGATATATTTTGGCAAATGAAGAGTGGAAAGATGATGATGTTCCTGAGATCATGGATGGACACAATGTTGCAGATAGAATGGGAAGACATCTTTCAAGCCTGGCCCTGGATCCTTCAACAATTGGGGTAGGATCGAGACCCAGGCTAAAAAGATGTCTTCCTTTTTGTTGTGGAATATAGGCTTTGCTGTTGCAAAAATGACAGACTGCGATGTACATATCACAACAGCTGAGAAACATAAATGTAGGCATCATGGTCACAATTTTTTGGAGACACAACATAATTGAGTGCTATTCCCAGATGATGCAAAGAAACCACTACTTTGCATCATCTTGGAAAACCACTCAATTATGTTGTGTCTCCAAAAAATTGTGACCATGATGCCTACATTTATGTTTCTTAGCTATTGTGTCCCAGGACCCCTTATGACCCTTTACGACCATTTACGATCCCTAAGAATACATCTTAGAGGTCTTAAAATGTTGTAAAGGGTCATAAGAGGCTCCTAGGAGGGGCTAGGTGAGCTTCCACCTTTACGTGGTTGGCCCTATTAAGTAGAGAATGTTAAACTATTCTTGAAACAAAGAGAAGCTCAATAATTTAAGGTCTCAGTCCACGGAGATGCTGAAAAAATGATGAGAATCAATGATGGAGAGTTTTTAGATTCTAAGAAGACATATATGGAGTGGAGGCCAGATTGAGTACCAATGCAAAGATGATGATTTAGTAACCTACATCTATAAAACCTTGACAATTATCCCTTCTTTGGCCTCCACTCATTCCTCTTCTCAAAAATGGTTATCTAGAAACTTTGGATAGTGTTTTCTCATCCATGCATGAAATGTGCTAGTGATTGTATAAAATTACTTTAGGCCTCTAGTATTGATGAGATGTACAAGTGTAAAATGTTTTTTTGAGACTGTGATCAATTTCTACAGTGTACATAAATGCAAGGCGGTGATTATTCCCGACGATTGACAAGTAGCTAGGACTAAAGATAACACAGCTCAAGAGACCATCATAGGTTGTCTCTTTCTTCAGTCGATATTATTGAAATAATGTTTTACCTTTCATTAGCTCATCAAATCTGGGGATTTGAAAGAATTTAATAGAATATTTTCATGACAACGTATATTATTTAAGTTGACGTTGCACAAATTTATCTACTTTGTGCACTTGTATACTATGAAGACAGCGATAAAGAAGCATCTCCTCCCATGGCAATGCTTCTTTATCGCCATCCACATAGTCTACAAGTGTGTGAAGTAGATAAATTCATGCAACGTCAACTTAAATAATATACGTTGTCATGAAAATATTCTATTAAATTCTTTCAAATCCCCGGATTTGATGAGCTAATGAAAGGTAAAACATTCTGTCAATAATATAGATCGAAGAAAGAGACAATCTATGATGGTCTCTTGAGCTGTGTTAACTTCAATGTGCCTATCTGTCAGTTTTTCGACAATTCATAATTAATTCTAACAGAAGCGCTATGCATTCGATGGACAAAATGTTAGAAAAAAATAATTTTTGACATTTAGTGCGACAATAATGCTATACATTCGATAGGAAAACCTGTCGGAGAATAGTGCATAACTGTCACTATTCCGACAATTTAAGTGTTGTAAAGAGAACATTTTTTATAGAACTTTCAACAGTGAGGCCATATCACCGACAGGTAGATCTGTCAGAATATGATGCTAATTTTTGGTATTCCAATAGTTATACTATCAAAATTAATATGGTTCGACAGTCAGTTCCGACAGAGATTGTATATTTCTGATAGGTCTTGTTATCAGAATTCCGATGGATGAACCACAGGAAATGCCATTTTGAAGCTGTTGTCATTTGCAACTTTTCGACATGAGAAGGTGTTGGTAAATTGATAGGTAGGTCTTCTGTCGCAATCTTCTACGCAAAAATGGCAACGGAATCATGTGTCAAAATTCTGACAAATGAGCGTTGCAAATTTGACAAATGGTCATCAAAATTTGGCCCCAAATGTAGTAGTGATGTGGATGGTACAACCTTAATGGAATGGATCCATGGTCGGCCAAGGAGGATGTTGAATGGTAGGTCAAGATCAAAAACATGGAAAATGGTATCTTGCATTGCTGGGCCCAGCTGGATAGGCAAAAGAATAATAACTTCAAAGGTACACTCCAAGTTGTCATAGGCCTTGATAGTGATTACTTCATGTGATATGTCGGCCTTTGTAAACCCAATCTTCTAAATGAATTTTAAAGTACATAGGTTTAGGGTTGATCCATTATCTATCATGACCCATTTGATGGAAAAATATTTGACCATAACGACAATATGTTAGGTGCAACAACTGGCATGTCAGATGGTTTGAAGGAAAGAGCGTATGGTGCAGATAGATGTCCCACAAGGTTTTCAAACTAGACGGTGTTTATATTTGTGGGGACTTGTGCTTCATGGAGGGCTCAGTCAAGGATTTATTGATGGAGGGGCGAAGTGCAGGGAAGTTCAAGGATGGAGATTTGGGTTGGTGTGTTCCCAAGATGTTCTATGAGGTTGTATTGTGCATTGTGTGCTGGTTTTGGACAGGCACTGATGATAGTTATCCAGCCTCTATGGGTGGTAATGACACATTGACTATCTACTCCTTTGACATGGATGACATTGACTATAGGCTCAACTTGGGTTATACATCCAAAAAAATTGTCATAATTGATATAAGCAGTAGTGTAGTCTTATTGGCCAGTGTGATCTCCTTGTTTGTCTTTGCCTTTGTTCTAGGGAGGAGGATTGGTATTAGCATGATTCTTCCTAGTGTTGTGTTGTGGGAACACATTCTGATAGATTTAAAAATTGGCATTAGGAGAGGCTTGAGTAGGTGTGTTTACTTGGATCTCCTTTTGGTCAATGAGATCTTGGATTTAATTCTTGAGTTTCATACACCTTAAGGTAGTGTGTCCTTTGACACAATGATAATCACAATACGATCTTTGTACCAGTTAGGCTTGGGAGTTGTATCATCAAACTATTGGATTAGTGGGTACGTAATCAAGTTGGCCTTGGCCATTCAATGAAAGATAACATCTAGAGGTTCACCAAGTGGTGTGAAGATCCTCTTTTGATAATACTGGGCTCTAGGTTTGTTCTGATTGGGAGTAGTATTGATGGCAGGGTGAACCCACAATAGTGGGTTACACTTTTTTGCCTGAACGGACACTCAAGTCTACATTTTGAGATGCATATTGTCATTAAACCGTTTGAAATCAGAAGATGAAGTAAATTAGAGTCTTTTAGGATTTTTTGTCTAGATTATATATATATATATATATATATATATATATATATATATATAATTGATTTGAATGGTTTTTTATTTCTCCCACAAAAACTGGTATGTTGCTGAAAACACATTTTCAAAGAGTTACATTGTTTTCATAGAGCATAACTTTTTTTTCTAAAATAGATATCAATGTGATTCTTTCAAAATTAGTTTTTTAACATCCATACGGAGGGCATGAAATTGGTTTCATGAAATTATCATGATTATTTCATACTTTATTAACATTTGAAGTTGACTAAACCGTAATTTTGACATACCTTGACTACATAGCTTATAACTTGTCGTGTATTTGTCCAATTTTATTTTTATTTTTTTTAATAGAAAGATAACTTAAATACCTAGGGCATAGATATTTTTTAGAATTTTTTTCCTCTCATTTACTATTTTTCCATAAGTGTCAAACATAGAGGTAGACATATGGTGAAATATCTATGTTTAGTAAAACTAACAAAACAAAGTCATAATAAACTTAATATATATTAATAGTATAATCATTGGAAAGATTTTTCTTAGTAGTACCTTACTACATAGATAAGTTTGTCAAATGGATTCATCTAATATACCAAAAGATAAAGTCAAAGTAATTTTTTGTCAGCATTTTAATAGGTACGAAGGAGACTCCATTACAGGTATGAATGAGGAGTATAGATGTTATATCAATGTTTTTTTTACCTAAGAGGCTTTGAGCTAACCATTTGTAATTAATTCCTTCAAATGGAACCTCTCAAGGCTTAAATAATCATATTTTATTAAAAATGTGTTATTTCAGCAAAAATCAGCATGTCTAAAAAAGTGTAACCCACTATTGTGGGGTCACCTAGCATTAACCTGATGGGTTAGATTTCCTTGATGGGCTTGATGTGCTTGCTGCTAATAGTTCTGCTGATTGTTTTGAGGCTGATATTGTAGAATAGGTTGTTGATGAGTTTGAGGCTATTTTTGATATGTAGGAATAGGTGTAGGATTGGCCACAATGATTTGGACATGCTTGGCATCTGTAGCTCCATCAGTAACAGTTTTTTTGTTACGATTCCAGTAACGAGGTTTGTCATTGTTAGATTTACTTTGGGAATCATTTTTGTAATGTCAGATTGTGCCTTCATCTAGGAGGGCTCTTTCAATACCTATCCCCTTGCTCTTGATATCCTGATATGTTTGGATGCAGTTCATCCTCATAAAGTGGGATAGTTTGGAATGCAGATTATCAATGAAGATTTTGGTCAGATGCTTCTTAGGTGGTTGGTATGATAACCTAGTGGTGAGGTTCTGCCATCGCTACAAGTAATCTACTAGGCTTTCTCCTTCTTTCTATTTGGAGTTGCAAAGGTCCAACAAAGTCAACTCATTCTTGACATTGTGGGTGTATTAGGAAATGAACTTCTTAGAGAGCTTGGCAAAAGTTGTGATGGTCCCACATGGTATTTTGTAAATCCACTCAACAAAAGTTCCTCCCAATCTTTTGGGGAATAGTCACAAATGATAATTGTCATTGTAAGCCACTTCTTGACATGCCATATAGAACTCTTTGATATGATTTACTGGGTCTCCTTTTCCTTGATATTTATCAAACTTAGGCATCTCAAAGTTCTTAGGAAAAGGAATAGTTGTGATTGATAGGTCAAATGAGTAAGGACAATCCTCTTCAAACTTGAAGGTCTTTTTCTCGGTACCAGTTTGGAGCTCCTTAAGAGAATTCTTCATTTCTTCCCACTCGGCATTAATTGGCATTGGAGTGGGTACTCCCATTTGGAAAGGGTCTAGTGGTGCTGGTGAATAAGGTTGATTTTGAGGTGGATATTATGGGGTGGGATGTTGAGATTGTCCAACAAGATAAGTAGATTGAAATGGATTCTGTGATGATGATTGTTGGGGAGGATATTGCTAATGCAATGTGGGGGTATATTGTGGTGGAGGATATGGAACTACTTATTGGTGTTGGGGGATGATGGGATGTTGTTGTTGGATTGGATAGGAGGAAGCTTGTTGCTATGATTGGAAGTATTGTTGTTGCAGAGGAGGCTAGAAGAATGATGTAGCTTGCTGATAAGATGGCCCTTGCTGAACTTGGCTTTGTGTTGGGTTGATGTAGGATGGATGCATTCTTGCATTGCTTAAGGGTGGAATGGATGTAGGGAAGCTAGAAGAAAAGGGTGGTTGGGCAAGATAACTTGAAAAATGAGATGATCTTTGTTGCTGAGGTGGAGGAACTTGCTAAAAGGCACTAGGTGTTGTAAATGGATATCTTGTGAATGATGAAGCTGGTGGAGGTTGTGATTGTTGTTGTTGTGCTACTTGAGGAAATGTGGCTTGTTGATTTACAGGCATGGATGTGGGAGAGTGGATTGGTATACCTAAGGCTTGAATTTCTTCTTGAGTGAGGCCCCAACGAGAACCATTTCACGGTGGGAACTATGATGTAGAGGATGTTGGAAATGTAGATGTGATGAAAGTTTGGGACACGGATGGTGGATTTGAAAAACCCGTGGAAGGCATACATGTGGTGAAGGCATTTTGTTGGGCTTGTGCCTGGGTAGATGTTTGTTGGGGGGCGAATGAAGATGCTTGTGTTCCCTATGAAAAGGGTGATGTTGATGTGGGAGTTTGCTGGGAGAAAGAGGAGAATGATTGTGTTTCCCTCAAAAATGATGCCATGGGTGTGGAAGCTTGTGAAGTGAATGGGAAGGATGATTGTGTTTCCCTTGGAAAGAATAGTGTTGAAGTAGAGGCTTTCTAGAAAGATGAGGGAAATGATTGCGTTGACCCTAAGAATGGTGGTAGTGAGGTAGAATCCTATGGAGGGAAGGGGAAGGATGATTTCATTGTCCCCAGAAAGAATGGTGTTGCTTGGCCCATGGAGGGTGGTAGACTTGCTTGTGCAAAAGCTGTGTGGGAGGTGGCATTTGATTTTGCAAAAAGCTTTGGGTAGGGATGATGGATTGAGCTGCTATAGAGGATGATGGTGCACCTATGAGAGGAAATGCATTGGATTGTGTTTCTTTTGTTGTAGGACTTGTGAAACTTCTCTGTAAAAGTGGAGGGATGGGTGAAGTTACTTGTGACATGTGAAAAAGTGGATCAGGGATTTGCTGGATGATGGGGGTGTACTCTTCTGTCAAGATTTGGATGGTGTTGATGGGGATCTGAGGTTGGAGATATGGTGGAATGGGAGTACCCTCTTGTGTGAAGCTAGCCCACATGTTTCTTTGATTCTAAGTAGTGAGTGCACTAATCACTTGTGCATTCCTTAGATGATTTATGAGTGTTTCTATCACAAAAGAAGTCATGGGGATATTGGGATCATCCCATGCATTACCATTTTGTTGGATCTAGGGATTGTAAGCTACCATCACGCTAGTAAAAATATTGGGATTAGATGAGCTAGGGACTTGATAAGGATCCATGTTCCTTCATTTTTTAGATCTTATCATGACATGCATGGAGTGGAAATCTAAAGATATAGATGCTTGATGGATGCAAGGTGTTCCTAAAAGACTCTATGGAATGATGGATGCTAGCCTAAGAAACTTCTAAAGATGGTGGATTTCTAGAATGCAATGTAAGGTTTGGTGGGATGTTTGGATTTCGACCAGGGATGGTGGAAGATTGGTGGAGATGGTGAAGGATTGGTGAAATGCTTGGTGATGAGGGGGGATTGGTGGGATACTCTAATTTGGATCAAGATTTGGTGGATGATTGGTGGGAGATAGTGAAAGATTACTTAGTGTCAACAAATGAGCTGTTATTTTCTGGATGGAGGATTAGTGATAGGGTTTGGTCAACCTAGGATAGACTAATGATCTTTGTTCCACTAGATTCTTATCAATGCAAGCCAATCTCTTGCTCAATATGATGAGGTTGTGCAAGGACAAGTTGGATTTCCTTTAGACAATGCTCTGTCAAAGGGGGTAATTTCTGATTTAGGATAAGGATTGAAAATAACTCAAAGGTTTTGAACACTAAGTGATTTTGGATTTGGATAACTAGATTTGGTGCAAGGATTGGTGAGGTTGACTTGGATGATGGATGCTAGATTTTGGATCAAGGATTTGGGATTCTGATTTATGGATTGCTGATGGAATGATGGTGGAGGATGATGGAATGATTATATGATGTAGATGCAATTGAAATGGATGACCTATGATGCAACTAGGAAGATGATAATGAATGCAACTAAGAAGGACTCTAGGATGTAACTAAGGATTGGTGATGATGCAAGGATGAAACTAGGATGAGCTAGGATGAAGGACTGTCAAGATAGATCTAGGATCTGAAGGTAGAATGGACATGTGATAGATCTAGATAGTCTTCTCTTTGAATATTGACATAGCGATGATTAACTTGGAACCGATATGCAAACTATTTAACTCTAGTGTTGTACTTCATGTTATCAATATTTTTCTTCGGCTTGGGTTGCTTGCACAAAAGATTGATGGCTTTTAAGATTTTTCTATGCAACATTCTTCTCTCGATAGGCTTGGGATTTGGGAAGTTTAGCTTTCAGGTGTTTCATCAAATTGGACATAACTTGAGGAGATTTCGGCAATTGATTTGAAATAAGATTTTGAGTGTCTTCTTTTGAAAGCTCTTTTCTACAAGGTTTTCTGAATAGTTTGAATCAAGTTGTGGATCAGCTTTGATGTTTTCCAATGGCAAAGGACAAATTTTAACAAAGACTTTTGGAAAAGAAATCTCAACAAAGGACAAAGCAACCTTGTAGGATACAAGCAAGACAACTGACTCCTGAATCTAAAAAAGATTTGAAAGTTGTATGTTCCAACAAGTGTTTTCACTGAGTCTTGACTATTCAATCACTTCAAGAAGGTCTACCTAAATGGAGGTGAGTATCAAAATCCTTTCCCACAACTTGATACCCCCTAAAACGGGATACATATGGTGAGTATTCTTAAGGTGATTTGGTAAACCCCTTGGATCAGTCCTTACACAAGGATTTTGATACCTTTAGATGTGGATAGGGTAGCCTCTATTTTAAAAGGTTTGTAGTTGTTCCATGGAGTCCTCCCAATCAGTTTGTACACACGTGACTCACTTAAGAGCCTAGTTGACCATTCCAGAATCGTAGGGATTATTCACCTACCCTAGGCTACCATCAACACACCTCACTTGAGATTGAGGGGATATAAGCGAGAGTTTTCTCAGTGCTTTATTTCTATATCGGTTGGGGAAGATACCAGTTTGAGGTCATTCTCTAGAGAGGAAGCACTTTTTTCCCTAGACAGGCCTTGCTAAAAGTAAAACAAGTTAACTTGTCTGAGTTCAAGTGTTTTACGTTACTTATATTAATAAGGATTTTGCAAAAATGGGAAACTCCTAGATGCACATCATGATGATTTCTTTTCCCAAATTGATTTTAAGTGTGTTTGAATTGAAAATTTTTGAAGATACAAGTGTTTAAGGTTTGATTTATTCTTTCTCTCTTCAAAAAGTAAACTTTGAGTGATTGCAAGTTCTTTGTTTGGGCGTTCAAGATTGAGTTTATGTGTTGCTTTAGAACTTTGAAATGTGCTTTGTTTTGATCTTTAAGTCATTCAAGATTTTGTTTGTTTTGAACTGAACTTGAAAGAGGAAGGAATGGAGATGCTTTTCTTTCTCTTTTAAATCATTCAAGATTGTGTTCGATTTGGACTCAATGTAAAAATGACTTCTTTGGACCTTTGGTTTTGCATTCAAGACTTTTGTGTGTTAGTTTATATGTTTTATACCGAAAAATGAGATTCCTAGATTTGGCTTGATGCATGAAAACTTAGGAAACATTCAAAATTTTGCAACAAGACATTTGTTTGGAACAAATAACAAAGCTTTAGAAATAGTTTAGGATAATTTTAGCAACCATTAGGACTCTTTTTAGGACATTCTTAGTTGCATGAGATCTAAAAGAACTTTGAAACATTTGTATATGAAGTTCATTTTATCCTTTATTGATTCCTTGAGTTTGATTTAGGACTACTTGTATGCACTTAGTGTTGATTTTGAACCTTTTGAAATGCAAACTTGAAGTTCTTTTTAAGTTCCAAAAATGAAGTGTTCCTAACTTTGCATGAATGCATCGAAAACCTTGATGTTGCAAGGATTCAAATGATTTGATTGATTTTGTTTGTTTGTTAGAAAAAATTTTGCAAATTTTAGTCCTTAACGCATTCAAGAATGATTTGGGGGTTCATTTTAAGCACTAAAACAAGGTGTGTATGATTTTGCTTCCTTATAGAATTTTTTGAGAAAAATAGGCCAAGTTCCCATGAGAAGTAGTAGATGGAATAGAAGAAGAATAAAGACAAGAAGAGGAAGAAGATTCCAAAGTGCTCCGTCCACCTATAAGCTTGAAAAATCTGAAAACACTCCAAAATCCATCAGAATGTTTGCAAAGAACCCATGAAGTGGGTCCCATCGGGTGTGAAAGAATGTAGATTATGGTTTTAACCTTTTATTTATCTTGAAAGGCTGAAACATTCAAACATTAGACTAATCTAGCATTTATCAGTTCAAAACATACACAAATATAAACCAAGCCACCTCAAGGTTGTTGCTAAAAACAAGTGCTATAGAGTACTGTTTGATTTGCTTCAATGAGAGGTATGTGGGTGTTCTCTCTAAGCACAAGGAGCTTACTTATAATGCATTCTAAGGGATTTGAAATGATGCATGAATGCTAAGAAAATCTTGAAAGAAACTAGTTCAATACATTAAAAGACTATTCTAGATGTGTTAAGAACATGAAATAGAGCTATTCTAACAAATATAATTGAAAGCTTTATGATCTAAGATTATTCTAGCATTATAACTCTACTTAGAAATGAAAGGTGAATTGGTGAATTGCTCTTGGATGTGATACTGAGAGGGGGGGTGAATCAGATATCACATATTAACCCATTTTAACATTACTGGAAATCTTCATAACATTATCACAATCTTCATTAATGTAATGAAAGCAATAGACTAAACATCATCATGAAAGTACTCATAACACAATAACTTGGCTACTGAGAAACCCTTGAAAGGTAAAATTGGGGTGGGGATGACACCCACAAATCTTCACTATTGAAGTATAAAGTTTTCCTGTTAGGGCTACAAATTTGATCACAAAATATGATCTACCCTATGAGGGGTCTGCCCTGTTAAGAGCTAAAAGAATTATACAATCTACCTTGCAAAAGGATTTCAAACTTACAACTAAGTAAGCACTCGGTTAAGAGATTACATAAGGTCTACTAAAACCACTCTGTTAAGAGATTTACCCTAATACACTTGTTAGAATGTCTTAGTACCTGATCCTTCAATCTGCACTATATGTTGATAACAAATATTCTCCTTCTAGTATGATTTGATCTTATCTATCAAATTTATCTCTGTTATGTCCTTCACTTCTTTTCTCTATTTCACTCAGTCACTAAACTGTATCAGAATACTTTATTGATCTGAATGTATTATATATTCATTCCTCTCATTCCCTTTGCATCCTTTCTCACACACATTAGGGTTCAGATCTCATCTCATATAGACAACTAAACTTCTCCAAGATTTGAGATCTACGATCCAAATTAACTTATTTTGCTACTTAATCTTTCCTAATTCTGATTGGCTCCAAGTGATGCATTGGGATCAATGATCACTAATACATTTGGGGTGAAATTGCGACGGCCATTTGCGACGGCAGGAAAATGTCATGTGGTTTTGCTCTTTTTTTTTCAAATATAGCCCGACACCGTTGCAATTTGCGACGACAATACATTTGTCACTGTCGCAATTGCGACGTTGTCGGGATATAAGTGCAAAATTTAAAAGGAACGTTGTCATGTGTGTTTTGAACAGCGTCGTAACCCTCCGCGAAATCACATCAGGATATAACGGCAAACAAAATAAGAACGTTATCATTTGTGTTTTCAACAGCGCCGTAACCCTCCGTGAAATCACATCGGGATATAAGGGAAAAAAAAACAAGAACGTTGTCATTTGTGTTTTCAACAGCGCCGTAACCCTCCGTGAAATCACAGCTACAATTTCTGAGTACGTTGGGTTTATTTTTCTTTTGTCATTATTATGTAATCTGGTATTCAGCTGTTAGAGAGCTAAAATACCCAGAAATGAGGACATATCTATGTTGAATTTATTGTTAGCGGCTTTGGTTATTTAGAAGTTTAATTTTATTTGTTCATCTTTCAAGCACAAACGTTTTGTGGACCGTAACGTCTTCATTGTTTTGGGTATGCAGTGAAACAGCCCTAACTTGCAATTGCGATGTTGTTGGGATATAAGGGCAAAAAAAAAAAGGAACGTTGTCATTTGTGTTTTCAACAGCACCGTAACCCTCCGTGAAATCACATCGGGATATAAGGGCAAAAAAAATAAGAACGTTGTCATTTGTGTTTTCAACAGCGCCGAGAGAGATTCCCTCCGCGAAATCACAGCTACAATTTCTGAGTACGTTGGGTTTATTTTTCTTTTGTCATTATTATGTAATCTGGTATTCAGCTGTTAGAGAGCTAAAATACCCAGAAATGAGGACATATCTGTGTTGAATTTATTGTTAGCGGCTTTGGTTATTTAGAAGTTTAATTTTATTTGTTCATCTTTCAAGCACAAACGTTTTGTGGACTATAATGTCTTCATTGTTTCGGGTATGCAATGAAACAGCCCTAACTTGCGACTACCTTCACGGTACTTGTGTACATTATCATGTTGTCTTTACAGTGACTGTCCTCATTCAAGTGGCAATTACACAAGGGACAGTCACTGTGAGATGTCCTCATTTGTGACAAGGACAGTCACACTTAGGACATCTCATAGTGATATTCCCTTGTGTAATTTCCACTTGAATGTATTGCTATTGAACCACATTAATGCTTTTCTTCTTCAACAAATGAGGACAGTCACTGTAAAGACAACATGATAATGTACACAATTACCAAAAAATGATCTTGTTAATTGATGTAACACTTTGTCTTGCTCACTCCCTATCCTTCACTAGGGTCTCTTTAGGCCAATGTTTTGACTTGATAGGGTACTTAACTATCCCTACACTCTTTAGGTATCTCTACCCAAGATCCCACTCCTTCAACTAGTGCACACCAACAAGAAATACAACGAACTCTGCTCAATACCAATCTAGCTACTAGGACACTCCTAGTCTTGTCTTCACAAATTGAAACACATTCAACTAGAACTTTACTCCATGGAGAGGCTGGCCACTAGGACCTCTATTGGTTTCAATATTACTCCTTCACCTATACTTTTCATCAGTACTTCAATCCGGTTCATCAAACCATGCATGCCAATTGCACCCAAAAATAGGCTGCTAGCAATTAGGCCTTTGTCAAGCCTTTTTGTTTATATTAAGCCACCTAAAGGGCTTAGGATTCAGATGCCCTTTATTGAGAACTCCAAGATATCTAAGGTCTTCTCCTCCTAGATTTTTTGTACACCAACTGCTACAGCCATGCCTGAAAACAAGTATTTTGACACAACTTGGACAGTCTGACTAAGAGTTTGTTTTCTTAGCAGCCAAAGAAACTCACCCAATCTTCTAATTTGACTTGGGGCTTCTTTAGATGTGTGTCTACCTCTCCATGAGATTTTAGTTGAAGCAACCAATGCATTCAACTTGTTGTAATCTTCTTGTAATGATTTGTCATCCCTAACTGTGCTCAACTGACTCACCTAGGACATCATTGCAAACATAGAAAATGAGCTTCCCAGGGCCCCTCCT
Organism: Chamaecyparis obtusa; assembly: GCA_027943335.1. NCBI lineage: Eukaryota > Viridiplantae > Streptophyta > Pinopsida > Cupressales > Cupressaceae > Chamaecyparis > Chamaecyparis obtusa. The sequence continues at coordinate 702,932 of BSBK01000139.1, read as the reverse complement.
TCCAAACATATAGTACATGGAGTCTCCTCACCCATTCCAAGAGCCCGTACAAAATTGACAATGGAATGATGAGCTAAGACTCCATTTGTTCAACCTGCCTGGTTCAAACCAATGATAGGGTACTTAACAAAAGAATTAACAAACTAGTTGGAATGCTTCAAAACTCAAAAAAAACACAACACAGAATAAAAAAACAACTTGTACTAACTTTTCCAATAGACACTGCGAGCTATCTAATCCATTAATCAACTGAAAACAAAGAAACAAAAAAACTCAAGAATTCACTAAAACCGTGTTACTCTACAAATCTTCTTAATTCCAAATGTTTTTCCCCCCAACCTTTTGCACAGATTGATGGAGGCCTCTTATAGTTGATCTGATGCCTAATTCAATGGTTTCATATAGTTACATAACCATCTTACTCGAAAATGCTCCCTTGCACAAATGTTGTCAATGTTGTGAATGACAACATTGACAACTTGTTACAACCTTTGGGATTTTGGTTCAAAACTTATTGTTCAAACACCATAAGACCCTAACCATGACTTAGTTAGGCTATTTAGACCTCACATAGGCCACTTCTACACTTCTTTGCCCAATTTGACCCCTAAAAGCTTCATTCCCACTTTTGCCACAATATTGGTAACTTGGGTACAAATTGGCACTTGCCTTCACAAAGGTCACACATGAGGACATCTCATAGTGATCAATTGTCCCTTGTGTAATTGCCACTTGAATGTATTGCTATTGAACCACATTAATGCTTTTCTTCTTCAACAAATGAGGACAGTCACTCTAAAGACAACATGATAATGTACACTCACTGTAAGGATAGTCACAAATGAGGACATCTCACAGTGACTGTCCCTTGTGTAATTGCCACTTGAATGTATTGCTATTGAACCACATTAATGCTTTTCTTCTTCAACAAATGAGGACAGTCACTCTAAAGACAACATGATAATGTACACTCACTGTAAGGATAGTCACAAATGAGGACATCTCACAGTGACTGTCCCTTGTGTAATTGCTGCTTGAATTACACAAGGGACAGTCATTGTGAGATTTCCTCATTTGTGACAAGGATAGTCACACATGAGGACATCTCATAGTGATTGTCCCTTGTGTAATTGCCACTTGAATGTATTGTTATTGAACCACATTAATGCTTTTCTTCTTCAACAAATGAGGACAGTCACTCTAAAGACAACATGATAATGTACACTCACTGTAAGGACAGTCACAAATGAGGACATCTCACAGTGACTGTCCCTTGTGTAATTTCCACTTGAATTACATAAGGGACAGTCATTGTGAGATGTCCTCATTTGTGACAAGGATAGTCACACATGAGGACATCTCACAGTGATTGTCCCTTGTGTAATTGTCACTTGAATGTATTGCTATTGAACCACATTAATGCTTTTCTTCTTCAACAAATGAGGACAGTCACTCTAAAGACAACATGATAATGTACACTCACTGTAAGGACAGTCACAAATGAGGACATGTCACAGTGACTGTCCCTTGTGTAATTGCCGCTTGAATTACACAAGGGACAGTCATTGTGAGATGTCCTCATTTGTGACAAGGACAGTCACACATGAGGACATCTCACAGTGATTGTCTGTAATGTCCCCTTTTTGGCTAACTTGGAAAACAGGAACAATTACTCCACTTCTCAGACTTACTCTATCAGATACTTACAATTAAACTAAGTAATGGAGGTTACTTAAGATATCAACCGCTATTTCAGATTCAATCACAATATGTGTGCAAGATGATATTGATACCAATATGTTTAATAGCACTGTCGGATATAATGATATGAAATATGCTATGAATATGATGTTTCCTATCACTTATAGTGATAGTATAATGATGGTATGTCTGATATAAACAATATCGATATACAATCAATAAGTATTGCTTACAGCAATGTATTTGCTGTGTCTGATATGATGATGTAATTATGCAAATGTGTAATATCACTATGAGTGATATGTTGCTATTTCAGATTCTGAATTATATGCTTGCAACTTCAAATATTGATGCTGTTTCTGACTATCCTTTCTATCTGTGCAATCATGGTGTTGTCTCGGATCTGCAATGATAAACTTGAAACCAAACTGCCAAAGGCAGATGCTCTATTGAGTATATCCAAATATGGATAAGTAAATAAAGTTCTAATGATGCCTTGAGTGACTGACGAGAATGCATTCTTATATTGTCTTTAACAAATGAAGAGATGCTATGAATGAGAAGTGTCTTGTTTCTTCCTCCATGTCCCTTTGTTAAGCACACCTTTCCATAATCCGACAGTTCACATAATATTATTTCATTATTTTCTGATCATAGATAACTCCCAGATTAACTCAATATCAAATCTTTTTATGAAGGTAATCTTCCCTAATTGGTAGTGCAACCAATAGTTAACATCCATTGTGTTTGTATTAGTTTGGTCTAACTATCATTAGTATTTAGTCAATCGATATTAACTCTTGCCTTATCCCATATTGTTATGATGATATCCAATCTTTCTACTCTGATATAAGTCGATATCATTTTTTGATAATTGTCCATTTATTGGTTGATTGCTGGTAATGGAGTTTGATCTTCAAATTGACTTCCATTCCTGTTAATACTTAAGGATACATTGTACTTATTATCCATGACTGATGCCTCATTCATCAATAGCTTGTGATATAATCACTGATGCTTTTGTGTTTCTACAAGATGTGGTTTATCTCAGACAATCGATAATCTTTCAATCCTTTAGTCGATATCCTCCTATGTGGTGTCTATTGATATAGATAGTAGAATTCAATCTAGTTTATGTTATTGTCATGATAACATAGGAAGTGATGGTGCATATTTGCTAGCGGGTCTTCATGTTTGATATTGCTTTATCGGATATGTCATTGTCTAAACTTGTGCAATTAATGATTATTTATAATATATGAATGGTTATCCTTCTTGCTTATCAATACATCTTCTGAAACACATAGCGACCTATCCCTTATTCATATCATGTTGATCTTGACTTCATAGTATTTGGTTCATTAATCATCCTCTCATGGTATCGATGTGTAATGACTAGTGATTGTTGTATCACTTCTTCGTTCCTCATCGTGATAGATAATGCAGATGTTTAATGTAGATGTATATCGATTACAGATATTCGATATTGCTTTAAACGTTATTATTATTATTATTATTATTACTAATGTTATTGTTATTATTAAATATTATAATTAATGATGTTAGTAATATTAATAATATTATAATAAATATTATTATAGTGATAACATATTGTTTTATATTGAGAGGTTTATTAATATTATTTATATATTAAAATTATTATATCAATAATTGATTTAATATTATTACTTAATATATTATTATAATATAATATATATAATTTATTAATAATTATTTATTATTAATTTATATTATAATTATAATCATAATTATATTATTTATTAATATTTTAATATTATTTAATTAACATATTACTTATTATGCTAACTATATATTATTATTATCTTTTGATAATAATTATATATTATTGTTATATACCGTTAATAATAGATTATTATATATCATCTAATCATTTTATTATTATACTAAGTTCAATATGTCACGGCTCATGACATTGTCCCTTGTGTAATTGCCACTTGAATGTATTGCTATTGAACCACATTAATGCTTTTCTTCTTCAACAAATGAGGACAGTCACTCTAAAGACAACATGATAATGTACACTCATTGTAAGGACAGTCACAAATGAGGACATCTCACAGTGACTGTCCCTTGTGTAATTGCCACTTGAATTACACAAGGGACAGTCATTGTGAGATGTCCTCATTTGTGACAAGGACAGTCACACATGAGGACATCTCACAGTGATTGTCCCTTGTGTAATTGCCACTTGAATGTATTGCTATTCAACCACATTAATGCTTTTCTTCTTCAACAAATGAGGACAATCACTCTAAAGACACCATGATAATGTACACTCACTGTAAGGACAGTCACAAATGAGGACATCTCATAGTGACTGTCCCTTGTGTAATTGCCACTTGAATGTATTGCTATTCAGCCACATTAATGCTTTTCTTCTTCAACAAATGAGGATAGTCACTCTAAGGACAACATGATAATGTACACTCACTGTAAGTGTACATTATCATGTTGTATTACAAATGGACCTTATGTTGGTCGGGATATAAGTGCAAAAAAAAAAAGGAACGTTGTCATTTGTGTTTTCAACAGCGCCGAGAGAGATTCCCTCCGCGAAATCAAGCGGGTTATCATTTGTGTTTTGAACAAAGCGGGTTGTCATTTGTGTTTTGAACAGCACCGAGAGAGATTCCCTCCGCGAAATCAAGCGGGTTGTCATTTGTGTTTTCAACAGCGCCGAGAGAGATTCCCTCCGCAAAATCACAGCTACAATTTCTGAGTACGTTGGGTTTATTTTTCTTTTGTCATTATTATTTAATCTGGTATTCAGCTGTTAGAGAGCTAAAATACCCAGAAATGAGGACATATCTGTGTTGAATTTATTGTTAGCGGCTTTGGTTATTTAGAATGCTTCCCCACAATACTTAATTACACAAGGGACAGTCACTGTGAGATGTCCTCATTTGTGACAAGGACAGTCACACATGAGGACATCTCACAATGACTGTCCCTTGTGTAATTGCCACTTGAATGTATTGCTATTCAACCACATTTATGGGCCCGTTTGGACCATGACACACAGTAGCATCTACAGAGAAGAATATCCCAGGTGTAACAAGTTGTAAGAATATACCAACAGTTCTAAGAAGTTCCCTAGCACGTAGTAGCATCTACAGAGAAGAATATACAACATGAGGGCAGCCACTGTAAAGACAACATGATAATGTACACTCATTGTATGTGTACATTATCATGTTGTCTTTACAGTGACTGACCTCATTCAAGTGGCAATTACACAAGGGACAGTCACTGTGAGATGTCCTCATTTGTGACAAGGACAGTCACACATGAGGATATCTCACAGTGACTGTCCCTTGTGTAAGCCACTTGAATGTATTGCTATTCAACCACATTTATGGGCCCGTTTGGACCACGGCACATAGCAGCATCTACAGAGAAGAATATCCCAGGTGTAACAAGTTGTAAGAATATACCAACAGTTCTAAGAAGTTCCCTAGCACATAGTAGCATCTTCTAATTGTCTATACCACTTCACAAGGTATTGTTTGCACACATTGTTTTTGGTTCTTTTGATGACCCTTGTTTTGAAATTGCTATTAGGCCTTGTAGCTTATATGTTTTGATTGCTGGAGAGCTTCTAAAGCTAAGCAAGAAGACCATTGCACGAGTTATAGCCGCGTGCTCAGGTTTGAAAATTGTATATTTTTTAATCTAATGTATATTTTAATCCTTTTGCCATGTCATGTAATATGTCTTGCCTTGTAGCTTATATGTTTTGAAATTGCTGTTAGGCCTTGTAGCTTATATGTTTTGATTGCTAGAGAGCTTCTAGAGCTAAGCAAGAAGGCCTTGTAGCTTATATGTTTTGTGTACTTTTGACAATTTTGCTTAGTCACTGAAAGTTGTAGACCGAAGTTTTCATAGCCCAATTTTTGCTTCCTGCGAAGAACGATCATGTCAGATAATATAAGTGAAGAACAAAATAGGGAGACAATCGCTAGATTGTGGTCTAACTTGAAAAGAAAAGGTGATGGAAAATGTTATTGTCCCTGCAAAATTTGTAAGGGCTTAAACCGTAGAAGATTGCTAATCAAAACAGTTAAGAGACATTGTAGGGAGAATGGTCACATTGAAGGGGGGCATGACTATCATCCACTGGTAAGTTGTTCATTATATCATTTTAACAATTTATATACATATGAAATCACTTGATGATGAGTTGAAGATCATGGTTTATTTATGTTAATCAATTTTATATAGGTTGATCTCCCCAGGGAAGTACATGATATGGAGGAACATGGGGGTGCGAATATCCAAGGTGAAGATAATGATCCCATGGAAGATGACGATCATGCGCCAGAAAACACAATTGAAGATGATGGTATAAATACATTGATCCATGACACATTTAGTCCAAGCGGATCTGATCATGATGATGATGATAGCCTTGATGTACCTCTACTTGAGAAGGCATACGAGCCCCTATAAAAAGACTCCCAAACAACTCTTCTCTCTACTGTATTGTTGTTGTTGAACTTGAAGGTTATGAATGGTTTATCCAACATAACAATGTCACGTATGTTAAGGTATGTCATATATGTCTTTATAGTTAACAAAGGGTGAATAATGTACCACTAATATTGTTTATATTAACAACTTATATTTTTTGCTGTAGATTGATAGGCGAGTTTTTGTTACCACCATCAAATATTCTACCTCGCTCATATCGAGAATTATCTGCTATTATGAAAGATATTGGAATGGAGTATCAAGCAATACATGCTTGTCCCAATGATCATATTATATATTATAAAGAACATGAATTTGCAACACAATGCCCTGTATGTCATACGAGTAGATATCGAACAGATCGAATAACAAAAAAGGTGCCTCACAAGGTTCTTCGTTACATCCCCATTATTCCACGGATGCGACAATTATTCAGGTGTACTAGCTTGGCACAATTTATGGATTACCATGCACGCAATAGAAGTCGAGATGACATTATTCGAATCCCTGCGGATGGTTTGGCATTTATGCACATAGAGGAAAAGTGGCAACACTTCAAAGAAGAACCTCGTAATCTCAGGCTTTCATTGGCAGCGGATGGTGTCAATCCATTTGGAGAGATGAGATCTGTTTGCTCGGTGTGGCCTGTTTTTGTTATCAACAATAACATTCCTCCGTGGATGTCAATAAAGAGGGAGCACATTATGTTGGCAATGATTGTTCCAGGTATTTTATCATTTGATAGTTATTAATTTACATGTACTTACAAATCTTACAGTAAAATGGTCACAATAATTATGTAATGTTACTGTTCATTCAAGTAGGTAAATATCAAGTTAAAGATATGAATGTATATATTGAGCCTCTTATTGACGAGTTGGTGGAGTTATGGAACGGTGTCACTATGTATGACGTGTCTAGACCAATAGGACAAAGACAATTTCAATTCCATGCAATACTTGTATGGACAATACATGATGCCCCAGGGCTAACACATTTTTGTGGTATGTTATAGTGAATTCAAGTTGCGCATGATAATTCTAATTATAAAAATCAACATATTTAATAATCCAATTATATCATTATCTTGTAGGTCTTCAAACAAAGGGAAAATTTGCATGTCCAGTTTGTGGTCCAAAGATGAAATCTCGTCATTCAAAAAGTTTAGGAAAGCATGTGTTTGATGAGTACAGACACTTCCTCCACAGGAATCATAAGTATCGAAGTATGGAAAAACATCTTTTCAATGGGAAAGAAGAGACTACATCAAAGCCACGAAGAATGACACCTCGCCTATGGAAGTTGGAATATAATAGAATTAATCGTCGAGGTAATGTCGTTCCACTTAATGGTTTATGTTTGTAATTTATATATTTCTATTGTGATTTTTGTTTACTAATTATGTAATTGATGATCGTGAAGGTCGTCAAGGCACTACTGACAACCTTCCAAAGGGACTAAAAAGCTATCCCAGACAATTTAGTAGGTTGCCCTACTACGAGGACCTACAAATTATGCATTTGTTTGATCTTATGCATGTTGGAAAGAATATAACAGAGACATTGTGGAAAATACTGGATGGAAGGCGTGACAAAGAAAAAATTGTCAAAATTTGTAATGACATTCATGAATCCAATCATGCACTGAAGAATTTCATTCACTCAAATAGCAATAGAGATCAGATTAATATAAGTGCCCTTCCTTGGTTATTAACGGAGCAGCAAAGTGATGCCATAAAAGAAGTCATACGAAAAATTCGATTTCCCACAGGATTTGCTGGGAACATAAGCAATCTCATATCAAAGAAAAGTGAATTTGGGCCAGGGCTCAAAACACATGATTGGCATACTTTCATCAAGGTAAGTTATGTTCTTCTGTATTTACAATATATTCATAAACTACGTGTACTATTCATTATGTTATGTTAGAAAATAATGAAATGATTGGTTTATAATTATTGCAGTACGTGCTACCTCTATCTCTCCCAGAGCACTTCAACAATAACATCAAACAAGTGATATATGATCTTGGAAAATACATGAGGTAAGCAGTAATATCTGTTCAATTTGTTGTATATATTTATTATATTCGCGATTTGTTTTTCTTGCTATGTAATCTATTGTATATTATTTTGTAAAGTCTCGTATTTATATATTTTTTGTGACTTGAATCTCTTAATGTAGGTGGTTGTCATCTAAAGAAATCCATAAAGAAGATATAAACTATTGGAAGAGAAGAATTCCTCATTTATTGTGTGAAATGCAAAAGTGTCTACCTCCAACTTTTTTCAATGCACAAGAACACTACCTCATACACCAAGTTGAGGAGATTGAATTGTGTGGACCTGCACACACTAGTTCAATGTGGATGGTTGAGAGGCACTTGAAATCTTTGAAGGCTTTGGTTCGACAAAGAGCACATCCTGAGGGTTCTATGGTAGAGGGATACATGGTATACCAGACTATGGTGTACATTACTGAATATCTTCCTAAGTTTGCTTCAAATATCCATGTAGATCGCATTTGGGATCTCGACCCTTTTAAAAAATTCAAAGGGGAGTACTTGATGGGGAAAGGTAGATTGAGGAAAGTGACAGGTAATAAATTATAAGATGTTATTGTAATAAATTATTTCTTAATCTTCAAAATAAATCGGTTGTAAGTCGTCTATTTTTTTTTTGTACAGTTGCTCGAGAGTGGGATGCACTACATTTGTATATTGCAAACAATCTTGATTGGATGACGGTATGGATTGAACGATGTCAACATTCTGGTCACACATTAACATGGGAAGGTGTATCTTCATTGGTTAAAGAAGCTCATCGTAATGGAGATTCTAATGTTACGCAAAGGGAAATAGATTTAGCATATGGTTTAAGAGATTTCCAGGTACGTACAAAATTATTAATCACCCGTATGTTTATCAACTCATGATATAATAATTTTGACATGTTTCACATATTATTGCAGGTTAAACACCACAAGGGTATGTTCTGTAATGGTCAAAAATTTCGCGTCAAAGTGTTGGATGACACGAAGAAAACTTGTGATTCTGGAATAACTGCAGTCTTTCAAGTGACTAATATTTCATCTAGAAATGACTTAGATCCTCAAGAGTCTAAAAATCAATACTATGGCATTTTGGATGATATACTTGAGTGCGACTTTAGTTCCTTCAAATTAGTACTCTTCGTTGTCAAATGGTACAGGCTACGACTTAATCCAAATGATCCTAATAGAACTGTTATTGAACATGATAATGGATTTACAATGGTTAATACAAGGTCGTTTGAGCCAGTTGGGGATGAGCCCTATGTTCTTCCAAGCCAATGTGAACAGGTATTTTACTCAGAGGTTTCACATAAACCGGGTTGGTCATTTGTTGTTAGACATGAACCGAGAGGAAGGCCGATAAAGTATAATGCGATGGAAGAAGAAGATACCGAAGAAGTAGAAGATGATGTAGATGATGATCACGATCGACAATTATTGGATGATGTTCCTGAGACAAATTTTCATGAAGAAGAAGAAGAAGATGATGCTGCTACTGATGATGATGATGAAGATGATGTTGATGTTGATGATGATGATGTTGATGATGACGACAATGATGATGACGACGAGGACGATGATGATGACGACGATGACGAGGATGATGATGATGATGATGATAATGATGATGAAATTTAAAGGTATGCCATCAATCCTTAATGTATTTAATATTCATTTCTTGATAGAAATATATTTGTCTTAAATGGTTACATAGTTTATTCATTATCTATTTAAAAGCTATAAGTGTTATAATGTGTACGTTTTAATGTTTTTAATTTTTATGTGATGCTTATGATGGATGTGATTATGATTATGATGTGATTATGCTCACGATAATTGAATTACATTTGCAGGAAATTGAACCCCTTTCAAGAGAATCCCGCACAATCTCATGGATCGACAGGTATAAGTCAATACACCTTATAGAAAGTCTATTTAATACACTTATCAATAGTAAGATTGATGTCTTCTAAGATCTCTCCCATTTGCAAGTACCAGCAAATAGGTATTTTTTAGAAGTGTCTTCCTCGAGTGAGGGAAATATAGGAATAGAAGAGGAAAGTGAGACATGCAGTTTATCTAGAATAGGGAGATTAACTAGAGGTCAAAGGACTAGAAGGAAATTCAATAAACACATGAAATTTTTCCTTGCTCAAGGGGGGTCATGTTCTTATGATGATGAGACGAAAGGCGACATCGAGGTGCCCTTGAGGTACCAACATCTACAGAAACATTGGGTACCCAAGGAACTTCCTCCAATAAACATTGATTTTTGTGTTAATGAGAGGATATATCGCATAGCACCATCATCATTACATGGTTTGGGCCTATTTTCTATGGATGGCATAAAGGTGTCTTACAACAAAGTTTCTGAATTGATGGAGTATGTTGGACCATGTTACGATTACAAAAGTTGGATGCATATTGTTCAATATAAAAAAAGTATGCGTAGGTATGCACTCTCGGCAAATTATATACAACAGGAAGACAATAATCAAAGTAAAAGTGTGGCTATATACATTGATGGAAGGCCAAAAGAAACAGGGAATATTGCAGGTTTTATAAATAGTACACGACCTGGGTCAACTATAAAGCAACCCAATTGCATATTTGAGGCGCACGAGGGAAATCGTGTATTCATCTGTGCGATAAAATCAATACGTGCAGGGGAAGAGCTGCTTATTGATTACAATTTGAACCGCATAGATACAAATGAGGCTACTATCATGGGGGTGGTACATACTATTAAACCAACTTCTAATCAATGACTCCAACATACCATTTAGTTATTAAATTTTTGGCTAACATTTTTATACTTGATCTTTGACACAAGGGCACAATATGGAGCAACCGCCCGAAGGTGATGGTGACGATATTCCTAGCTCATCTACACATGAGCAGGTAAAATTCATTGTAATTGTGCAAACTAGATAGAAGCAAAATGTTATTTTTTTTAATGTTATTTTCTTCATTGTTTTGGAGTAATTTTGATAATACTAATACTATTGTTGTCACAGAGGGCCGGTGGTCGGAGAGAGGGAAAGCAACCTGCAGTCCCTCAGGAGTCCCCCCTTGTGGACCCTTTTTTTATTGATTTAGCAGAGACCGATGACCCGATCGGTTCCATTAAAAAGCTGCTAAAGAAAATTGGGAAAGAACTTCTACGTTTGGTATCCATACATCCTCAGACTCAGGAAATAAAAGACAGGGCAGCTGAGTTGTTGCGCACTTCTGAAAACTTTAAAGTAAGTATTAATGAAATTTTTAATTATTACAAGAGTTCAATAATGGTTTTTATGTTATGCTCTTTTATGACATTAATTAAAATATGGATGCATTGTCTTTACAGAGTTATTTGCGTAATTTTGAACCCCATTCCCATGATGAGGCCGGTATTGCAAGTGGTTCAGGTAGATCACATGTTCCATTCCCCACTTGTGTTTTCCACTGAATATATATAGGAATGATCATAATCATTGACAATACATGCTCGAACAATCTTTTTTTTTAATGCTCTAACAATCTTGTCCATGCTAGTCCACGCGTTCTATATTTATGCATGCTCTAACAATTTTATTCTTCAGCTCCTTTCCATGATGATATGACAACGCCGCCTCCATCCAGGATAGCCACAAATGTCTTGCCGACTGCCATGTCAACAACACACAGCCTAAATGCACCAACTGTTGCACCATCTACTGGTACACAAATCCCTCTTTTTCTCTTTTTTGTTATGTGTTTAAGTGTTATGTGTTTACGATGTAGATCCCTTGATTGTGTTTGTGCCATGGGTGCTCTGCACCAATTTATTTCCCTTGAAGTATTATTTCTTGGAGGCATTTGATAATGGTTTTCATTTTTTGCAATAGGAGATGCAACAAGTCCCGATGCAACATCATTTCCTGGATGTTCCCGTGTTCCTAGTACGGGAACGGTGAAGGATTGCGTATTGATCATCAGCGACGATGAAGGTGTTCCCTTAAAAGTATCCAAACTTCTAGGTACTTTAAAGTTATTATTATTCTATAGTGATATAATAGTAATTTAGTTTTTGATCACTCTTCATCGACTAATGATCCCCTGATTATTTTGTAGGGAATGATATTTTTTGGCGAAAACTTGGTGACGAGTGTTTGCGGATATTCGGGCCCACCATACGTACATGGTGGAACATCATATCCTAACTAAAACCCCAAACCACTATTTTGATTTCATATCATTGCTAGAATAGTTTTCCTTTTCATCAATTTCTTGAACTATATTAAAGGTAGCTTCTCTTCATTTATGAGTCTAACATGTTTTTTTTTACTTAAAAGGTGGAATAACCAACATAAAAAGTTGAAGGATGATCTTGTACATAGTATGACCCAGCTTTTTGGACCTCGTGCATTCGAGAGAAACAAGCTCCTTGAAAGAGCTGGTTTATGTTTGAAGTATATTAGGGACCAGTACAGGAAATATTTAGAGGTTAACCCAAGGCACGAGCGTCCGCCTTGTGTTCTTGAGGCTGAGTGGCAGGGTTTGATTTTGGATGGAAAGTATAAAGCCGACATGAAAAAAGGAATTACGCCAGTAGAGAGTAGAGCAAGGTATGTGATACTTTTGAGAATGTAATTATGTACTAATTAACCTCTAAATTTTTCCTATACTAGTCTCTAACATATTTCAAACTTTTCATAGATTGCCTGACACATCAAAGGCAACAAAGGCAAGATTAGAAAAGCACGGGACACACAAGCTCGGCTCTGGTGGTTTTTCCAAACTTCAAGCACGAGTTGTAAGTATTAGTAAATGAAAACTTGTATCAATTTTTTTATATATTGCAAGGAAATTTTTTTTGATCAAACAATGCAAGTAAAATTCACCATACCAAGAAAAAATGTAGGGGTCAGAGTTCAATAGATGCCTCACAGAAGAGGACAAGAGAATTGGCTTCCAACAAGGCTATAGAGCCGTGGCTGAACGGCTACGAGCTGAAATCAGTGTGCAAGGTTCAAATAATGATGCATCTGAGCCACAGGTAAATAAGCTAAATGAAATTTATTTCAAATTGAATACTTTACCAATTAGTCTATTTGATGTTAAGTTCTAATATAAAGTGAGTATATCTATTTTAAGAAAGCAATGATAACAATGTGTAGGATATTGGAATGCAGCCTGACAATCCTTCTACACGATCTATGCATAATGAAGGTTCGCATGATGTGCATCCTAGTGGTGGAGGTATACATTTGCTATTAAAATTTTTATATGTAATTACAATTGGTGTTTGGATTAATGTAACATTTTGTATAGCAACTATAGAGGATCGAGGGGTCGGTGCTCATGAGCATGTTGAGGTTGAGTCTAGACAAAATGATGTGGCTAGATCAGGTAATTAAAGAGCGCCACAGTTATGTTCTTTAAAATAATTAAATACTTGTAACAATTATAATTAAATATTTTAAATTTAACTCTTTTATTTTTTATTGTAGAGGACCCCCCTTTGCAGCAGCATAGGAATTTGAGATCATCAAGAACAAAGAACAAAACAACTGATGAGGGGGGTATTGATGATAACACTGATGCTCCTCTTAGAGCTTACATAGAAAAAAAAATTAGAAAGAGAAAAAAGAAATGATTGTCATCTAAATACCTTAATTGATAATGACTGAATTTTATGTCTCAATGAATTTAATTATGTGCTAATGAATGTTCATGAATTATGTGTTTATTTTCATATTGATGAATGTTGTGTGTTAACGAATCTAATGTGTTAATGAATGTTATCATGTGATATTGATTGAATGTTACATTTTATTAATAATTGAAAGAATGAATGAATGTTAGATGTTAACGGGGAATGTAGAGTGATGTTAGGGGGAGGGGGGTGGGGCCAAATGAGCTTCCACCTTCACGTGGTTGGCCCTGTTTAGTAGAGAATATTAAACTATATTCTCGAAACAAAGTGAAGCTCAATAAGATACTAAATGAGTCAAAATGGTTATCAAGGTCCTCTATCCATAAGATACTTGTAGTCAAAATGGTTATTAATAAGATACTTGTAGTCAAAATGGTTATCTAGGTCCTCGATCCATTCCATAAGTTCTTCACCATTCAAACTTCCTCCATAACAAGGAATGTGCTCTAGGTTAGTCATGAAGCCTAGCATGGACTCTCTGTCAGATAGAGCCACTATTTCAGAGCCTTTTTTGTGCATTTCCTTCAAGCACTGTACAGTGTACGGATGTGAAAGGGAGGGCAGACCAATGTGGAAGTTAGAGTATTTATATCTTATGCTTTGAGAGTTTATTTGGTAGATTCAAGACACCTTATATCAAAGTTATTCCTTTTTCTTATCTGTTGTTCTGTCAAACCCTCATTTTTTGGGTTATTGCATTCAAATGGCCTTAACTTGCAAATAAACCATAGGATATCCTCTGTTCTTTGTAAAATGCAAGTTAAGGGGGTTTATTTTCATATTTTAAAAGCTTTGGAACAGGATACTAAGCCAGAGAATTTCAAGAGCAAGCCCTAGGTCAAGAATCTCAATGTTCTTGACTAGGAGTTGATGGATTATGCAAGATCAGAGGGTAGCGGCAAGTAAAGGACCTCAAACCTTGTTGAATCTAGATCTTTAGAGCATGGTGGACATCTTCAAACTCTGATCTTGGTTTCATGCACCCATTTTCAATGCCTTGTTTTGGAACCCACACCCAAAGGCATGCATTAGGTCTGCGGACTCAATAAGGACATTGATATGCTGGAGTGGAGTCAAGGTCTGGGAGTTGGAGGATTGTTAGAACATCAAAAAGGGTACTCAAAAAACATATAAGTTCATAAGGTCCTTTGTCAAATTGAAGAGTTATTGCTGCAGAACAGGTTTTGGAGACCTACTAGAGTCACTAGGTCTATTTGGACCCGTTTGGACCACGACACACAGTAGCATCTACAGAGAAGAAGTTTGGTATGCAATGGTCTTGAAACCTCCTGAGAAATTCTTGGTATGCATTTGTGTGGTGCAAAAGCTTCGTTGAAAGAGAAAAAGAAGAAAAGAATAGAAATGATTTTTTTTCTTTTTATGTCATATACTGTAACCAGCTACTTATAACTTGCAAAAATTATTATAACCATTTGAAATTGAAACTTAGTTTAATGTGAAACTGAGAACTGCTTTATTAGAGCTTTCTGTGATTTAGATTCAGACATCAAGAACATTGTTTGCCTAATATTGTGATTAATGTTTATTTATTAATATCTCATACTGACAAACAATTGATAATTGTAGGGAAAACGTCATTGGGGGTCTTTGAGGATCCACCAGAAGCCAAGGAGAAAATGTATTCAAATGCTAAAGATGGTGTAACAGTCCTTACAGCTGTTGAACCTTGCTGTGTAGATCATCTCCGATTCTCCAAGTTCAACAGTACTGTGGTATTCCTTTGGATACTTCTAATGGTAAATTTCAGACATCAAGTTCTTTTCGTATGAAACTACTACATTTGTAATCTGTAGTTTTAAACTTTTAGTTTATAAATGTTCATCAGCTTTAGTTCGTATGCTGCCATTTCAAGTATGATTAATGAAGTTACCTTTATCACAGGATGAAAGTGAGCAGTCAGCATACTGGTACGGAGCTGGCAGCATTGATACGGTGACTAGGGCATCGTTTAATGGTGGTATTGTGTTTTCCCGTATTTATGGCATCGGCCTTTTGAAGCATTGCCTTCATCTTTCTTAAGTCTGAGTTTTAAGTTTGTTTATCTCTCTCGGCGCTGTTGAAAATACAAATGACAACGTTCTTGTTTGTTTTTCCCTTATATCCCGATGTGATTTCGCAGAGGGTTACGGCGTTGTTGAAAACACAAATGAAAACACAAATCCCTTGTGTAATTGCCACTTGAAGGAGGACAGTCACTGTAAAGACAACATGATAATGTACACTTACAGCCCGTGTACATTATCATTGTGTCTTTAGAGTGACTATCCTCATTTGTTGAAGAAGAAAAGCATTAATGTGGCTGAATAGCAATACATTCAAGTGGCAATCACACAAGGGACAGTCACTGTGAGATGTCCTCATTTGTGACTATCCTTACAGTGAGTGTACATTATCATGTTGTCTTTAGAGTGACTGTCCTCATTTGTTGAAGAAGAAAAGCATTAATGTGGTTCAATAGCAATACATTCAAGTGGCAATTACACAAGGGACAATTGATCACTGTGAGATGTCCTCATGTGTGACTATCCTTGTCACAAATGACTATCCTTGTAAAGAAAACATGATAATGTACACATACAATGAGTGTACATTATCATGTTGTCTTTACAGTGGCTTCCCTCATGTTGTATATTCTTCTCTGTAGATGCTACTATGTGTTAGGGAACTTCTTAGAACTGTTGGTATATTCTTACAACTTGTTACACCTGGGATATTCTTCTCTGTAGATGCTATTGTGTGCCGTGGTCCAAACAGGCCCATAAATGTGGTTGAATAGCAATACATTCAAGTGGAAATTACACAAGGGACAGTCACTGTGAGATGTCCTCATGTGTGACTGTCCTTGTCACAAATGAGGACATCTCACAGTGACTGTCCCTTGTGTAATTGCCACTTGAAGGAAAAAAGCATTAATGTGGTTCAATAGCAATGTATTCAAGCGGCAATTACACAAGGGATAATCACTTTGAGATTTCCTCATTTGTGACTATCCTTACAGTGAGTGTACATTATCATGTTGTCTTTACAGTGACTGTCCTCATTTGTTGAAGGAAAAAAGCATTAATGTGGTTCAATAGTGATGCAGAGTAGTCAGGGCTTTTAGAATATACAAATATACATCCTTAACTCTCATTCCACCAAGGAAGAAGGAATTCCAATGGTTGAAACGTGAGTTAAGGTCTTTACATCAGTCAAACCCTGAAAATGAGGGTTTGTAAACAATGCACAGAAAATTTGAAATAACTTAGATATAAAACAAAGAGAATCAATCAAACCAACTTCCAAAGCATCAGATGTCACTATTACAACTTCCAGGCAAATTTTATCATCCAACCACCATCCGTACAGCCGTACAGAGTTCGTTTTTCAACAAAAATGCACTAAAACAGGGTTATTTTTATTTTTTATGAAAGCAAAATGATTACAATACTAGTTCTCTGTCTATCTTCGACCATTTGAAGCCTAAAATAGGCTCTCCAAATGTTGGTTCAACCATCTAGGTGGTTAGAACAGTTTATCCAACAAATGTCAACTTTGCTAAGCAACTTTTAAAGTTGCATTACAACTTTGCAAACAACTTTGCCGAGAAGGTTAAAAATGTGTTGTGAAACTTTAGGAACCTTATTAAAGTTATTTTGGACCTTCAAACTTCTTAACAACATCTAAAAGACACCTAATAAACACTTACTATGCTCATTTCATCCAAGGACTCAAAAGATGCCCAAGGTTTATAAGTCACCAAGGGGTCTTGTGTCCAACAAGTGGATGTTTATAAGGAGATAAAATCAATCCTTAATATTTATTACAAACCAAGAAAACATCTAAAACTCCTATTCTAATTTATTGTCATTCAAAAAGACTCTGATTTGTCATTCAAAAAGACTCTGATTTGTCAATCAAAAGGACCTTTCACCAGTCAATCCTTCAAAGCTCCAAGGTGAAAATCTTATGTTCCAATTGATAGGATTTGACTCCTTGGCTTCATGGCAACTTCCTTCAATCATGGTGTCTTTGGCTTGCATTAGGGATGCCCCTGTATCAAATAGCAATGCATTCAAGTGGCAATTACACAAGGGACAGTACATGCCCATTAAAGTTGGTGTTTTGTTATCCAGCATGACAATGGAGACAACATACTCTGTGTCAATTTTACTGATCAAATTTCCCTCCGCCAGGCAAAGCAACAATCTGGGTATGATAAGGTGAAATTTTGTAGTCCTTTTGGGTATGATAACAGTTCCAGTTTCCAATAAGATGGTTCATTTTTATAATCTAGCTTCAATTTCTCTTGTGAAAATCTTTTTTTCATTTTATGGGTGGTAAAATATAATTATTATGCTAGAGGTGTGTACTTATGGATGATAATGAAACAAAATGATAAGATTTAAGACTCTTGTTTTTTTTTTAAATAGCAATTTAAGTTTCCTTCTATTATAAATTACTGTTTTTCTATTTTTTAATGTATCTTTCCAAATCTTTTATATCAATTTTATTTATGAAATATAAATATATTAATAATGTTTTAGTGTTTTTAGGATTAGTTTATATCAATTCTATGTATCATCATTCGTCATTCAATTGTCAGTATTATTAATTTAGACTGTGCAATTGTAGAACTACTCGAATATGGGTTGGATGGATACTCAAGCAGGGGAACCCTCCTCAAATATCTCAAGCAGTGAACTTGGAAAAATGTGTCCTGAAGGAACCCTTTCCATCAGAGAGATAAAAGTACAAACAAGTAAAAGAAGCAGGCTCTGCAAATATGTTTTTGAGAAGAAAAATGATAGATTATTCGAGTACGGTTCATGAGGTATATCTAAAAAGACATTTTTTTTCTTATTATAATAAAAGAGGAAGTTGTGAATGTCAAAGTTGAGTGAAACAAAAATTATTTTCATCAAATTTTATTAGGCTTGCTTTTGGGAATAGTTTCTTACAATATTGCTATTAAGATTTTTATTGTGTAGTTTTTAGATTAGGTTTATAAAATTATATTTCATGAGTAGTGATTCATATTAATCAATTAACGATACTTTTGGAAGGTATTTTCAATGTGTCAAATTTTGATATTTTTACAAGAATTAGATTGTGTAATTTTTTTAATTAAAGTCATTGACTCATATTTCATAAATAATAGTTCTCATGAATCCATCTCTTATAAGATTGAATAGTCTATTTAGGAAGTATTTCTGATAGTATGTCAAATTATGATATTACTATTACCATTAGATTGCATGGCTTTGAAGTCAACCTCGTTGACCCATATTCTTCTCTGTAGATGCTACTATGTGCTAGGGAACTTCTTAGAACTGTTGGTATATTCTTACAACTTGTTACACCTGGGATATTCTTCTCTGTAGATGCTACTATGTGCCGCGGTCCAAACGGGCCCATAAATGTGGTTGAATAGCAATACATTCAAGTGGCAATTACACAAGGGACAGTCACTGTGAGATGTCCTCATGTGTGACTGTCCTTGTCACAAATGAGGACATCTCACAGTGACTGTCCCTTGTGTAATTTCCACTTGAATGAGGACAGTCACTGTAAAGACAACATGATAATGTACACTTACAGCCCGTGTACATTATCATGTTGTCTTTAGAGTGACTATCCTCATTTGTTGAAGAAGAAAAGCATTAATGTGGCTGAATAGCAATACATTCAAGTGGCAATCACACAAGGGACAGT
The DNA here is from genome assembly GCA_027943335.1 of Chamaecyparis obtusa. Lineage (NCBI taxonomy): Eukaryota > Viridiplantae > Streptophyta > Pinopsida > Cupressales > Cupressaceae > Chamaecyparis > Chamaecyparis obtusa. The sequence continues at coordinate 683,273 of BSBK01000139.1, read as the reverse complement.
CACTGTGAGATGTCCTCATTTGTGACTGTCCTTACAGTGAGTGTACATTATCATGTTGTCTTTAGAGTGACTGTCCTCATTTGTTGAAGAAGAAAAGCATTAATGTGGTTCAATAGCAATACATTCAAGTGGCAATTACACAAGGGACAATCGATCACTGTGAGATGTCCTCATGTGTGACTATCCTTGTCACAAATGAGGACATCTCACAATGACTGTCCCTTGTGTAATTCAAGTGGCAATTACACAAGGGACAGTCACTGTGAGATGTCCTCATTTGTGACTGTCCTTACAATGAGTGTACATTATCATGTTGTCTTTAGAGTGACTGTCCTCATTTGTTGAAGAAGAAAAGCATTAATGTGGTTCAATAGCAATACATTCAAGTGGCAATTACACAAGGGACAATCGATCACTGTGAGATGTCCTCATGTGTGACTATCCTTGTCACAAATGAGGACATCTCACAATGACTGTCCCTTCTGTAATTGCCACTTGAATGAGGATAGTCACTGTAAAGACAACATGATAATGTACACATACAATGAGTGTACATTATCATGTTGTCTTTACAGTGGCTGCCCTCATGTTGTATATTCTTCTTTGTAGATGCTACTATGTGCTAGGGAACTTCTTAGAACTGTTGGTATATTCTTACAACTTGTTACACCTGGTATATTCTTCTCTGTAGATGCTACTGTGTGTCGTGGTCCAAACGGGCCCATAAATGTGGTTGAATAGCAATACATTCAAGTGGCAATTACACAAGGGACAGTCACTGTGAGATGTCCTCATGTGTGACTGTCCTTGTCACAAATGAGGACATCTCACAGTGACTGTCCCTTGTGTAATTAAGTATTGTGGGGAAGCATTCTAAATAACCAAAGCCGCTAACAATAAATTCAACACAGATATGTCCTCATTTCTGGGTATTTTAGCTCTCTAACAGCTGAATACCAGATTAAATAATAATGACAAAAGAAAAATAAACCCAACGTACTCAGAAATTGTAGCTATGATTTTGCGGAGGGAATCTCTCTCGGCGCTGTTGAAAACACAAATGACAACCCGCTTGATTTCGCGGAGGGAATCTCTCTCGGTGCTGTTCAAAACACAAATGACAACCCGCTTTGTTCAAAACACAAATGATAACCCACTTGATTTTGCGGAGGGAATCTCTCTCGGCGCTGTTGAAAACACAAATGACAACGTTCCTTTTTTTTTTTGCACTTATATCCCGACCAACAAAAGGTCCATTTGTAATACAACATGATAATGTACACTTACAGTGAGTGTACATTATCATGTTGTCCTTAGAGTGACTATCCTCATTTGTTGAAGAAGAAAAGCATTAATGTGGCTGAATAGCAATACATTCAAGTGGCAATTACACAAGGGACAGTCACTATGAGATGTCCTCATTTGTGACTGTCCTTATAGTGAGTGTACATTATCATGGTGTCTTTAGAGTGACTGTCCTCATTTGTTGAAGAAGAAAAGCATTAATGTGGTTGAATAGCAATACATTAAAGTGGCAATTACACAAGGGACAATCACTGTGAGATGTCCTCATGTGTGACTGTCCTTGTCACAAATGAGGACATCTCACAATGACTGTCCCTTGTGTAATTCAAGTGGCAATTACACAAGGGACAGTCACTGTGAGATGTCCTCATTTGTGACTGTCCTTACAGTGAGTGTACATTATCATGTTGTCTTTAGAGTGACTGTCCTCATTTGTTGAAGAAGAAAAGCATTAATGTGGTTCAATAGCAATACATTCAAGTGGCAATTACACAAGGGACAATCGATCACTGTGAGATGTCCTCATGTGTGACTATCCTTGTCACAAATGAGGACATCTCACAATGACTGTCCCTTCTGTAATTGCCACTTGAATGAGGACAGTCACTGTAAAGACAACATGATAATGTACACATACAATGAGTGTACATTATCATGTTGTCTTTACAGTGGCTGCCCTCATGTTGTATATTCTTCTCTGTAGATGCTACTATGTGCTAGGGAACTTCTTAGAACTATTGGTATATTCTTACAACTTGTTACACCTGGGATATTCTTCTCTGTAGATGCTACTATGTGCTGGGGTCCAAATGGGCCCATAAATGTGGTTGAATAGCAATACATTCAAGTGGCAATTACACAAGGGACAGTCACTGTGAGATGTCCTCATGTGTGACTGTCCTTGTCACAAATGAGGACATCTCACAGTGACTGTCCCTTGTGTAATTGCCACTTGAATGAGGACAGTCACTGTAAAGACAACATGATAATGTACACAAGTACCGTGAAGGTAGTTGCAAGTTACGGCTATTTCATTGCATACCCGAAACAATGAAGATGTTACGGTCCACAAAACGTTTGTGCTTGAAAGATGAACAAATAAAATTAAACTTCTAAATAACCAGAGCCGCTAACAATAAATTCAACACAGATATGTCCTCATTTCTGGGTATTTTAGCTCTGTAACAGCTGAATACCAGATTACATAATAATGACAAAAGAAAAATAAACCCAACGTACTCAGAAATTGTAGCTGTGATTTCGCGGAGGGAATCTCTCTCGGCACTGTTGAAAATACAAATGACAACGTTTCTCTACATTATCATGTTGCCTTTACAGTGACTGTCCCTTGTGTAATTGCCACTTGAAGGAGGACAGTCACTGTAAAGACAACATGATAATGTACACTTACAGCCCGTGTACATTATCATGTTGTCTTTAGAGTGACTATCCTCATTTGTTGAAGAAGAAAAGCATTAATGTGGCTGAATAGCAATACATTCAAGTGGCAATCACACAAGGGACAGTCACTGTGAGATGTCCTCATTTGTGACTGTCCTTACAGTGAGTGTACATTATCATGTTGTCTTTAGAGTGACTGTCCTCATTTGTTGAAGAAGAAAAGCATTAATGTGGTTCAATAGCAATACATTCAAGTGGCAATTACACAAGGGACAATCGATCACTGTGAGATGTCCTCATGTGTGACTATCCTTGTCACAAATGAGGACATCTCACAATGACTGTCCCTTGTGTAATTCAAGTGGCAATTACACAAGGGACAGTCACTGTGAGATGTCCTCATTTGTGACTGTCCTTACAATGAGTGTACATTATCATGTTGTCTTTAGAGTGACTGTCCTCATTTGTTGAAGAAGAAAAGCATTAATGTGGTTCAATAGCAATACATTCAAGTGGCAATTACACAAGGGACAATCAATCACTATGAGATGTCCTCATGTGTGACTATCCTTGTCACAAATGAGGACATCTCACAATGACTGTCCCTTCTGTAATTGCCACTTGAATGAGGACAGTCACTGTAAAGACAACATGATAATGTACACATACAATGAGTGTACATTATCATGTTGTCTTTACAGTGGCTGCCCTCATGTTGTATATTCTTCTCTGTAGATGCTACTATGTGCTAGGGAACTTCTTAGAACTGTTGGTATATTCTTACAACTTGTTACACCTAGGATATTCTTCTCTGTAGATGCTACTGTGTGCTGGGGTCCAAACGGGCCCATAAATGTGGTTGAATAGCAATACATTCAAGTGGAAATTACACAAGGGATAGTCACTGTGAGATGTCCTCGTGTGACTGTCCTTGTCACAAATGAGGACATCTCACAGTGACTGTCCCTTGTGTAATTGCCACTTGAATGAGGACAGTCACTGTAAAGACAACATGATAATGTACACAAGTACCGTGAAGGTAGTTGCAAGTTACGGCTGTTTCATTGCATACCCGAAACAATGAAGATGTTACGGTCCATAAAATGTTTGTGCTTGAAAGATGAACAAATAAAATTAAACTTCTAAATAACCAGAGCCGCTAACAATAAATTCAACACAGATATGTCCTCATTTCTGGGTATTTTAGCTCTGTAACAGCTGAATACCAGATTACATAATAATGGCAAAAGAAAAATAAACCCAATGTACTCAGAAATTGTAGCTGTGATTTCGCGGAGGGAATCTCTCTCGGCACTGTTGAAAATACAAATGACAACGTTTCTCTACATTATCATGTTGCCTTTACAATGACTGTCCCTTGTGTAATTGCCACTTGAAGGAGGACAGTCACTGTAAAGACAACATGATAATGTACACTTACAGCCCGTGTACATTATCATGTTGTCTTTAGAGTGACTATCCTCATTTGTTGAAGAAGAAAAGCATTAATGTGGCTGAATAGCAATACATTCAAGTGGCAATTACACAAGGGACAGTCACTGTGAGATGTCGTCATTTGTGACTATCCTTACAGTGAGTGTACATTATCATGTTGTCTTTAAAGTGACTGTCCTCATTTGTTGAAGGAAAAAAGCATTAATGTGGTTCATTAGCAATGTATTCCCAGCATCTGTACCTGCATCTCTCTTATATACTACAAGTTACTTGCCATCAAAAATTGCAGTTCCCTCACGTGACATTGATGGTGAAGTGTTCTTTTCAAAACCATCATCTGTGGTTACCAATGCTCCTATTTTAGGCAATAAGTTTGTTGCATTCCATGAGCCATTGGTCAAGTTTCTTCTACGAGCTTCTGATGCCTCAAAATCTAAGCAGCGCCTACGCATGCCTCGTTGTGGTTGATTATCATTCTGTACATGAATTATAATGAGTAATCAGTTTTGGGCCTTGGAATCTTGTATGTAACATGCACAGGCATTTCATGGCTAAATGAATCTATTTAAAAGCATCAACTTTTCTTACATGATGCTGGATACATAAGTAGAACAAGCGTATATCAAATTGGAAGCAATCAGAACTCCACAATGACATATTATTTAGAGTACTCTTCAGTTTAAGTAATAATGCATATATTGACACTGTAAAGACAACATGATAATGTACACTCACTGTAAAGACAACATGATAATGTACACTCACTGTAAGGACAGTCACAAATGAGGACATCTCACAGTGACTGTCCCTAGTGTAATTGCCACTTGAATTAATTGCTATTCAGCCACATTAATGCTTTTCTTCTTCAACAAATGAGGATAGTCACTGTAAAGACAACATGATAATGTACACTCACATGAGTGTACATTATCATGTTGTCTTTACAGTGACTATCCTCATTTGTTGAAGAAGAAAAGCATTAATGTGGCTGAATAGCAATACATTCAAGTGGCAATTACACTAGGGACAGTCACTGTGAGATGTCCTCATTTGTGACTGTCCTTACAGTGAGTGTACATTATCATGTTGTCTTTACAGTGGCTGTCCTCATTTGTTGAAAGAAAAAAGCATTAATGTGGTTCATTAGCAATGTATTAAATTAATTTTTTTTTTTTAATCCACCCATGGGCGTCGCAATTGCGACGGAAACCCGTCGCAATGCGATGCAGGCGCCCGTCGCAATGCGATGCAGGCGCCCATCGCAATTGCTTGGGAGGTCCGTCGCGATTGCGACGGCCCTCTGAAGCCATGCGACGGGGGGGCGACGGCCATGCCGCTTCTTAAATCTTAGTCACATTGCGATGGATATGTGTCACAATTGCGACGGCTACCCATAGACGTCACAATTTGTGACTAAAAAATAGCGACGTCTATGGGTGTTGCTATTGCGACACATAGCTGTCGCAATTGCGACACATAGCCGTCGCAAAATGACCCCAAATGTATTAGTGACTTGTTGCTAGAGCTCGAGGATGGGCAACCTAAATATGATCCTTAATTGCCTAGGGTAGAAGAACAAGTCAATTAGACAACATCTGAGCCACTCTCTAAGATCATCAACTTGGACGATACATCCATGGTGGACCCGAATGAGGTCCTAACTATTGAAGACCAAGAACACCTTTTACAAGAAGTAGAAGAAAAGAAGAAGGAAGATGAGAAAGCTAGGGAAGACAAAGAATGATTCTGTAAGGAAGAGGAGTGGGTACAAGCCAAAAAGGAAGTCAAATAGAAACAAGAGGACAAGTACCATGCCCACCAAGAGGAAGGATCTTGTCTCAAGATAGAAGAAGAGACTAAGAAAAAGAGAAAGGAAGATGAGTAGCAACAGAAAGAAGAAGCAGATAAAAGGGCCAATGAAGATGCATGTTGTCATGTTGTAGAAGTCATAGAAAGAAGAAGAAGAAGAAGAAGAAGAAGAAGAAGAAGAAGAAGAAGAAGAAGAGAAGAAAACAGATGAGAAAAAGTCAAGTACAGGGGTAAAAAACCTTCAGGAACAACTGTACCCCCTCTATTAAGCACTCCTCCTAGGACTCCTATAAGGACAACACCCGATCCTTTGCTCACTCTGAACTTGAGCCAAGTAACAAATCCTCAGTCGAATCCACAAATGGAAACTAAAGCATCATAGGAAGGTCTAGCAATACTGGGGCTCGGAGAACCTTCATCCCAGGCAACACCAATCCCATCAGGGGAAGAACATGAGCATAGGACCACAGGGAACCCCTTAGACATTAGGAATGTACATGATGATGTTCGAGGTCCATCGACATGGTTGATGAGGTTAGGGAAGAGGAAGAAGTCTGATGATGTACTAGCTCCACCATCCACTACAACATTTGGGGTCAAATTCCAACGCCAATTTGCGATGGCACTACCATTTGTGTGTGATTTTTGTATTTTTTTTTGCAAGTGCCCCTGATGTTGTCGTAATAGCGATGGTTCCGTCGTAATTTCGACACCCGTGTGATTATAAACAAAAAAAAGGAAAAGAAAGGCTCATTTCTAATTTTTGTAGATTGAGCTGCATGCACGAAGAGGGCCCTAACTGTGGTAAAATTGGAAAGTTCCCACTTTACACTACTCTTATGTTGTGAAGCTCGAGCTTGATTTGGAAGCTTGGCATATGGCAGCCATGACTTGAGGTAGACATTCGAACTTTGTCTTCTCATTAACTCAATTTCATTTTGAGTGCATTTGTTGATTTAATGGCACAATATGAATGTTAATACTGGCATTGTTTACATCTTTGCATTTGGAATGCTCGATGACCCGCGAGTTTTGAGAGCTAGGTCATCGTGTGAAGTGTTTGATCTCTCTTTATTTGTTTTGTTGTTGATATTCACTATTTGGGAAATGTCTTGATGGCTCGCGGACTGCAAGCTAGGGCATCATGCATTATTTATGGCTCGTGGGCTGCAAGCTAGGGCATCATGCATTTTTTATGGCTCATGAGCTACAAGCTAGGGCATCATGCATTGTTTATGAGCTTATTGTTTATGCATTTGATTTATGCCGATATTGATGCTCACTAATTTTGCCATGCCCGTGAGCTATTTGCATCATTGATTGGCATTATTTTATTACTGATGTCCCTATTTGATTGGCACCATATTCATGTTGTTTTGATGTTTTCTGAATCTTAAACTAGGGCATCGTAAGTTTGATTTGGTACTCCATTCATTCTCGCTACTCATCATGGGTTCACAGCCCGTGCATGTTTGAGTTCTACTTGGACTCCATGTTTGTAGCTCTGTTAAGTAGTTGTTTAATTTTTATAATAAGTCATATATTGTTAAAGAATGACATGTGGGCAATATAGATTCAATGACATTTATGATCACTGCTTCTAAGATTTCCTATAAAATCCAAGAAAGTCTTACCATTTTTGGTTCAAATGTTCTCAAATATTTTTTTAGATTACAATTATTAATATATACTATTGCTATTATAATGTCTAGTACTATCAATGCAAGGGTACAATTATCTTCAATTGATTAAAGTTCTGAATTGATTCAAGGTTATGAATCCTTGTACAAGGGCTTCTTGAGGTGAAGTATTCCTCTAGGGTATGTGCAGGATCATGAGGGGCCAAACTATGCCCTTAAGTGGCAATGAAAAATCAGAAAATCAAGATTAGTCAACTTGACGTGAAAAAATGAACTAGTTATCTACCTAATATCAAAAAGTTGTAAAAACATAATTTGTAGGAAATTGAATGTAGTTTCTAAAATACTAAGCCTTTTTTGAAAAAAAATTAATATGATTGGTAAAAAGTATAGATTGCAATGCAGCACTACAAACATTTCAGTAAAAAAATAAGAAGTATGTGTATGTCTGACCACCCTAATCAAAAGAAAATGATAATATTTTTTTATAATATTCTATATATAAGTAGCTGACTTGTGCCCGGATGTGACGCATATTTTTTGGTATTTTTATTCCAAACAGATAATTAATTATGATTTTTTTGCTACAGCGCTTTTAGAATTTAAAAACTCTCGTGTCTGACCACCTTTACTCATTGAAAACTTATCATAATTCAATTTTTTTTAATTTTTTCTTATACTAGACAAAGCATAGAATGTGACGCATCTTTCGGATTTCAAAAATGTTATACGGTTTGAAAGTTATAGCTATTTTTCCATCAGTATGTCAATCAAGACTTTAGACGTAAGTGAACTAGAAAATAACTAATAAATACTTAACGAATTCAAAATCTGACAGCACTTATATCGATGGAAAGCTGACAATCATCCAAAGAAACCCTTTTCGTTTTATCAAAATCGAGTGGAAAAAAAGTCGTCAACCTAATGGTCGAAGTGTCGATATAAGAAAAATAGAGAAAAAACACATTTTTTGCACACCTTCAGCGTTGACCATGGGGCTTTGGTTTCCAAAGCTATTACCAAGCCTAATCGGGTACCCGAAAAAATCCGGTACCTCGATTTTTTCATGTACCCGATTTTGTTTGAATTTGAATTTTGAAAAGTTTCCCCCTCCCACTCTTTTTTTATTTCCCTTTAATTTTGATGTTTTTTTCTTTCACCCTGACAATCAATAATTTATATATTTTATATTTATGTTTTATATTTTATGTTTGATATTTTATATTATATAGTATATATATTATATATATTATTTATTTATATTATATATTCGATAATATCAATTTAAATGACCTAAGTATATAGTCTATTCAGATTTATATTAAATGCAATATTTTTATATTATACTATAAATGTTACATAATATATATATATATATATATATATATATATATATATATATATATATATATATATATATATATATATATATATATATATATATTATATATTATATATTAAATATTGTTGCACGTATATAATATAATGTCTAATATATATAATATATAAAATGAATAGGACATTAATATATTGTATATTTGATAATATATATTAAATGTAATATCTAATATATCTTATAATATATATTATATATTTAGTCTATTAAATATTATATTTTTTCAAATATTTTATATATTATTTTAATATTTAATTTAAGTTATAACAGATCCTCTCATGAGACAACAGGTCGAATCGGGGTCGCTAGACGTCTTAAGGGGTAATTAGGGTTTGTGAGGCAACTTCGGATGTACATTGACCATTTGGAAGGCAATAGGGCATGTCCAAGGACCAATGTACCAAATTTTAATGACTTTTTCCTAGTCGAACTCGAAAAGGGTCCATGGGGTGCTCTCAGGAGACCACATGTCCAATCAGTGTCGCTAGGCATCTTAAGGGGTCATCAGGGCTCGTGAAACAACCTTTGATGCACGGTGACCATTTGGAACGCATTAGGACATGTCAAAGGACCTAACTCAACAATTTAGATGAATTTTGATTAGTCAAACTCGAAAAGGGTCTATGGGGTGCTCTTGGGAGACCATTGTGTGATTTAGGGTCGATAGGTGACTTAAGGGGTCATCGGGGTTCCAAATAAAACTTTCGATGAACAGTGATCCTTTGGAATGCATTAGGACATATCAAATGACCTACGTACCAAATTTGGATAACTTTTGCCTAGTAGAACTTGAAAGGGGTCCATGGGGTGCTCTCGGGAGACCACATGTCAAATCGAGGTCGGTAGGCTTGTTAAGAGGTCATTAGGGTTCCAAATGAAACTTCGATGGAACGGTGACCCTTTGGAATGCATTAGGATATGTCATAGGACCTATGTACCAAATGTGGATGACTTTTGCCTAGTAAAACTTGAAAGGGGTCCATGGTGTGCTCTCAAGAGACCACGTGTCGAAATGGGGTCGGTAGGCTTGTTAAGGGATCATTAGGGTTCCAAATAAAACTTTGATGGAATGGTGACCCTTTGGAATGCATTAGGACATGTCATAGGATCTACATACCAAATTTAGATGACTTTTTCCTAGTAGAACTCGAAAGGGGTCCATGGGGTGCTCTTAGGAGACCACATGTTGAAACAGGGTCGGTAGGCTTGTTAAGGGGTCATTAGGGTTACAAATGCAACTTGGATGGAATGGTGACCATTTGGAAAACATTAGGACATGTTAGAGGACCTATGTACCAAATTTGTATGACTTTTTCCTAGTAGAACTCAAAAAGGGTCCATGGGGTTCTCTGAGGAGACCACATGTCGAATCAGGGTCGGTAAGCCTGTTAAGGGGTTATTAGGGTTCCAAATGTGACTTTGATGGAACGGTAACCCTTTGGAATGCATTAGGACATGTCAGAGAACCTACGTACCAAATTTGGATAACTTTTTTCTAGTAGAACTCAAAAGGGGTCCATGGGGTGGTCTCGGGAGACCACATGTCGAATCATAGTGTGTAGGCCTGTTAAGGGGTCATTAGGGTTCTAAATGAAACTTCTATGGAATGGTGACCCTTTCAAATTCATTAAGACATGTCAGAGGACCTATGTACCAAATTTGGATGACTTTTTCTTAAGAAAACACAAAAGGGGTCCATGGGGAGCTCTCGAGAGACCACATGTCGAAATGGGGTCAGTAGGCATGTTAAGGGGTCATTAGGGTTTGAAATGAAACTTCTATGGAACCATGACCCTTTGGAATGCATTAGGACTCCCTAGGGGTCAAAAGGGGTCAGGGGGACTCCCTAGGGGTCCTAACGTGTACTAGGACCCCTAGGGAGTCCCTGTGACCCCTTTTGACACATTGAAACACTCAAGTGTGTCTTAAGGGGTCCTTTTGACTCCCTAGGGTTCTTAACGCGTGATAAGGCATACTAGGACCCCTAGGGAGTCATCGTGACCCCTTTTGACACATTGGAATGCTCAACTATGTCTTAAGGGGTCCTACAACCCCTTAAGACACACTTGAGCATTCCAATGTGTCAAAAGGGGTCACGATGAATCCCTAGGGGTCCTAGTACACTTTATCACACATTAGGACCCCTAGGGAGTCCCTATGACCACTTTTGACACATTTGAATGCTCAAGTGTGTCTTAAGGGGTTCTACGACCCCTTATGACACACTAGAGAATTCCAATGTGTCAAAAGGGGTCACGATGATTCCCTAGGGGTCCTAGTATGCTTTATCACGCGATAGGACACCTAGCGAGTCCCCGTGACCCCTTTTGACACATTGGAATGCTCTAGTGTGTCTTAAGGGGTTTTAGGACACCTTAAGACACACTTGAGCGCACCAATGTGTCAAAAGAGGTCACGGGGACTCCCTAGGTGTCCTAGTACGCGTTAGGACCCTTAGGGAGTCCCCCTGACCCCTTTTGACACATTGGAATGCTCAAGTGTGCCTTAAGGGGTTGTAGCACCCCTTAAGACACACTTGAGCTTTCCAATGTGTCAATAGGGGTCATGGGGACTCCTTAGGGGTCCTAGTATGCTTTATCACGTGTTAGGACACCTAGGGAGTCCCCCTGACCCCTTTTGACACATTGGAATGCTCAAGTGTGCCTTAAGGGGTCCTACAACCCCTTAAGGCACACTTGAGCATTCCAATGTGTCAAAAGGGGTCAGGGGGACTCCCTAGGAGTCCTAATGCGTACTAGGACCCCTAGGGAGTCCCCGTGACCCCTTTTGACACATTGGAACGCTCAAGTGTGTCTTAAGGGGTCCTTTTGACTCCCTAGGGTTCCTAACGCGTGACAAGGCATACTAGGACCCCTAGGGAGTCATCGTGACCCCTTTTGACACCTTGCAATGCTCTAGTGTGTCTTAAGGGGTCGTAGGACCCCTTAAGACACACTAGAGCATTCCAATGTGTCAAAAGGGGTCACGGGGACTCTTTAGGTGTCCTATTATGTGTTAGGACCCTTAGGGAGTCCCCCTGACCCCTTTTGACACATTGGAACGCTCAAGTGTGCCTTAAGGGGTCATAGGACCCCTTAAGGCACACTTGAGCGTTCCAATGTGTCAAAAGGGGTCACGGAGACTCCCTAGGTGTCCTAATGCGTGACAAAGCGTAATAGGACCCCTAATGAGTCCCTGTGACCCCTTTTGACACATTGGAATGCTCAAGTCTGCCTTAAGGGGTCCTACGACCCCTTAAGGCACCCTTGAGCATTCCAATGTGTCAAAAGGGGTCACGGGGACTCCCTGGGTATCCTAGTACGCGTAGGACCCCTAAGGAGTCCCCCTGACCCCTTTAGACACATTGGAATGCTCAAGGGTGCCTTAAGGGGTCGTAGGACCCCTTAAGACACACTTGAGAATTCCAATGTGTGACAAGGGGTCACAGGGACTCCTTAGGGGTCCTAGTACGCTTTATCATGCGTTAGGACACCTAGGGAGTCCCCGTGACCCCTTTTGACACATTGGAATGCTCAAGTGTGCCTTGAGGGATCATAAGACCCCTTAAGACACACTTGAGCATTCCAATGTGTGAAAAGGGGTCACGGGGACTCCTTAGGGGTCCTAGTACGCTTTATCACATGTTTGGACACCTAGGGAGTCCCCGTGACCCCTTTTGACACATTGGAACGCTCAAGTGTGCCTTAAGAGGTCCTTAAGGCACACTTGAGTGTTCCAATCTGTCATAAGAGGTCACGGGGACTCCCTAGGTGTCCAAACGCATGATAAAGCATACTAGGACCCCTAAGGAGTCCCCGTGACCTCTTTTGACACATTGCAACGCTCAAGTGTGTCTTAAGGGGTCGAAGGACCCCTTAAGACACACTAGAGCATTCCAATGTGTCAAAAGGGGTCACGGGGACTCCCTAGGTGTCCTAGTACACGTTAGGACCCTTAGGGAGTCACCCTGACCCCTTTTGACACATTGGAATGCTCAAGTGTGTCTTAAGGGGTCGTAGGACCCCTTAGGGCACACTTGAGCCTTCCAATGTGTCAAAAGGGGTCACGGGGACTCCCTAGGTGTCCTAACGCGTGATAAAGCGTATGCGTTAGGACACCTAGGGAGTCCCCGTGACCGCTTTTGACACATTGGAATGCTCAAGTGTGCCTTAAGGGGTCCTACGACCCCTTAGGGCACACTTCAGCATTCCAATGTATCAAAAGGGGTCACGGGGACTCCCTGGGTGTCCTAGTATGCGTTAGAACCCCTAAGGAGTCCCCATGACCCCTTTTGACACATTGGAATGCTCAAGGGTGTCTTAAGGGGTCGTAGGACCCCTTAAGACATGCTTGAGCATTCCAATGTGTGAAAAGGGGTCACGGGGACTCCTTAGGGGTCCTAGTACGCTTTATCACATGTTAGGACACCTAGGGAGTCCCCGTGACCCCTTTTTACACATTGGAATGCTCAAGTGTGCCTTAAGGGATCGTAGGACCCCTTAAGACACACTTGAGTGTTCCAATGTGTGAAAAGGGGTCACAAGGACTCCTTAGGGGTCCTAGTACGCTTTATCATGCATTAGGACACCTAGGGAGTCCCCGTGACCCCTTTTGACACATTGGAATGCTCAAGTGTGCCTTAAGGGGTCGTAGGACCCCTTATGACAGACTTGAGGGTTCCAATGTGTGAAAAGGGGTCACGACGACTCCTTAGGGGTCCTAGTATGCTTTATCACACGTTAGGACCCCTAGGGAGTCCCCGTGACCCATTTTGACACATTGGAACGCTCAAGTGTGTCTTAAGGGGTCGTAGGACCCCTTAAGGCAAACTTGAGCGTTCCAATGTGTCAAAAGGGGTCACGAGGACTCCCTAGGGGTCCTAACGTGTGATAAAGCATACTAGGACCCCTAAGGAGTCCCCGTGACCCCTTTTGACACATTGCAATGCTCAAGTGTGTCTTAAGGGGTCGAAGGACCCCTTAAGACACACTTGAGCGTTGCAATGTGTCAAAAGGGGTCACGATGACTCCCTAGGGGTCCTAGTACGCTTTATCATGCGTTAGGACCCCTAGGGAGTCCCTGTGACCCCTTTTGACACATTGGAATGCTGAAGTGTGTCTTAAGGGGTCCTACGACCCCTTATGACACACTAGAGAATTCCAATGTGTCAAAAGGGGTCACGATAATTCCCTAGGGGTCCTAGTACACTTTATCACGCGTTAGGACACCTAGGGAGTCCCCGTGACCCCTTTTGACACATTGGAACACTCAAGTGTGCCTTAAGGGTTCGTAGGACCCCTTAAGACACACTTGAGTGTTCCAATGTATGAAAAGGGGTCATGGGGACTCCTTAGGGGTCCTAGTAAACTTTATCACGCGTTAGGACACCTAGGGAGTCCTTGTGACCCCTTTTGACACATTGGAATGCTCAAGTGTGCCTTAAGAGGTGCTATGATCCCTTAAGGCACACTTGAGCATTCCAATGTGTCAAAAGGGGTCACGGGGACTCCCTAGCTGTCCTAACACGTGATAAAGAATACAATGACCCCTAAGGAGTTCCCGTGACCCCTTTAGACACATTGCAATGCTCAAGTGTGTCTTAAGGGGTTGAAGGACCCCTTAAGACACACTTGAGCATTGCAATGTGTCAAAAGGGGTCACGATGACTTCCTAGGGGTCCCAATACGTTTAATCACACGTTAGGACCCCTAGGGAGTCCCCGTGACCCCTTTTGACACATTGGAACGTTCAAGTGTTCCTTACGGGGTCGTAGGACCCCTTAAGACACACTTCAGCATTCCAATGTGTGAAAAGAGGTCACAGGGACTCCTTAGGGGCCCTAGTACGCTTTATCACGCGTTAGGACACCTAGGGAGTCCTCGTGACCCCTTTTGACACATTGGAATGCTCAAGTGTGCCTTAAGGGTTCGTAGGACCCCTTAAGACACACTTGAGTGTTCCAATGTGTGAAAAGGGGTCACAGGAACTCCTTAGGGGTCCTAGTACCCTTTATCGTGTGTTAGGACATCTAGGGAGTCCCCGTGACCCCTTTTGACACATTGGAACACTCAAGTGTGCCTTAAGGGGTCGTAGGACCCCTTAAGACACACTTGAGTGTTCCAATGTGTGAAAAGTGGTCACGCGGACTCCTTAGGGGTCCTAGTACGCTTTATCACATGTTAGGACCCCTAGGGAGTCCCCGTGACCCCTTTTGACACATTGGAATGCTCAAGTGTGCCTTAAGGGGTCATACCCCTTAAGACACACTTGAGCGTTGCAATGTGTCAAAAGGGGTCACGATGACTCCCTAGGGGTCCTAGTATGCTTTATCACGCGTTAGGACCCCTAGGGAGTCCCCGTGACCTCTTTTGACACATTGGAATGCTCAAGTGTGTCTTAAGGGGTCCTACGACCCCTTATGACACACTAGAGCATTCAAATGTGTCAAAAGGGGTCACGATGATTCCCTAGGGGTCCTAGTACGCTTTATCATGCGTTAGGACACCTAGGGAGTCCTTGTGACCCCTTTTGACACATTGGAATGCTCAAGTGTACCTTAAGGGGTCGTAGGACCCCTTAAGACACACTTGAGCGTTCCAATGTGTGAAAAGGGGTCACGGGGACTCCTTAGGGGTCCTAGTACGCTTTATCACACGTTAGGACACCTAGGGAGTCCCCGTGACCCCTTTTGACACATTGGAATGCTCAAGTGTGCCTTAAGGGGTCCTACGACCCCTTAAGGCACACTTGAGCATTCCAATGTGTCAAAAGGGGTCACGGGGACTCCCTAGGTGTCCTAACGCGTGATAAAGCATCTAGGACCCCTAAGGAGTCCTCGTGACCCCTTTTCACACATTGGAACACTCAAGTGTGTCTTAAGGGGTCCTACAACCCCTTAAGGCACACTTGAGTGTTCCAATGTGTCAAAAGGGGTCACGGGGACTCCCTAGGGGTCCTAGTACGCTTTATCCCGCATTAGGACCCCTAGGGAGTCCCCGTGACCCCTTCCACACATTGGAACACTCAAGTGTGTCTTAAGGGGTCTGAGTGTGCCTTAAGGGGTCGTAGGACCCCTTAAGACACACTTGAGTGTTCCAATGTGTGAAAAGGGGTCACGAGGACTCCTTAGGGGTCCTAGTATGCTTTATCACGCGTTAGGACACCTAGCGAGTTCCCGTGAGCCCTTTTGACACATTGGAATGCTCAAGTGTGCCTTAAGGGGTCGTAGGACCCCTTAAGGCACACTTGAGCATTCCAATGTGTCAAAAGGGGTCACAGGGACTCCCTAGGGGTCCTAACATGTGATAAAGCGTACTAGGACCCCTAAGGAGTCCCCGTGACCCCTTTTGACACATTACAATGCTTAAGTGTGTCTTAAGGGGTTGAAGGACCCCTTAAGACACACTTGAGCATTCCAATGTGTCAAAAGGGGTCACAATGACTCCCTAGGGGTCCTAGTACTCTTTATCACACGTTAGGACCACTAGGGAGTCCCCGTGACCCCTTTTGACACATTGGAATGCTGAAGTGTGTCTTAAGGGGTCCTACGGCCCCTTATGACACACTATAGCATTCCAATGTGTCTAAAGGGGTCACGATTATTCCCTAGGGGTCCTAGTACACTTTATCACGCATTAGGACAGCTAGGGAGTCCCCGTGACCCCTTTTGACACATTGGAACACTCAAGTGTGCCTTAAGGGGTCGTAGGACCCCTTAAGACACACTTGAGCGTTCCAAAGTGTGAAAAGGGGTCACGGGGACTCCTTAGGGGTCCTAGTATGCTTTATCATGTGTTAGGACACCTAAGGAGTCCCCGTGACCCCTTTTGACACATTGGAACTTTCAAGTGTGCCTTAAGGGGTCCTACGGTCCCTTAAGGCACACTTGAGCATTCCAATGTTTCAAAAGGGGTCACGGGGACTCCATAGGTGTCCTAACATGTGATAAAGCATACTAGGACCCCTAAGGAGTCCCCGTGACCCCATTTCACACATTGGAACACTCAAGTGTGTCTTAAGGGGTCCTACGACCCCTTAAGGCACACTTGAGTGCTCCAATCTGTCAAACGTTGTCACGAGGACTCCCTAGGTGTCCTAATATGCTTTATCACGCGTTAGGACCCCTAGGGAGTGCCCGAGACCCCTTTTGACACATTGGATTGCTTAAGTGTTCCTTAAGGGGTCGTAGGACCCCTTAAGACACACTTGAGCGTTCTAATGTGTGAAAAGGGGTCACGGGGACTCCTTAGGGGTCCTAGTATGCTTTATCACGCGTTAGGACACCTAGGGAGTGCCCGTGACCCCTTTTGACACATTGGAATGCTCAACTGTGCCTTAAGGGTTCCTTCAATCCCTTAAGGCACACTTGAGCATTCCAATGTGTCAAAAGGGGTCACGGGGACTCGCTAGGGTTCCTAATGTGTGATAAAGCGTACTAGAACACCTAAGGAGTCCCTGTGACCCCTTTTGACACATTGCAATGCTCAAGTGTGTCTTAAGGGGTCGAAGGACTCCTTAAGACACAATTGAGCATTTTCGACCCCTTAAGACACACTTGAGCGTTGCAATGTGTCAAAAGGGGTCACGGGGACTCCCTAGGTGTCCTGACGCATGATAAAGCATACTTGGACCCCTAAGGAGTCCCCGTGACCCCTTTTCACACATTGGAATGCTCAAGTGTGTCTGAAGGGGTCCTACGACCCTCTAAGGAACACTTGAGCATTCCAATGTGCACAAAAGGGGTCACGGGGACTCCTTAGGGGTCCTAGTATGCTTTATCATGTGTTAAGACACCTAGGGAGTCCCCTTGAACCCTTTTGACAAAATGGAATGCTCAAGTGTCCCTTAAGGGGTCCTACATCCCCTTAAGGCACACTTGAGCGTTCCAATGTGTCAAAAGGGGTCAGGGGGACTCCCTAGGGGTCCTAACACGTACTAGGACCCCTAGGGAGTCCCCGTGACCCCTTTTGACACATTGGAACGCTCAAGTGTGCCTTAAGGGGTCGTAGGACCCCTTAAGACACACTTGAGCATTCCAATGTGTGAAAAGCGGTCATGAGGACTCGTTAGGGGTCCTAGTACGCTTTATCATGCATTAGGACACCTAGGGAGTCCCCGTGACCCCTTTTGACACATTGGAATGCTCAAGTGTGCCTTAAGGGGTCCTACGATCCCTTAAGGCACACTTGAGCATTCCAATGTGTCAAAAGGGGCCACGGGGACTCCCTAGGTGTCCTAACGCGTGATAAAGCATACTAGGACCCCTAAGGAGTCCCCGTCACCCCTTTTCACACATTGGAACACTCAAGTGTGTCTTATGGGGTCCTACGACACCTTAAGGCACACTTGTGCATTCCAATGTGTCAAAAGGGGTCACGGGGACTCCCTAGGGGTCCTAGTATGCTTTATCATGCGTTAGGACCCCTAGGGAGTCCCCGTGACCCCTTTTCACAGATTGGAACACTCAAGTGTGTCTTACGGGGTCTGAGTGTGCCTTAAGGGGTCGTAGGACCCCTTAAGACACACTTGAGTGTTCCAATGTGTGAAAAGGGGTCACGGGGACTCCTTAGGGGTCCTAGTACGCTTTATCACACGTTAGGACACCTAGGGAGTTCCCATGACCCCTTTTGACACATTGGAATTCTCAAGTGTGCCTTAAGGGGTCGTAGGACCCCTTAAGGCACACTTGAGCATTCCAATGTGTCAAAAAGGTTCACGAGGACTTATTAGGTGTCCTAGCGTGTGATAAAGCGTACTAGGACCCCTAAGGAGTCCCTGTGACCCCTTTTGACACATTACAATGCTTAAGTCTGTCTTAAGGGGTTGAAGTACCCCTTAAGACACACTTGAGCATTGTAATGTGTCAAAAGGGGTCACGATGACTCCCTAGGGGTCGTAGTATGCTTTGTCACGCGTTAGGACCCCTAGGGAGTCCTCGTGACCCCTTTTGACACATTGGAATGCTGAAGTGTGTCTTAAGGGGTCCTATGACCCCTTATGACACACTAGAGCATTCCAATGTGTCAAAAGGGGTCACGATTATTCCCTAGGGGTCTTAGTATGCTTTGTAACGCATTAGGACACCTTGGGAGTCCCCGCGACCCCTTTTGACACATTGGAACGCTCAAGTGTGCCTTAAGGGGTCGTAGGACCCCTTAAGACACACTTGAGCGTTCCAAAGTGTGAAAAGGGGTCACGGGGACTCCTTAGGGGTCCTAGTACGCTTTATCATGCCTTAGGACACCTAGGGATTCGCCGTGACCCCTTTTGACACATTGGAACTTTCAAGTGTGCCTTAAGGGTCCTATGATCCCTTAAGGCACACTTGAGCATTTGAATGTGTCAAAAGGGGTCATGGGGACTCCATAGGTGTCCTAACGTGTGATAAAGCGTACTAGGACCCCTAAGGAGTCCTTGTGACCCCTTTTCACACATTGGAACACTCAAGTGTGTCTTAAGGGGTCCTACGACCCCTTAAGGCACACTTGAGTGTTCCAATGTGTGAAAAGGGGTCACAGGGACTCCTTAGGGGTCCTAGTACGCTTTATCACACGTTAGGACACCTATGGAGTCCCCATGACCCCTTTTGACACATTCAAATGCTCAAGTGTGCCTTAAGGGATCATAGGACCCTTAAGGCACACTTGAAAGTTCCAATGTGTCAAAAGGGGTCACGGGGACTCCTTAGGGGTCCTAGTATGCTTTATCACGTGTTAGGAGACCTAGGGAGTGCCCGTGACCCCTTTTGACACATTGAAACACTCAAGTGTGCCTTAAGGGGTCCTTCGATCCCTTAAGGCACACTTAAGCGTTTCAATGTGTCAAAAGGGGTCACCGGGACTCCCTAGGGTTCTTAATGTGTGATAAAGCATTCTAGGACCCCTAAGGAGTCACCGTGACCCGTTTTGACACATTGCAATGCTCAAGTGTGTCTTAAGGGGTCGAAGGACCCCTTAAGACACACTTGAGCATTTTCGACCCCTTAAGACACACTTGAGCGTTGCAATGTGTCAAAAGGGGTCACGGGGACTCCCTAGGTGTCCTAACACGTGATAAAGCGTACTTGGACCCCTAAGGAGTCCTTGTGACCCCTTTTCACACATTGGAATGCTCAAGTGTGTCTTAAGGGTTCCTACGACCCCTTAAGGAACACTTGAGCGTTCCAATGTGCTCAAAAGGGGTCACGAGGACTCCTTAGGGGTCCTAGTACGCTTTATCATGCATTAGGACACCTAAGGAGTCCCCCTGACCCCTTTTGACACATTGGAATGCTCAAGTGTGCCTTAAGGGGTCCTACGACCCCTTAAGGCACACTTGAGGGTTCCAATGTGTCAAAAGGGGTCAGGGGGACTCCCTAGGGGTCCTAACGTGTACTAGGACCCCTAGGGAGTCCCTGTGACCCCTTTTGACACATTGCAACACTCTAGTGTGTCTTAAGGGGCCCTTTTGACTCCCTAGGGTTCCTAACGCATGATAAGGCATACTAGGACCCCTAGGGACTCATCGTGACCCCTTTTGACACATTGCAACACTCTAGTGTGTCTTAAGGGGTCGTAGGACCCCTTAAGACACACTAGAGCATTCCAATGTGTCAAAAGTAGTCACAGGGACTCCCTAGGTGTCCTAGTACACATTAGGACCCTTAGGGAGTCCCCCTGACCCCTTTTGACACATTGGAATGCTCAAGTGTGCCTTAAGGGGTTGTAGGACCCCTTAAGGCACACTTGAGCTTTCCAATGTGTCAAAAGGGGTCACGGGGGCTCCCTAGGTGTCCTAACGTGTGATAAAGTGTACTAGGACCCCTAAGGAGTCCCCATGACCCCTTTTGACACATTGGAATGCTCAAGTGTTCCTTAAGGGGTCGTAGGACCCCTTAAGACAGACTTGACCGTTCCAATGTGTGAAAAGGGGTCACGGGGACTCGGGGTCGGTAGGCGTGTTAAGGGGTCAATAGGGTTCAAAATGCAACTTCGATGGAATGGTGACCCTTTGGAATGCATTAGATCATGTTAGAGGACCTACATACCAAATTTGGATGAATTTTGCCTAATAGAACTCAAAAGGAGTCCATGGGCTGCTCTCGGGAGACCACATGTAGAAACGGGGTCCGTAGGCTTGTTGAGGGGTCATTAGGGTTTTAAATGCAACTTCAATGGAATGGTGACCCTTTCTAACACATTAGGACATATCAGAGCACCTACGTACCAAATTTGGATGACTTTTTCCTAGTAGAACGCGAAAGGGGTCCATGGGGTGCTCTCGGGATACCTCATGTCGTATTGGGGTCGATAGGCTTGTCAAAGGGTCATTAGGGTTAGAAATGAAACTTTGATGGAACGATGACCCTATGTACCAAATATGGACGTCTTTTGCCAAGTAGAACTTAAAAGGGGTCCATGGGGTGGTCTCGGGAGACCACATGTCGAATCAAGGTTGGTAGGCATGTTAAGGGGTCATTAGGGTTACAAATGCAACTTGGATGGAATGGTGACCCTTTGGAACACATTAGGACATGTTAGAGGACCTATGTACCAAATTTGTGTGACTTTTTCTTAGTAGAACTCAAAAAGAGTCCATGGGGTTCTCTGAGGAGACCACATGTCGAATCAGAGTCGGTAGGCGTGTTAAGGGGTCATTAAAGTTCCAAATGCAACTTTGATGGAATGGTGACCCTTTGGAATGCATTAAGACATGTCAGAGGACCTACGTACCAAATTTGGATGACTTTTTTCTAGTAGAACTCAAAAGGGGTCCATGCGGTGGTCTCGGGAGACCACATGTCGAATCATGGTGTGTAGGCATGTTAAGGGGTCATTAGGGTTCTAAATGCAACTTCTATGGAATGGTGACCCTTTCAAATTCATTAAGACATGTTAGAAGATCTATGTACCAAATTTGGATGACTTTTTTCTAGTAGAACGCAAAAGGGGTCCATGGGGAGCTCTCGGGAGACCACATGTCGAAATGGTGTCAGTAGGCATGTTAAGGGGTCATTAGGGTTTGAAATGCAACTTCTATGGAACCGTGACCCTTTGGAATGCATTAGGACTCCTTAGGGGTCAAAAGGGGTTAGGGGGACTCCCTAGGGGTCCTAACGCGTACTAGGACCCCTAGGGGGTCCCCTTGACCCCTTTTGACACATTGAAACGCTCAAGTGTGTCTTAAGGGGTCCTTTTGACTCCCTAGAGTTCCTAACACGTGATAAGGCGTACTAGGACCCCTAGGGAGTCATCGTGACCCCTTTTGACACATTGGAATGCTCTAGTGTTTCTTAAGGGGTCGTAGGACCCCTTATGACACACTAGAGCATTCCAATGTGTCAAAAGGGGTCACGATGATTCCCTAGGGGTCCTAGGACAGCTAGGGAGTCCCCGTGATCCCTTTTGACACATTGGAATGCTCAAGTGTGCCTTAAGGGGTCCTAACACGTGATAAAGCGTACTAGGACCCTTAGGGAATCATCATGACCTCTTTTGACACATTGGAATGCTCTAGTGTGTCATAAGGGGTCGTAGGACCCTTTAAGACACACTTGAGCATTTGAATGTGTTAAAAGGGGTCACAGGGACTCCCTAGAGGTCCTAACGCATGATAAGGTGTACTAGGATCCCTAGGGAGTCATCGTGACCCCTTTTGACACATTAGAATGCCCAAGTGTGTCTTAAGGGGTCACAATGACTCCCTAGGGGTCCTAGTACGCTTTATCACGTTTAAGGAACCGTAGGGAGTCAAAAGGACCCCTTATGACACACTTGAGCATTCCAATGTGTCAAAAGTGGTCACGGGGACTCCCTAGGTGTCCTAACGCGTGATAAAGTGTACTAGGACCCCTAGGGAGTCATCGTGACCCCTTAAGACACATCATGACCCCTAGGGAGTCCCCATGACCCCTTATCATGCCTTAGGACCCCTAGGGAGTCTCTCTCTGCCTCCAGTGAACTATTCTTCAAAGCATCCATTTTTGCATAGCTAGAGTTTACGACGCTTGTAAAAGGCACATTAAATACAAAGATTTAGCCAACGACATTAGTACATATATAATATACATTATATATATCATATACCTCTTTTTTATATATATTATATACATAAATATATGTAAAAGTTCAATTGTTTTCATTTGCTCCCGCTATTTTTTCATCAATTGGGGAATATCGGGTACCCAATTTTTGCCAGGCAATATTTGACAAAAATATTCCCTGTACCCACAAAGCAGACAATCACGGGATTTTATTCTTTTTTCACGCGTTGCAAAACAAAAAATGTGATTTGGGGCCCATTGTTTGATTTTTGTCGACTTGTGGTTTCACCATGGGAAGCACCAGTTGTCGAAAGGCTAAACGTAAGAGGAAGCTGACAGATGACAAAATTCAGGCATATAGGGAAAAAGATAAGGAAAATCACCGAAGAAGGAGAGAAGGTATGTTAACCATTAATCAAGGTGACCCCGTAAATGTAGTTGTAAGTGAAGAGGATGTTCAATTTGAAAATGCACAGATGGAGATTGAAAATGTAGACTTTGGGAATGAAAATGTTGCACAAGAACGACATGAATGTTATACATCTCCAAATTATATGCGAAATGAAGTCCCTTGTAATAAAGATAATCAATCTTCAAATTCGGGGCTTTCAAAAACACCTAAATGGTTAATTGAAATTGAGGAGAACATTATGAATAATTGGGAAGGAAAGAGGTCACATAGAACCATTAGGTTGTGGGCTTCAAGACTTTATGATCAATTTTTTCAAAACAAGACATTGGTTTAGAAATGTCAAATTTTTGTGCAGTTGTTAAAGATGCAAAAGATGAGACCTGTGCTTGTGAAATTAAAGATTCGTGTGAACAAAAAAATGGAGAGAAATGCCATTGTTGTGAAAAATCTTTTCAATGCTCTCAATAACATTGGGAAGACTAGCAGAGAAAAAGACAAGAGAGTTGCTCGGAGGGTTATTACAACCTCCTTAGTAAGTCATCAGTTGAGAAAGGCTCATTTGATGAGACAAACTTGTGTTGACTTCAATATAGACCGTAAAACTTTGGGTAGAGCACTTACAAGAAGAGAAAGGCTTGATGATCCACTTCAAATTGATACATGGGCTTATGGTGGGAGACTTCCACGTTTCGATAAGAAGCTAACAGACGTTGTCAAGGATGAAATTCAACAATTTTGGGATGCTAACTCAAGAGTGTCACCAAATGTGAAGGATGTCTTGAAGTTGAGAGTTGGCAATCGAGACCGCACTCCACATCCCAAACATTATGTGGAGGTAAGTCAAACAATGTTGTATAAAAAATTTTGTGAGACACATCCAACATTGAAAATATCACAAAGGTCTTTTGAATTCGTGAAGCCATTTTATTGTGTACCCCTTAAGATTCGAAATACATGTTGTTGCGAATATCATGTTGAGTTTTCAATGAATCATGAATTATTACGGTCCATTCGTTGTAAATTGCATGCTAATGAAATGCTAGAGGATTGTGGTGCAAGTGGTCTTCCCAAATCATCAAGAGACTTGCTAGATCAATTTTTATGTCATAGAGATGATGGTTGTTTATTTTATAAAAAAAATTGCTTAAATGCCAAGTGCTCAGAATGTGGTGGCTTGTCCAAGTTTAGAACATGTTTTCATGAGGGTTTGGAACACAATTTTGGAAAGACACTTGTCCAAAAAAAGGTATATGAAATAGTGAAATATACATTGAAGAGTGGAGGTGAAGGCTCTAGATGTGAGTTAGTTGCAAAAGAATACAATGTTGCTGATTTTATCTCAGATTTCAAGAAAAATCTTTTTTACAAGTATGGAAGGCATAGTCACAAGTCTCAATGGCTGGATCAATAATTCAGGACATGTAAGGACACTTTCCCCATTGGAACTATTATATCCATTGTAGACTTTGCGGAGAACTATACATTGCAGCCCAAAAATGAGACTCAGGCTCGATATTACAATTCGATTCAGGTTGCTATTTTTGTACACATCACATATAGACATTCCCCTGATAGCACAAAAGATGAGCGAAAGATAATCAGAGAGTACAATTTTTATATGAGGGACGATAGGTCTCACTCTCATGAGTTTGTTCAACATTGTTTCCAGAACTATTTTGACTTCTTGCAAGAAAATGGTATTGCTATGGATAGGCATCTCATTTGGTCAGATAATTGCACTGGTCAATTTAAGAATGCCAGAATGTTTTATTGGTTGTGTAGAATGCATGTGGAGAGAGGTGTACCTCATATTTGGAGTTTTTTTGAGTCAGGGCATGGGAAAGGGGAGCATGACGGAGCAGGTGCGTGTGTCAAGAGAGCTCTAGTTAAGGAGCAATTGAGGATTTCAGGTGCTGTACTTCTTGATGCTTGTTCTATTGTTGATTGGTGTACTTTAGCATTGTCACAGGGGGGGACTCTTGATTCTACAGTGCGTAGATTCTTTTGGTTGGTTGAGGATGGAACTATAGGAGATAGATTGGATTGTCAAACAGTGAAAGACTCTTAAAAAATGCATTCATTCCGAAGCTCCAATAGTAGTACATGGACCATTTGGACACGAGAGTTGGCTTGTTTTTGCCCCATGTGTTTTCAGTATGATTGGGATCATTGCGAGTCAAGTGAGTGGGTGGATACATGGGTTCCACAGTATCTGACTCCTTTATCTTTGACACTCTTTATAAGAAATGATGACATGGACACTTTAGTTGACTATGACCATCTTTCAGATCTTTTGAAGCCAGGAGATGTTTTTGCATTGGTTGCACCGCAGGGGAATGATGAGAGGTCAGATGATTGGTTAGCACATTGTGTACAAGGTAAACAAAAGCTTGTACAACCGATGACAGATGGTGATGGGTTCACATATCCTACTGGTTCAATTGTTGTTGTGGGAACATGGCTGCGAACATACATGATTAGAAAGAATGGAGTTCCCGCATTTGAAGACTATGAGAAGCACAAAACTATTCTTATGTATTCACACCTTGTTATAGCAACAAATGTCAAGTTGTCAAAGCATCAAGGAAGACCAAAGACAAAAGAACTTTGGACTATTACTACTACTGATCATGAAGCACTATTGGAGACCCTGAAGCAAAGAGATGATCCTTCAGGAACACTTGACTAGGTAATAAGTTAACTTAGTGCATTATATTCTAAGTTTGTTAAGCTTAATTTCAATACATTAATTTGACCTTTCTTAGATTGTATTTTGAGTCAATAAACTTGGTTTTGTATGTGGAATGTAACTTGTGCAGGAGCACCTATGAAGATGCCTATGGTCACCATGGATCCAATTAGAGATAGAAGGACAAAAGGATCCTTAATGGTTAATTGAGATCTTTTGAAGCCTATAATGGCAATTTGTAACAATCAATTTGATTTAAAAGTTAAATGTCCTAAAAGTCTTCATAAGGACTTATGACCAACATCATGTATGGGTGGCCAATAGTGCCAAGAAGAGATCTTACATGTCATATACTTATGTAATTTGCATGGTTTGAATTCTTACATGTTTGATTGTTGTTTGTAATGCTTTAAGGATATTATTTTTTATCAAATTTAACAAGCTTAATCATGATTAATTTCACAGTTCAAATTTCAAACATACCACTAACAGTCAGTTGAAAGCGACTCGTATCTCAGACCTTGTGAGAGGTATTGACAAACTGTCAGGTGCTACGGGATCATGTTTTTGAGATCTACAATAACCTCTCTCGGTTTTGGGCAATTTGACTTCGTTTGTATTTGGCAAGGCGATCTCAGTTGATGCCAAAACTTGCAGTGAGGGTCAGTTGAAAGTGGCTCAGCAGCGTATCTTTCAAACTGTCTAACCTAGCATCGAACCATCTACTCCATCGGCTCTGGTTGGCCAAGTAAATGCTAGTGACAACCCCATTCTACCCACAGAGTCACGAAAATGCTTGCGACCACGCTTGACCCAAGTGACCCCAAGGTGCACTAAGCACGATTGGGCAGCGATCTTCTGGGGCTCGTATCTCAGCCCTCATGAGAGCTATTGACAAATTGTCAGGTGCTACGAGATTGTGTTTTTGAGGTCTACAATAACCTCTCTCAATTTTTGGCGATTCGACTTCATTTGCATTTGGCAAGGCGATCTCAGTCGATGCCAAAACTTGCAGTGAGGGTTAGTTGAAAGTGGCTCAACAGCGTATCTTTCAAACCGTCTGACCTAGCATCGAACCATCTGCTCCATCGGCTCCGATTGGTTGGGTAAATGCTAGTGACAACCCCATTCTACCCACAGAGTCACGAAAATGCTCGCGACCACGCTCGACCCAAGTGACCCCAAGGTGCACTAAGCACGATTGGGCAGTGATCTTCTGGGGCTCGTATCTCGGACCTCGTGAGAGCTATTAACAAACTATTAGGTGCTACGAGATCATGTTTTCGAGGTCTACAATAACCTCTCTCAATTTTGGGTGATTTGACTTCGTTTTCATTTGGCAAGGCGATCTCAGTCGATGCCAAAACTTGCAGTGAGGGTCAGTTGAAAGTGGCTCAGCAGTATATCTTTCAAACCGTCTGACCTGGCATCGAACCATCTACTCCATCGGCTCTAGTTGGCCAGGTAAACGCTTGTGACAACCCCATTCTACCCACAGAGTCACAAAAATGCTCACGACCACGCTCGACCCAAGTGACCCCAAGGTGCACTAAGCACGATTGGGCAGTGATCTTCTGAGGCTTGTATCTCGGACCTTGTGAGAGCTATTGACAAACTTTCAGGTGCTACGGGATTGTATTTTTGAGGTCTACAATAACCTCTCTTAGTTTTGGGCAAGGCGATCTCAATCGATGCCAATACTTGCAGTGAGGGTCAGTTGAAAGTGGCTCAGCAGCATATCTTTCAAACCGTCTGACCTAGTATCGAACCATCTACTCCATCGGCTCCGGTTGGCCGGGTAAACACTAGTGACAACCCCATTCTACCCATAGAGTCACGAAAATGCTCGCGACCACACTCGACCCAAGTGACCCCAAGGTGCACTAAGCATGATTGGGCAGTGATCTTCTGGGGCTCGTATCTTAGACCTCATGAGAGCTATCGACAAACTATTAGGTGCTACAGGATCATGTTTTTGAGGTCTACAATAACCTCTCTTAGTTTTGGGCTATTCGACTTCGTTTGCATTTGGCAAGGCGATCTCAGTCGATGCCAAAACTTGCAGTGAGGGTCAGTTAAAAGTGGCTCAGCAGCGTATCTTTCAAACCGTCTGACCTGGCATCAAACCGTCTACTCCATCGGCTCTGGTTGGCCGGGTAAATGCTAGTGACAACCCCATTCTACCCACAGAGTCACGGAAATGCTTGCGACCATGCTCGACCCAAGTGACCCCAAGGTGCACTAAGCACGATTGGACAACAATCTTCTGGGGCTCGTATCTCAGACCTCATGAGAGCTATCGACAAAATGTCAAGTGCTACAAGATCATGTTTTTGAGGTCTACAATAACCTCTCTCAATTTTTGGCGATTTGACTTCATTTGCATTTGGCAAGGCGATCTCACTCGATGCCAAAACTTGCAGTGAGGGTCAGTTGAAAGTGGCTCAGCAGCGTATATTTCAAACCATCTGACCTGGCATCGAACTGTTTGCTCCATCAGCTCTGGTTGGCCAGGTAAATGCTAGTGACAACCCCATTCCGAAAATGCTTGCGACCACGCTCGACCCAAGTGACCCCAAGGTGCACTAAGCATGATTGGGCAGCGATCTTCTAGGGCTTGTATCTCAGACCTCGTGAGAGCTATCGACAAACTATCAAGTGCTACGGGATCATGTTTTTGAGGTCTACAATAACCTCTCTCAATTTTGGGCCATTCGACTTCGTTTTCATTTGGCAAGGCGATCTCAGTCGATGCCAAAACTTGCAGTGAGGGTCAGTTGAAAGTGGCTCAACATCATATCTTTCAAACCGTCTGACCTGGCATCGAACCATCTACTCCATCAGCTCCGGTTGGCCGGGTAAATGCCAGTGACAACCCCATTCTACCCACAGAGTCATGGAAACACTCACGACCACGCTCGACCCAAGTGACCCCAAGGTGCACTAAGCACGATTGGGCAGTGATCTTTTCGATTGTTGGATTCATAGAGGACTGGGACTATATCAGTGGGAAACTCAAGAGTGATTTTCAATACCAAGCTGATGATGCCTTCATGATGCATGATAATGCAATTCTTTGTGTTGACATCAGTCATGATTCAAAGATGTTGGCTTCAGGTTCACAGGGTGGGAAAATTGAGGAGGACGTGCTCACAATTGAATCCCAAAATACATATGTATGATGGCTTTGACAAAATATTTATTGGTGTCACTTGCATGAAGCGGTATGTTTGTGGAGAGCCAGAAATGACATGCTCTAGTTATAGCACCAAGCGTCCAATCAAAACACAAATGCATTAACACTTGTGTTGCAATAAGATCCAGATGGCACTATTCAGTAAATTAGTCCCTTCGCGTCTATCTCGTGTTTATGAATAGATGTTTGTAAGCCTTTATTGCTTTCAGGTTAAAAGCATTATCATTTATAGTTTAGTTGATTCATTGTAAATCTTGCATAGGGAGTTGTGCTTGGATAATTCAAAGGGCGCTTACGCTTCTCAATAGCGAAGTGACCCAACTATTGGTGTTGGTTGAGTCTTTTTGTTTGGACTTTAAAGGTTATTTTGTAAGCGTTTCTTTCGAAGACAAATCTGTTCACCAACAAGAAGTTAAACCTCAAACATAATAAGCTCCATGAACAAGGTATTCCAGAGTAAAGAAAAACAAATGTAACTTCAACAAGATATAATTTAAATCATAATGATAATCATAGTCAAGATATAACTTCACCATTCAATTCCACAAACATGAATAATAAATATGTATATACAAAAGATGATGCAAATATAACATATAAATGAATATGTTCTATATATGTATCAAATGTATCAAAAGTATGTCCATATACAAATATGGCACATGCCATTTCAAAATTTCTACAAAATCAATGTTTTAAGGTGTACAATGTGGCATATATGCCATCTCAAAATGTGCCAAGTGTCATCTCTAAATGACCACAAAACTAAAACTACATCCTATGCTGTAGGGGGATCATCAAAATGTAGCCTCTTTGAAGAAGTGTTGGGCTCTGATTGATCCTGCATAAAAAATGAGTTCAAACCAAAGTTAGATTGCTTACTTTATATGATTTGTACACACACACACACACACACACACACATATATATATATAATTCATAATTTTCAAACACTAATTTAATTAAATTTATAACTGAATACAAATAAATTTGTACCTGGTCTCTCGATCGCCTACCATGATCAAGTGTCCTAACATAAGTCCTAGGTAGCGAAGGGACCATGCCAACAATACCAACTCTGACCTATAAATATATATTTGCAATAATGAGATTAGTAGATTGGTGCAACATAGAGTAATAAATCTACAAAATAGGATGATAGCATAATAAAATTACAAATTGATTGAACTAAAATTAAAACTTACATCTGGTGATCCCTCCTCTGGAATAGTGGGTTGGGTCAACAAAGAAATGAAAGATTCTCGTGGGACCTCCCTCACAGTCGGAGTAACCTATGAGAGTAAAAAGATTGTCAATTATATATCAATGTACTTCATCATAGCAACCCTAGTTACAAAATACAAATAACAATATGTAAAAGTCTACGTACAATTGGGCTATCACTCCGAATCGAGATGCCTGTAACCCTACGCCGCCGAACCAGTGTCGGGACATCATCAATAGCCACACCCTATACAATAAAGTGCAAGTAAAATATTTATTACTACACACAAGTGGCATACATATGCATGCATAATTAATCTTAAACAATTAACTACCTTTCCTTTGTTGACACCTGATGAAGGAACCCCCTCACGCCCCCCACTGACGTTGGCTATAGCCTGCAAGAACACAATAAGATGACAATATATATGTATACACCTAAAAATGGCTTCATTAATTAATTAAATATTTATTATTTAATTACTATTGACTTGATAAATTAATTAAATATTTATTATTTAATTAATATTTGTTTCTTCCATTTATTAAGTAAATTATTCAATTTATTTAATAAATTCACTATAGTCTAATTCTATATCCTAAGTCTTCTAAAAAGTCTATTAAAGTGATTTAATTAAATACACAATCACCTAAATATGACTAAATCCCCTAGTCCACTTCATCCACCTAGTCACCTGACACATCACCTTGGCTAAGATAAATAATTATTATTAATTATTTATTCATATTTATCCTCACCCACACATGTCCTATTCTTAAGGGCTATGTGGCCTCATAGGACTTGGTCTCATGACCACTTGTCCTCTCAACAACCAAGTCAAGAGACATTCCCTATTCCTAAGGGGCTTCTCAAGCCACCTCTAAGGGTCAAGGGTGACTCATAGGACACTTGTGCAAAGAGTCCTCATGAGGAAAAGGTCTCTCCCTCTTTCTCTCTTTGGTCTTTGTGAGACACTTGACATGTGTCTTTCCCTTCCACCTTCTTCTCCTCCATGTCAATGTGAGAGGAACATCATCTCTATTCTTTCTCTCACATTCCAACTACATCCCCCTTTCTCTCAACTCCTTCAACCAAGTCAATTCTAGCCCTAGGATCTTCCACCATTCATTCTCAACCGTAGGATTCTGCCACCTAGGCCTAGATCCTCCAAAACTCTATAAAAGGAGCCTCATTTTCCATTTGAAAGCTAATAGGTATATTTTGAGAACAAGCATTCAAGCATCCAAGCAATCAAGCATCCATATTATCATCCCATCATTTGCATTTCATCCACCATATTTGCATAATCAAGTTTTAGTTGTGCACTCATTTCATTCAATCTCCACACTTTGGAATCATCTTGGGAAAGAGCTTCATTTGGAAATCTGAGAGCTCAACATCTTCAAGAAATCAAATCTAGGAGGACAATGGAGACAAGCTGCATTTCTAGGTGAAGGTAAATTGTTAATTTGGTTTCATTTGTTATTGCATTCTTCATTGTAGTTTGCTTATTAGATAGATTTATTAATCTTTTATTAGTTAATTCATCATTTAGAATAGTATCCAACTAATTTGCATACATTTTTGGTGCTAGAAGGAGGGCCCAACTGGGCTTTTCACTTTCAGTTTTTAGTTTTCCATGTGCAAGTTTTTCTACAGGTTATTTCTACGCATTCATCCACGATTCATGCGCATCTGTTCATTTTTGCTGTGCATCCATTCTTTGGCATAAAATTTTCATTTGTTTTCCTCTTTGTTATAATTGCTGCGCATTTGTCCGCTGTTCCTCCACATTTATTCATTTTCGCTGCGCATCCATAGTAACTGCGCATACATTCCACCAGGCTGCGCATTCATTAAACAATTTTGCGCATACACAATTACTGCGCATTCATCCATAGTTCCTGCGCATATATCACACTGTTCTGCGCATTTATCAGTTTCTATAGAAAAATTCAATTTTCTGTTAGATTTTTTTTTAACTAACATTTTGACAAGTGTCTGTTCGTTCTGGTAGTATTTTTTTAGGCTGTTTTGCAGGACGCAAATCTTTTGAAGACCCCATTGCTAAAAACATTTTTCTAACAATTTTATTTGCAGATTGCCAAGGGGTTTGCAAAATAAACTAAAATCTCATTTGGGCTTAAAATACAACATGTTTTTGCTTTGTGTGTTTTCCTTAGCATAGATTCATGTGTCTGTTATGTTTTTCTTAATAGCATAATTGTAATCCCAAAATTATAACAACGTATCCTCTCCCCTCGCCATTCGTGGACCTTGGGTGTAAGAGAAATTGTTATAATTTTTAGAGGGCGGTCTTTGGTGGGAAAAGAGGTACTCACCCCAAGGAACAACCCAGCCGGTAATAGGCTAAAACCAAGCCCTTCCAAACCGGTATATAAAAACTGCTAGTGTGATTAGTCTCACATTAGACAGGTGTGAAGTCATTGTGGCAACCAAAATCTCCTGCAGTACCTCAGTGGTGCGTTAAAGTCCTACTTAGTAGAGGTGAAAGCCTTGCTTTGAAAGGATTGGGAGAGCCCCCTTAATTGGGAAAATAACTTGATCACAACCACCTGAACAGATGTCCTTATTAACAACTTTTGTTTAGTGGCCAAAAATCTTCTATTTGCTGGCTCAAGGAGTCACCCAAGCTTGTGAAGACACCCCACATTACTCATGGTTCATAGTAGAGATAACAGTTCTTTGGGAAGTAATGACCCATTGAATTCGGAACTTGGTGTGCCTGAGAAGTGAGTGCACTGTAAGGAGGAGCCTGTGCCTCCAAGTTCCTAGGCTGTCCGCTATGGATTTGCGTGGCTGGATTTTATTATCCTAGTGGGGATTCAGCAGATATCGTCCTTGCCAACCTTAGGATTGTAAGCGTGTTTGTGCATTCATACTAGATTAAATTAGATTAAAATCATCTTTGTCTTGCATGTGTGTGTTTATGCATTTTTACTTTGCCAAAAATCAGAAAACATCAGAAAAACAAAAACTCAAAAAATTCCCCATCATCAAAATAGCAAAATCATCAAAAATTTGACAACCTGTGCATACATTCAAAATTTATGTGCATACGATTCAAGTTACTGCACATTTACATTTATCAGTGCGCATCTGTCAAAATTTACTGCGCATTTGTTTCATTTTACTGCGCATTTGTTTCATTTTACTGCGCATATATTACACTGTCCTGCGCATTTACAACAGAGAGCATTCTCACAGGCTTTTGGAATTTCAAAATCACTTTTTCAAATACCCATTTTCATCTTCAGTAAGATTCTAGAAAAATAGTTACATTACATAGACCTCTGATTTCTAATTTGACCACTTTCATCACTTTTCATCATCATTCCTTCCTCAAGAGTCAACAAATCACTTTCTTCCATTCTTAAGATTTTCAGTGTGGTGTTGAAGATTTACCTTATCTATCAGACTTTGATCTTGGTGAGCTTATCATATCAGGATATATCATCCTTAACCATCAAGCTTACTTAGATTATTGTTTCTTGACCCCAATTTTCAATACTTATCATATCTTTTCTACCAATCATTCTCCATATCTTTTTATCAAGAATCTTTCTTTTCCGCAATCAATTTCATCCGTTTTATGGTTCAAACTCGATCTCAGAAACTCAAACAACCTATTAATCCAGAATCCCTAGACAAATGGAAGGCAATAATAGCAATGATGAGAATCCTTGGCCCAAACAGCCTCCTAAGAAAACTAATCCTCTCACATTTGATGACGAACCTACTGATGAGGAACTTAGGGATGTTGCACAAGATCCTAAATTTTTACAAGTCATGGAATGACTTATAGGCTTGGATAAAGAGATGTATTTCCTCATGCTTTCTCAACAAGGAGCTAAGTTACCAAGTGATTTTGATGTTACCAATCTTAGAGAACCAACTCCTACACAAAATCAAGATATCCTTAAAGGTTCTCAAGATCCTCATGGAGCAAAGGAAATCAATCAACAATCCAATGCGTCCCATAGTGATCAACAACAAAATGTTTTTCAAAATAATCAGCAATCCAATGATCCTCAACATACTCAACAGTGTAATGTTTCCCAAAACTCGCAAGGAAACACATTATCTTTGGATCCCATCCTACAACAAATCTAGATGCTTCAACAACAAATTCATGATATTCAAACTGGATCATCAACTAAGAAGTATTCTTTGGATGATATATGTCCTTATCCTTTTGATAAGAATTTAGCAATGATTCCATTCCCTCCTCATTTTGAGGTACCAAAATTTGACAAATACAAAGGGAATTCGGATCCACAAGACCATATTCGTGAGTTTTGTGCTGCTTGTATTGAAGTCGCTCACAATGACACTTATCTTATGTGACTATTTCTGTGAAGTTTAGGAGGACAAGCCATGGAGTGGTTCTCCAAACTTCCCCCCGGCATCAAATCTTTCAATGAGCTTCTTGACAAATTTGTGACTCATTATTCATATAACATCAAACATGAGGTCACTATGCTTGATCTTTGCAATGCACATCAAAAGAATGGAGAACCTTTCCTTACTTTTTTGCAAAGATGGCGTCAATTGTTTTCTAAATATCCACGAATGAATCCTGAACAAGAAAAGATGGATATTTTTGTGCATAACCTTACACTAGAAATGAGTTATAGGTTACAATTGCAATGTCCACCAAATTTCAATAAGCTCATAGAAAATGGTATCAAGATTGAGGAAGCCATGGTCCGAAAAGGTGAGATAAAACTTTATTCCAAAGACAATGCTGGATCCTCAAATTCCAATTCCAACACTTATAACTCCAATTCCAACAATGACAAATTGAAATATTGGAATAAAAACAAAAACATTGTCAATGACGGAATTGTTGATAATCGTAATGTCCAACCGACAAAACCTCTTCTAAATCTAACAAGTATGACCAATGCTACTCAAGCTACATACAACAATTAGTCGGCAAGTCAAAATACCACCAAGGATTCACCTAAACCAAGATTGCCTTTTATCTCACCTCGAAGAAACTTTACTCCTTTAGGGGAATCTCTCGAATCAGCATTACGGAAGTTAATCACCAAGAAACTCATCACGCTTCCTGAACCAAAAGATTATGAACCTAGAGTGAAGCCTTCTTGGTGGAATGGAAATGATTATTGTGAATTCCACAGACGAAAAGGACATATAACTAATGAATGTCAAAGACTTAAAAATGTGATCAAAGACTTAATCGAAAGTGGTGAAATTAGTGTTGACAGACATGTCTCGAATGAATCACATATGGCCTTCAAAGATCCACTTCTTGAGCATGAAAAGGGAGGTTCTTCCAACAATAAGGGTGACAACCAAGCTAATTATAATAACACACCCTATAGATATGTTGGTAACATTTCTGACCATCATCCTTCTGCATATTATGCCAATGTTATTACCATAAAGGGAAAATCAGAGAGTCAACCAATCCATGCTACTACTCATGCTCAAGCCAAGGTTACTCTCCAAGGAGTCCAGTCTAAACCAAGCACTACTCACAAAAAGTCCGTTTATGTTCCAAAGCCCATACCCAATACTTCCAACCAGTACAATCTTTTGGAACAGCTCAAAAAGACACCGGTCAAGATATCCATCTTAGAGCTTTTGCGTCTTTCTCCATCTCACAAAGATATCCTTGAAAAAGCTCTCGTAGAGACCCAGGTTCCAACAACTCTAGATCCTGATCAATTTCAAGCTATGGTACGCCATTTAACGACCCCACACTATTTGTCTTTTACTGAAAATGATGATTTAGCCATTACCCAACCTCATAATGCTCCTTTACATATTGAAGTCCTTGTCCAGAATCATAAGATTAAAAGAGTATTAATAGATGGGGGAGCTAGCTTGAATATTTGCACGTTAAAGTTGGTCCTTGCATTGGGATTTTTTGAGAATGCCATTGATCCAAAAAAGAAAATCACAATAAAAGCCTATGATGAGGAAGAGTGATCATCCAAGGGGTTCGTTGTTCTTCCAATTAGAATTGGTCCTATTGTCAAAGATGTATCTTGTCAAGTCCTGGACATGGATCTTGCTTATAATATTCTTTTGGGAAGACCATGGATTCATTCCATGCAAGCTGTGCCATCAACTTATCATCAATGTATAAAATTTCCTCACAATGGTCAG
Organism: Chamaecyparis obtusa; assembly: GCA_027943335.1. Taxonomy (NCBI): domain Eukaryota; kingdom Viridiplantae; phylum Streptophyta; class Pinopsida; order Cupressales; family Cupressaceae; genus Chamaecyparis; species Chamaecyparis obtusa. Next base: position 646,563 of record BSBK01000139.1, on the reverse strand, counting down.
GAGATCACTATCAAAGGAGATTCCAATCCTTTTCAATATTGTAGCAATGTGCAGATTTCTGATTCTTTGGTTCCCAATAATCGTACTGGATCTTCTACAACTACACCTGGTGACCCTAGTAATATAGCATCAACTTCTAAATCAGACGGGATCAAGATAGATATCAAAGAAAGAAGTATGGGAGAATATACTTTAGGTCAAGCTCTTTGCATCACTGAGTTACCTTTATCTCCTAAATCATATGGTAGGTCTTTGATCACTAAACAACAATCAGAACCCCCTTCCACACTTGTTTATAACACATTTATAAGTGGGGGCACAATATCCAAAGAGGCAGCTGAGCGTAATGAAAATTATTGGCTTAAGACATAGAAGATTGAAGATGATATTAAACATGATTATATATCACCTGATGTCTATGGAAAAGGGTATACTTTGCTACAAAAGATGGGATATCAAGGTGCTGGACCTCTAGGGTTACAAAGAGAAGGTGTTATAAAACCAATTTTGCAAAATCCTAATTATCAACAAGACACTACAGGATTAGGATATAAGGGAGAAGGATCACAAGAAACAAAAGGAAAAGCAAAAATGCCACCTTTTCATGAGACATCTAAAGCTCCTGCCTTACAATTCAGAAAGCATGGCATGTATGTAGATCCAGAAAAATAAAGGATAGCTCAAAGAATCATAGATAGACTTGAGGATAATGATGATTCTGATTCTAATGATTTGGAATGGGATTCCTTATTTGATGGTACTGAAGAAATAGGAGTCGATGTTGTCTATCAATATAGTAACAATTACCATGAGGGTGCGAGTTCAATGAGTGACTCACTAGGATTGGTCCCACGTAATACTACTCGTGTTGATCATGAGCGAAGTGAGCGTTATCTTGTGACAGATAATTTGGATGAGAGTATGGAAATAGACCTCGTCGATACTATCATAAACCTTGACAACTTTTCCATCAATACCATCTCTGCTTTTGAAACCAACCCAAATGATCCAATGCCCCTTGTCCATCCTGACCTTATTGATTGGGATTCTCCCGATCACCCAGAACTTAATGTCTTCCATAATGATGATGCGATCATTGACTATCTTGGTATCAGGGATCATTTACCACCAGGGGATCACAAGTTAGGATTTCTGATAGAACTCAATGACATGGCCTATTTTGGAGAGAGTGCCAATCCTTTCAGTCATAAAAATATAAAAATAATCAGCATATCTAATGGTGAAAACCACTCAGTGGCAGTATTAGATCCAAAAATAGTAAAAATAAAAGACGCATCTGATGGTGAAAACCTCTCTGAGGTGCCTGACGATGGAAGGATTGACACTCTTCCAAACTATCTAGATCGAGAGCAATCTGCCATTCTTATAGAACTAACAGTACCACTTAACATTGGAACAGAGGAGTCTCCATGCATCCTCAAGGTAGCAGCATCCTTGACAGAATCAGAGAAAGAAGCTTTTGCAAAATTCTTCAGAGAATGACAAATCAACTTTGCTTGGTCCTACGCTGATATGCCTGGTTTGGACCCCAATCTCATTATGCATCATTTATCTATCAAACCAGGTGTAAAACTAGTTAAGCAGAAGCTCTACAAAATGCATCCTCACATTGCTCTAATGGTGAAAGCAGAATTGAAAAAGCTCCTAGATGTTGGATTCATTCAGGCTATTGATTATGCTAAGTGGATTTCAAATATTGTCCCGGTTTCAAAACCAGACAAGTCTATCAGGATTTGTATTGATTTTCGAGATCTAAATAAAGCTTGTCCTAAAGATGACTTCCCTTTGCCAAATATTGATATGATTGTTGACCTAACAGCTGGGCATGAGATGTTATCATTAATGGATGGATTTTCTAGCTATAACCAAATCAAGATTGCACCGGAAGATCAGGAAAAAACTACTTTTACTTGTCCGTGGGGTACATACTGCTGGAATGTAATGCCTTTTGGCCTCAAAAATGCTGGAGCAACTTACCAAAGAGCCATGATCACGATCTTCCATGACATGATGCATACCATCATGGAAGATTATGTTGACGACATTTTAGTGAAATCCAAAGACAGAGTTGGTCATTTGAGAGTGTTAGATAAAATATTCACCCGGATGGAAAAATATCAGATTCGACTCAATCCAAAGAAATGTGCATTCGGGGTCACATCTGGCAAACTGTTAGGGTAAATTGTCTCAGCTAAAGGAATTGAAGTAGATCCAAAAAAGGTTAAAGAAATATTGGAGATGGCTTCCCCCACTAACATCAGTCAGCTAAGATCTTTACAGGGGCGTCTTCAATCAATCCGAAGATTTGTTTCTCAATTAGCAGATCACAGTCATCCTTTTCAACATTTGCTGCATAAAAATATCTTATTCCAATGGGATGATAAGTGTGAGGAAGCTTTCAACAAAATCAAGTAGTATCTAGCGAATCCTCCAACTCTGATGTCACCAATTCTAGGCAAGCCACTCTTGCTCTACATTTCAGCCACGACAGCCTCACTAGGTGCTCTTCTCGCTCAGCAAGATCATGAAGGAAAAGAAAAATCCATTTACTACATCAGTCGCACTCTAGTGGGATATGAGTTAAACTATTCCCCTATTGAAAGAGCATGTCTGGCTATTGTCTTTGCTTCACAAAAGTGGTGACATTACATGTTGTCAAATTCTACTCAGCTTATTGCAAAGATTGATCCTTTAAAGTATTTGTTAAGCAAGACTACATTGACAGGCAGGTTGGCTAAGTGGGTCATGCTACTTAGTGAGTTTGATATTGAATATGTAGATAGGAAGGCTATCAAAGGTCAAGTGATCGCAGATCAACTAGCTGATGCTCCATTAACGGATGACCACCCTATACACACAGAGTTTCCTGATGCTCATATCTTAGCTTTGTCCATGCAAACATGGAAATTATTCTTTGATGGCTCATACACTCAACAGGGTTGAGGAGCTCGTATACTTTTTATCACGCCACAAGGATACACTATTCTAAAATCTTTCAAGTTGTTATTTCCTTGCACTAATAATGTGGCAGAATATGAGGCTTTTCTAATTGGGTTAAAAATGGCTTTACAATGGAATGTATCTAAAATAAATGTCTACGGAGATTCTCAGCTGATTGTTAACCAGGTTAATGATGATTACCAAACCAAAGATGATAAGTTATTTCCATATAAACATATGGTGGATGACTTTAAAAATTATTTCTCTGTCATCACTTTTGAGCAGATTCCTTGGCACGAAAACAAGGCTGCTGATGCCATGGCAATGATTGCTTCTTTATTTGATATCGAAGATACCAAGGCCCATTTTGAGTTCTTGGTGGAATCCTTGACTTGTCCTTCATATGATGACCCTGATACAAGTATTATATGTCATCTGATTGGACATGACTCCCCAACCTATGGAAAGATCTATTCTTACCTCAAAGATAACACTTTCCCTCCTGACCTATCCCGTAATCAAAAATGAACTTTTCTCCGCCAAACCTCCCGCTATATTTTAATATCCGACACCCTTTATTGGTGAGGTTTTGACGGTACTCTCCTGCGATGTCTCAAACATGATGAAGCTCAACTTTCCTTACGGGATGTACATGAAGGTATTTGTGGGACACATTTGAGTGGTCCCTCTTTGGCTAAGAAACTCATGCGTATGGGTTATTATTGGCCTACCATGGAAGTAGATTCCTTTCATTTTGCTAGGGCATGCAAGAAATGTCAGATACATGGAAACCTTATCCATGCTCCAACACAAGAGTTACATCCTTTTACAACTACTTTTCCATTCAATCGGTGGGGACTCGACCTCATGGGCGCTATCAATCCTCCATCTTCCAATGGTCACAAATGGATCCTCACTGCCATAGAATACTTCACTAAATGGATTGAGGCCGTTCCATTGATTACCGCCACAGGGAAACAAATATCCATGTTTATCTTAAACTATATCATCTGCAGATATGGTATACCTATGTATCTCATTATTGATCATGGGAAATAGTTCCAAAATTAGGACATGGATGAACTGTGCGCCAAATTCCACATCACCCACAACTATTCCACCATCTACTATCCTCAAGGAAACGGCCAAGCTGAGGCGTCAAACAAAAAAATTGTTAAAATCTACAAAAGACTGTCAATGACGCTGGCCGTGATTGGCATCTTCAACTTAATCCTGCCTTATGGGCTTACCGCACCTCCATCCATACTCCTACTGGAGCCACTCCATACTCCCTTGTTTATGAATCTAAAGCAGTCCTACCCCTCGAGGTTGAGTTGCCTTCAGTTTGTGTTACTCTTAAAGATTTAATTCCTAATGAAGAGTATAGAGTTGCATGCTTGACTGAATTGGAACTCCTAGATGAACGCCGTTAGCGCGCCTATGATCATTTGAAAGTTTATCAGCAACGTCTATCCCGTCAGTGCAATAGCAAGGTAAAGATCAGAGACTTTCAGTTGGGTGACTTAGTCCTTCGAGAAAATCCAAAGAATCAACAACACCGTGAAAAGAAGGGTAAGTTTGAACCTAATTGGTTAGGACCTTTTGTGATCACAACAGTCTATGGTTCTGGAGCTTATCAGTTATCTACACTTGAAGGGGATCCCTTGGATGAGCCTCTTAACAGTATCCATCTCAAGAAGTTTTATCCTTGAAATCCCAATGCAAGGGGCATGTATATAGGCTGTATATATATTCTGTAAATAAAAAAATAATAATAAAAATACAAAAAAATCACAAAATCAAAAGAAAAACTGCAATAAAAGCATATGGTGAATACCTGGAAACAGGCGCTATATGTGACAAGTTAGCTCCTCTATCTATTAGGCTTCTTTTAGTGTGTTTGTTCATTGTATATATCCATAATAAAATGGTTAGTCAGTCCTCATCCCCACCATGTATATATCATAATAAAATGGCCAGTTCATTATCCATAATAAAATCTGATCATAGCTTGATCTTTTGTCATGGTCTTCATCCTAGTCTTGTTGTGTCTTTCTTCATCCATAATAAGTCAGTCCATCACCTAGCTGGAGGCATGTCCTTGACTTAGTTTGGGAAGTGGATCTATGATAGTCGTGACTCTTAGAGGACATAATGGAGTTATTTTCACCAAGCAAGAAGACATAATCAAATGTCCTTTTACAATGATATCTTCATGCTGAATCCAAATCTATGATCTATTCTTCGACACATGACCACTTATCTATATATCTTGACTCTACATCATCACTTGAATTGATCAACATGTCCTACATCAATCTTTTTGGCAAAAGAAATGTATATTCATGAGAGGCATGTTAGAATGGTTTGTTGTAGATTATGCATTCATATCTGGATTTCATTGTTATCATGTTTCCTATGCTATTCTGGGATATCTTTTGACATGAGTTTGAAACTCCCATGTCATTGATTAGAATAGACGGGATGGAGCATGGTATTTTCTTTGATTGCTGTTTGTGGGGTATTTTCTGATGAAATCAAAGGATCCAATAATTTGGGGTGTCTGTGTATAAGTGCCTTCATCCATTTCATAGTATGAACAACTTAAACATCATGTTGCTCTGCAAATACTATTTATGGTGATACGCTATCGCATACCTCGACTCCAAATATTTGTTCCTTGATTAAGGAGGAAATATTCCTTGTCTGTTACGCAAACAAAACTCAGGTCATCTTGGTTCAATTATACCTAGATGCTTGTCAAGTTTGCAATATTAAACTCCATGCAAAAAGTGCTCAGGTCATCCTGGTTTAATTATACCATGATGCTTGCATTTTCTTGCAACATAATGAGCTCAATGATGAAAATCAAATTCTAGTTATTATGAAGTTCTAAGATGTTACATGAAGTTGTGGAGATACTCATTTCATATTTCATTTTGCATTGCATTATACCATTTCCTAGATTTGCATATCAGTGCTCCTTTTATAGGGATTTATAGGTTACCTTTCTTATTAGGTTATCTATTTTCTTAGTCTATTCTTCTTGTGTCAAATACATTGTTATTTAAGTTGAGGACATTTGGACAACCACACATATTATGACTTTTTTGCATTTAACACTTAAATCATTTAGAGACATAATTTATCTTCATTAGGAGTGTTCATTTATATATAATTTGGTCATTTATTATAGCTATCGTTTCATCTCATTTTCTTTTATCACATTATCCGTTATTACATTTAAATCATCTTAGATACATTATCATTTATTACATTAGATATCATTTGCATTATATCATTCATTTATTATTCATTATCCACATTGTTCATCACAAATATTGCATTGATAATCACATAGCATTAATAAATTCATTTAAGATGTGCATTTATGTCACCATCATATGATTATTAACCATTAAGCATCAACAAAATCAAAACATGCATATAAATCATTTTGCATTCTAAGACATACATTTTATGCATCTGAAAGTACATCATCACAACCTGCATATGTCAGTACGCACATGTATATAAATCATCAAAGTAAATCATGATAGAACTGCATCACATACAATCCATAAAACAACAAAAATATCTCAATGTCTAATGATATAAATCAATAACAATGTGTCTATAGTCAGTGTCTGTCAAGTCAAAATATACTGATACAATGAATCATAATGATACAAAAGTGTATACAATGATCTCTCACAAATCTATGAACCACTGCCTCCAGACTCTGTATGTCGCTGTCTACGGGAGGCAATGTGGCCCTGTGCTGCTACACTCCCTGATGCTGAGGATCCACCCTGACCTCCTGAACCTATCGGTGCTCTAGGAGGACGTGATATCCTCTATGTCATCATCCCCAAAGATGGCTCTGCACTCTGTGACTCCGCCGTGTCGATCATACTGCACTAACTCTCCTGTGATGGGAAGCCGGAGGATGCGATATACATCCTCTAGTGTCACTGTCATCTCCCCTGTCGGAAGATGGAATGTACTCATCTCTGAGTGCCATCTCTCAGCTAATGCGGTCATCATGCTCAGATTCGCCTGAATCTCGAGCGTGTAAATCACATGGTAAAGTCCCGATGCTCCTATCACCAGTCTCTCTGTCTCTGATAATGCTGGTCTCAGGTTCTGTGTGATGAAATATCTCTCCCGTGACATCAGAACATCTGTGATATCCTCCTATTCAAGTCAACAACAATCAACCTATCAGATTTCGATACACTAATATATCAATCTATCTATCCTATCATATCAATTTCAAACATGTTTATCACGTGTTTCAATAGATGATTCTATCAATTGTCTATTTCAGACTGGCTAACTAGCGAACATGCTACAATGTTGCCAATCTTGATCAAATCGATCACAATCAACCGCCGAAAGATCAAATCAGCTTATCGACATCAAGTTTGACCTAATTGACTATCTATTATGACCAACTTCTACCACCTAAACATATGCGCAGCATTGAAACATGCATGCGCAACTTTCTTTCACCTTTGCGAAGGTTTTTACCAATGCGCAGTCTTCTTCCACATTTGCACAACATTTATCGGCATTTGCATAGTTTTATACATATGCACAATTTTACTGACCATTTGTGTGGCTTTTCCTAACACATGCGCAATAAGTACCTATGCGCACTTTTAATTCATGCTTGCACAGCAGTCCTAATATCCTACTATGAATGCACAAATATTCATCATGAATGCGCAGTAAAATTAAGTTTTTGCGCATATGCCACAAGTTGCTACGCATTGATGTGCCGAAACTGCGCATTCATCTTCCGCTATGAAAAATTAAACTTTCTAATCTAATCTATCATTTGATCTACCCTAAACATACTCCAAATCTAATCTAACATGCATCAAATCATGGAAATACAAAGCAGGATTGAGTCACCTACCGGTTCACCTGAATTGGGTGGTCGCTGGAAGCGTCTGACTCTCTCGAAGTGGTGATTTGACAAGGGGAATGACATCCTGGTGGCTCTACTCTTCTCTCTCTCGCGCTCTAATCTCCAAGTGACAAGTGTGCACAATGAGCCTATTGTGGACCCCTTGGCCGTATTTATAGCTTGTGGACCCGATGTGCTTGGTGTGTGGACCCTACCTGACGTTTTTCTTCCATTCTACCCCATTTTCATCCATCTTTCCTACCGTTCGTTCGTGAGATTGATTGAACAACCCCATAAAAAAAATTGAAAAAATAAAAAAAAACAAAATCAATTTTTATTTTTTTTTACAAAATTCACATGATCTTTTTTGTCAATCAATCTCTCGAGGGGGCATCCATAGGTCATCTGAGACATTGTCTGGGGCAGGGGCAAAAATGCTTGATTTTTCTTTGAAACAATGTGACCAGCACATTATTTCAAAGAGGGGCAAAATGTATACACCTAAAAATGGCTTCATTAATTAATTAAATATTTATTATTTAATTACTATTGACTTGATAAATTAATCAAATATTTATTATTTAATTAATATTTGTTTCCTCTATTTATTAAGTAAATTATTCAATTTATTTAATAAATTCACTATAGTCTAATTCTATATCCTAAGTCTTCTAAAAAGTCTATTAAAGTGATTTAATTAAATACACAATCACCTAAATATGACTAAATCCCCTAGTCCACTTCATCCACCTAGTCACCTAACACATCACCTTGGCTAAGATAAATAATTATTATTAATTATTTATTCATATTTATCCTCACCCACACATGTCCTATTCTTAAGGGCTATGTGGCCTCATAGGACTTGGTCTCATGACCACTTGTCCTCTCAACAACCAAGTCAAGAGACATTCCCTATTCCTAAGGGGCTTCTCAAGCCACCTCTAAGGGTCAAGGGTGACTCATAGGACACTTGTGCAAAGAGTCCTCATGAGGAAAATGTTTCTCCCTCTTTCTCTCTTTGGTCTTTGTGAGACACTTGACATGTGTCTTTCCCTTCCACCTTCTTCTCCTCCATGTCAATGTGAGAGGAACATCATCTCTATTCTTTCTCTTACATTCCAACTACATCCCCCTTTCTCTCAACTCCTTCAACCAAGTCAATTCTAGCCCTAGGATCTTCCACCATTCATTCTCAACCGTAGGATTCTACCACCTAGGCCTAGATCCTCCAAAACTCTATAAAAGGAGCCTCATTTTCCATTTGAAAGCTAATAGGTATATTTTGAGAACAAGCATTCAAGCATCCAAGTAATCAAGCAACCAAGCATCCATATTATCATCCCATCATTTGCATTTCATCCACCATATTTGCATAATCAAGTTTTAGTTGTGCACTCATTTCATTCAATCTCCACACTTTAGAATCATCTTGGGAAAGAGCTTCATTTGGAAATCTGAGAGCTCAACATCTTCAAGAAATCAAAGCTAGGAGGACAATGGAGACAAGCTGCATTTCTAGGTGAAGGTAAATTGTTAATTTGGTTTCATTTGTTATTCCATTCTTCATTGTAGTTTGCTTATTAGATAGATTTATTAATCTTTTATTAGTTAATTCATCATTTAGAATAGTATCCAACTAATTTGCATACAATATATTAGTAAATGTATGAATTTTATTACTCTAATTGATAGAGATTTAAGCATGTACACCAAATGATATAAAAAAAAACTAATGGGTTCATAATTTATAATATACCGTATAGTCATCAAGGCCAAATGAAATGGCCGAAAGTGTGGACTCATCCACCTGTCTCACCTCCTCCTGTGTCATCGACTGAACATAAATGGAAAAAATATATATACATAAGTGCATGCAATCATTAAAACTAATCTAAATAAATAAATTATTTTTAAATTAAATAAGTCATGTGACAAATTTATTTATAATGTTTACTCTTACCATATCAACAGGAGTCAATGGCTCTATGTGCACCTCCTGAGCACTCTCATGAGATGTAGATGCTCCATGAGGTGTTGCAGCCTTTGCAGTAGCCTCTCCTATATCTCCCTCATCAATATCATGAAACTGATATATATCAAAATCAGTAAGCGGTCCGAGGCACATATGCCTGCACATAATGCACATATGGGGCTCGCATACATGTGAACTCCGATGAGATGTCGATGTGCTAGCAGCATCCACAGGAGGCAACACTGACCTAGTCTGTGTGATCAACTGATCACTCAATAAATGAATTTCCCTAATAGTCTGTTCAGCAACCTCTCTAATGATATCAGGATGCTACACTGAAGGAGGGGGTGCAACATCAGCGGGGGGGACAAAGGTAGTGGCCTTTCGGTGCTGGGAAGATGGCCTAGTCTGAGGAGCTCCTCTGCCTATGCCCATGTTGGACCTCATACTCCAATAATCAACATGTTGACCAAGCACAAACTCAGCATACAATTTTTTAAGGAAATAAAATGGGACCTCCAAATTTCTATGTGGTGGTTTATCAAAAACCATCCACCAGCGATCCCAAAAGTTTGTGCGCATTGCTTCATTTGTGCACCATTTTATTGATAATTTGGGCTTTTTGGGGTCAACTGGTATTCCGGTTTTAGGATCGACAAAAAGGGCAGCTATATCTTCCTTAGTTATATTAAGGGCTGCAATCCCATCATGGTCAAGCCCGTCATCAAATTGGTCGTGCATATCATCACGCCAATGAAGAGCAGCATTATGTTGCTGCGTGAGTGTGTCAATATTTCCAACAATTGTATTTAGTGTGGTAAGCATGGGAGCTAATGTAGGTATATTTTGATACGTGTTTTGGAAACCTCATATTGTGTTCAAATTTTCTTCTATCAAATCTTGTAAAGATTTAGGGTTTAGATATGGGGGATTGTTTTCAGGATTGTTATTTGGAGGGTTATTTTCTTCATTGTTGTCAACCATGCCTGATTAAATAAAAAAAAAATCTAAGTTTCAAATATTATTACAAATATAAATACAAAACCCTATTTAAAAAAAAAACACTACATTTACAATGAAAATGAAATAAATTAATAAAAATATATAATTAACTACTTACCAAATATGCTTGAAGTCAAATTTGACGTTTCGAATATCAGGTATCCGAAAATATATCGGTTATTAGAAAACCGCGGCTAGAAAATGATAAAATCATGCTAGGAAATGAAGAATAGGGCTCGCGGGTGCGGGATATATGCCACAGTTATCGGGTACCCGAAAATATCAGGTACTCGATATTATCAGGTACCTGATATTTTCGGGTACCCGATTAGGAATGTGCTTTGGTGGCAGGCTTGCCCAGGTGTACTGACACCCAGGCCTACTAAAAAGTCAACAAGCACTTTCATGCGCTTTTGGACGAGTGAAAAGTGAATATTTTTCACATCGCCACTTTTTGGCCCCTCATCTTCTTGCACATACCCTCTAGTTAGATTAGATTAATTAGTAGTTTCATTTATTACATTTCTTCATAGTGGTAATATGTTTAAGTGATTATTAGTTACTTTAGATGATATTTTTACTCACTTAATAATAAGAAGCTAAACTAGTTTAGCATAGATTTAGTTAGTCTCAATATAAAAAGAATTTTATTATAAGTTAATTTATTATTATTTCACTGGTTTATTCAATTGCAACCATCATTGTGTGGTCACACTCACAACCACTACCATGTGACTAGAACCAATGTTAGATTTTTTTTATCATTGTTGTTTCCTTTATAAATTATTACTATTTTATGCATTAAAACAGAAGCTAGAGATAATCTATTGCACATACAATGGTAGTGTCATCTAAGTATATACATCCCTGGTCAATAATTAAATGGGTTTCCCCTAAGATAAAAGGTTACTTAATTGAGGAATAGTTGCCTTGTTAGGAGCATGCATATATTTTTATACACTAACTAATTATCCATAATGGAAGCCAATCATTGCTAGGGATGGTGTTAAGGCTTAGGATTTATCTAGCATAATTTGATTTCTTATTATTTTCTTTCATAGTATAATTATTATATTTTCCAATTCTACAATTTAGTTAGTATAATCTTTGTTTAAAACAATCTACAAACAAGTTGATGAAGATCATTATAAGCTCAAGATATATATGGAATGCAATGGGAGAGAGATGCATTAGCAATATGTCTTCCCTATTCTAAGTGAAAAGATATACTAGAAACACATATTAACTTAGTGGACCCATTAAGTAAGATAAGAGAGCAAGAGGAAGAGACACAACGACAGGAGAAGGAGACCCTTTTAGGGAACCTTGACAAGAAGAACCTTCACATATCTCTAAGCATACAAAAGCAATAATCAAAATGTTTAACAAGGAGGTAGAGAATCCATGAGACCCTATCACCTTTCAATTCCCTATTGTTGTCATTGCATGCTTGTTGTTGTTGTGCACCATATATTGTTTTATACACTGTTTATTTCATTGAGACCATGAGCTTGGCATTTTTAATATATTTGTTGTTATTGGATCAATGTTGCCATGTTGTTGAGGTTGTAGATGCATTGAATCACCATTGTCATTCTATTTTGATAGCATGCTAGCTTGAAGATCTTGTGAGGTTCGAGATGTGAACCATTGTATCACTGTCATCTAGGCTTAATGATCTTGCATACTATTTTATCAAGATGTCCTTTTAGTGATCTTGTATAAACAACATACCATGTTGACTCACAGCCCATGAGTTTTTGCTTGATAACACATTTGACATCATACTTTTTGCTCCATTTTGGTCTTGATTTACTCACTGCATGCACATGTTTCCTGAGTGCAAATGTTTTGTAGCATAGTTGCTTTTCGAAGTGTATGGCTTGACTATGCACATGCATAATTGTAGATGAGGATTAGTAATAGGGTGTTAGCCATTATTTAGATCCTTTGGACCTAACCCCATCTTTAGGTTCTGGATCATACAAGAGCATACTGGATTTAACCCCGGGTCAACACTTGATTACTTTAGGAAATGTCTGGTACCTTCATTATTTATGTTCATCCACTTATGTATGTTTTCATTCATTCATATTCTTCTGAAAGTTGGCTATGCTCACGACCTGTGTGAGCCCAGATGATCTTATCTTTCACTTCCTTTCTTTGTATAGTACATACAAGATATTTGGTGTGTGTGTGTGTGTGTGTGTGTGTGTGTGTGTGTGTGTGTGTGTGTGTGTATATATATATATATATATATATATATATATATATATATATATATATATATATATATATATATATATATATATATATATATATATATATATAATCTTTAGATGCAGAAATTTCTTTTCTCTTACATGTATCTTTTCTCATGAAATGAACACAAATTTAAACAAGATCATCTAATAATGCAAACTAGGGTACGGTAGTCTCTCATCTAGTAATTAGGTTACCAATCTAAAATGAATATAAAAATTATGGTAACAATATTACTATGAATCCCTACTAGACTAATTGTTAGATGTGTTGAGGTATTACACTCTCCCATACCTATTGTTTTTGTGTATGAGTGACTTTTCCAATCACATACCCATGCCTTAACTCCAACATGGCTTGATTCAAGAACTTTTTCTTTATTACTTGTCTTGAATTTGTTTTTAGAATCTTTGAACACATGGTATTTGTCTTTGCCAAATGACATAGGGAAAGGTTTGTGATGCAATCAAATGACAAGGGAACAACTTGGTGCAAGGGCACTCTTTCTCCTATGAGATACATTTTTTGTGTTTTGTATTTTTTTGAGTTATGTTATATAAATAAGGTCAGGTTTGACCATTAGTGACCATATAGGACCATTCTTGATGTTTTTGGGTCATTTGATGAAAAGATGTAAAAGTTTCTTAAAAGTTGTCATGTTGTCATGACAACATTTTCATTTGTAATAAAAAAAAATTTTCAAATTGGTTGCAAGTTGGTTTTGGTCATTTTGGAGGTTGAGGAGTGATTATACATCCATAAATTTCCCTATGTAGAAGACTTCAATTGACAACAAATTGGAAGAAATCACCTTATAGAAGACAAAAAAAGGTTGATCCATTTTATTTGTGGTGGTAGAGGGATTTGTAGGGTCTTTAAGAGTCCAAATCAATTTATTGGAAGCCATTTTAGTAAGGGTCATTAATTCTTTTTTGATTGTCCTAAAAGGAAAATTGTAATAGTCATAACTCGCAAAGATTTTGTATTCAAAGATGATGTCTTGATGGGATGTTTGGGTGATAAATCCTTAGTAGACAAGTCATAGTTTTTGGGATATTCCTCATGTCATATTCCTCATTTCCTTAGTAACTTAATTTTCTAGTTGTACTTTGTTCCATATTTTCCAATTGTAGGTGCATTTACTGCAACTTATTTCCCTCCTGGATCCCAAACTTTCTTTTGTCATTGTTCACTTTCCTTGCTATTTTGAACATGTTCGACAAATTTCATTATGGCATCAAACCTTTTTATTAACTTTGTCTTCTTCACCTCTTGATATGTTGTTGCTCTCCTCAATCTTCCACTTTTCCATACTTTACTTTGCAATACTCCACTTTTCCTACCAATGTATTCTCTTGAGATCAATTGTTTTCTATGTTGGATTGTCTTCTTCGATTGTCTTCTTCACTTTAGTATGTCTCCTCTTTAGAAATTTGTTCATCAGTCACTAGTAAATTTTAGCTTATTTTTTGACGAGGTTTAGTTGATTATTAGACGCCCATTGGTTGGGTAATTGACTATAACGGTCGTCGGAGTTTTTTAGTCGATAATACGACACATCAAATGTCCATCACAATTGTGACAGCAAAAGTGTCTGAATTATCGACGAAGATGACGTTGAAATCATTACTTCAACTTGGAAGAATTGTCTGCTATATCATTTACCTCTGTGATGGATGTTGGTCGAAAGTGTGATGTACAAGTGTCAGAATAAACATCAAGAGTAAAGCTTCCTTGTCAATATGTCTATTCTTTGTTGGTCAAAAAAGTGACTGAAAATTTAATTTTTTTAAAATATGTATATATATATATATATATATATTACTATTTACAAATAGTCACACATTTTCTGTCTTATTTCACACAAACATGTCGGGAAATGAGAAAGAGGGGGATGCTTTGAGGATTGAATGGGTTGTGGGAGAGTTTGGGAAAGGCTTTCTCAGACTGCCACTCTCCACCACCCGCCATTTCCACCTTAGCATTCCCATTTCTTGGGGATACTTCCCACCGGGTATGACAAGGCAGAGCTCCTTGTCCATTTCCAGTTGTACATCTTCTTTCCTCAATCCTACATGCAATACATATTTAGTTCCACCAAACTTACTTTGAAATTACAACCTTTTAAGGATAAGAACACAAAAATAATAGCAAACATAAACACAAGAAATACTAGATTTATGTGGAACAACTTGTAAAGGGAAAAACCATGGAAAAGATTGCTCTCAAATATATGTAGTACATCAATTAAGGTGAGATACAAGAAATAATAAATACCAAAGAGACTATGAAGTATGATAAGAGAGAATAGATCCACAACTAATGTCCAACCCACTCATTTTTTTCAATACTATAGAAACTAAGATAAAGATATTTGTGAAGGTTTTATAGACGTAGGTTACTGAATCATCATCTTTGCACTGGTACTCAATCTGGAAACCCTCATATGTATATAACCACTCTAGCAAATCTCCACATCTAGAAAATCTCCACAAAAATCCCTTCTAGCCTCCACTGCATATACGTCTTCTCAAAATCTAAAAACTTCGGCCCATCATTAATTCTCATCAATGTACCAATTTGGATAGTAAGTCTAATTTAATTTGTCTATGGACTGAGACCTTAAATTATTGAGCTTCTCTTTGTTTCAAGAAGAGTATAACATTCTCTACTTAACAGGACTAACCACGTGAAGGTGGAAGCTCATCTGGCCCCTCCTCAGAGCCTCCTATGACCCTTTACGACATTTTAAGACCTCTAAGATGTATTCTTAGGGATTGTAAATGGTTGTAAAGGGTCATAAGGGGTTCTAGGACACAACAGATGAGAAACATAATTGTAGGCATCATGGTCACAATTTTTTGGAGACAACGTAATTGAGTTGTATACCCAGACGATGCAGAGAAACTCCTACACCTCTGATTCCAAGTTGACTACATCTGTTGCTCATGAATACAAGGTCCTCCAACAGATGTATTCAACTTGGAATCAGAGGTGCAAAAGTTGCTTTGCATTGCTTGTGTACACAACTCAATTACGTTGTCTCCAAAAAATTGTGATCATGCTGCCTACAATTATGTTTCTCAGCTATTGTGAAATCTACATTTATGTTTCTCAATTGTCGTGTTTATACCTTCTTCTCTCATTTTCTGGTGTAATTCCTCTTTGAGTATCCCCTTTCTCCTTTTCATACTAACAACTCAAACTTCTTTGATGCTCAAACTTCAGCAAGACTTCATACCACACAGCGTTCGTAGATTATGTTCAATGTGTTATTTACGTTCGTAAATCAGCGTTGCGTACAAATCTATGGACATTGCATTGTACAAAGCCTCGCTCAAGCTTGAAAATGATAGTCAATCCATAGTCAAGGTCAAGGAACAAATGGAATAACCAAGAAAACACTATACGTTAAATCATGTGAGGGTAAAAGCACAATAAGTTGGCACCCTTTTACAAAGGAAAAGGCTAACAAAAGCAAAGTTGTTCAACTTCAATAGTATAAAAATGATATTTATGTTTGGAAGTTGAAGATGATGTAAACTAATTAAGTGTGATAAAATGGATGAATTTTATGATTAATATTTTTAATAATTTTTTTGAATAAGAATTGATATTTTTAAAAAAAAATTTAAAGATGATTTTTCAGCTGCTGAAAAATGCTAAAAATTAGGGTTCTAGTTCCCACCAAGAAATTATATGCAAATAAACATTTTTTCCCCTAATTTCAAAATATGTCATAGATGACATATATAGTTAGTGCATGAAAAAATAAAAACCAGTTTGTGACCTATGTTTTCTCTTTTATAACAATTCAAATTCCAACTCACTAAAATCGACAATTTTCATCTCGCAACATATTTTTCATAACAAATCTATCCCAATCAAAAAAAGAAATATATATTCTTGAAGAGGACTCTCTCCTCTAGTGCACCATATTTTTTCTCAAATTTATTTAATATGATTTACTATTTTTTTCTTTCTCTGAATCAACATCTCCTTGACTGTTAAAATACCTACTTGCAATATTTTTTAATTACAATAAACCAGCTCTAATTAAAACACTATAAAATCTATATGATGATATTCTTGACTCTGATCTCTACAAAAGGGTATTTTTTTATTTTTTTAAAAATATCATTAAAAAGATAAGGAGTTATTGAAACACAATTTTTCTGAAATAATTTTATTTTTATGGTAATTGGACCCAAAGTGGTATAAAACATGCATTTAATAGATATTTCCAATTGGAAAAGTTAAAGCACTTATCTAACTTAGCTAGAATGAATCTAGCTAGACCATATGTTTGACCAAAATTAATTTTTAGTTAGAAATACTAAAATTCAGTTGTGCTGATAAGTTAGCCTAAAAGGTGACACTTGATTATGCTTTTACCTGTGATTGATAGCAGCTTGGGGCTCACCTAAGCCATAAATATGAAGAATTATTCTAAAAAAAGATGTAAACCATATATATGCACACTTGAGGCAAAGAGAAGTTACATCATATCCATATTAAAATATTAGTTACAATATGAAAATACTAAACTAACTAATTCCTGAGTTCATCTCTGCATATGGTCGCAACAAAGATATGCGATTACAATACAGAGAAGGCATCGTAAAAATATAACTTCAAAATTTTCCCTAGCCTGACACATTTTTCACTCAAATCCTTCATTGCTGATAAGTGGAGATGGGCAGATAGATGTAGATGAGTTGTCATCGACCCAACTAAAGTATTCGCAGCCATTATTTCCCTGTGATGCCCAGTCTACATTAGTTCTTATATTATAATGAATAGTATTTACATTAGAAACATTAAATATATACACATTAGCAACCTTTTTTCTATTTGGGCAACTCCAAAATTATCGTCTAGGGTTGTTCGGTGTCCGTGAAGTCTTCAACACACACTGCCCACCACCACATTGATAGTTTGGCACATTGACAAGAGTCATCGAGCCTATATCAATAATGCACCGCACCATCGTTACTACATTTATTATTTTTATATGAAATACACCAAGGAGTACCATCAGAAATATTAACCATTTACAATAATGAAAAGTAAACCTAAATCAAATAGCTCATTTTTTTATCAACATGTGTAGTCTCTGTGTATATGAAAAATAAAAGAAATATGACACTGAAATAAAATAGTGAACAAAATAGTATTCCACTTAGAGTGATTAAAATATACCATCAAAAGAAGGTGACAAAATCCTGTCACGAAGCACAAACATAGGAAATCAAAAAGGGACAAAAGACAAGAAATAAGAAAAATCATTATGACTATAGAAAAATCATTTATACTATAATCAAAAAAAGAAACACTCTTTGTCAACAATTTTCAATATTATTAGGACTATAGAAAAATAATTAAGACTATACAAAATCAAATTTTAGAAATGGATAGTTCTGATGCTTTTCCATTACAACAATTGAGCATTCATCATTTGGTATTGTGTATTCCATTTAAGTATGTCAACAATGTTCAAAATCCTATCACCAAGCACAGACAAGAAATAAGAAAAATCATTAGGACTATAGAAAAATTAAGTTCTAGAAATGGACGGTTCTGATATTGCTTTTCCATTACAACAATTGAGAATTCATCATTTGGTACTTCTTGGTGTATTCCATTTAAGTTTTTCAGTTGCTGTGTTTATGTGCATGTTCTTTATGTGTTTGGCTTCTCTCCCTCGCAAGGGATACATCGATAGGTAATTGATTTGAAAGCATAATGATTTGACAATCTTTTTTCAGGATAGGCGTAATCATCACGCCAACCTTAATTAGCAACATTTGTGATATATGTCAAGTACTTATAATTAGTATGCCCAACAAATAGAGACTTAGTAGTAAAAGTATGTCCTTTGGTTTACTAGTTTAATCTGGTTTAAGAATGGTTTGTTTCATGTTTGAATGTACCATTGAATGAAGCTTGGCTATATTAAGTACAATCTTAAGACTCGTGACTCTTCAAATTCTCTTATTTCCTTCAAACCTCGAAACATGTGTACTTTGAGTAGCCCTCCAACAAATGGACTTGTGATGATTTTCACAATAGTACATGTGTAGGAGGACTACTCAAAGTACTACTTAGGCAAATCTGAATGTTCATCACCTGTGTTGTTGTGCATATAAGAGTTGATCATAGAAGGTATATGCTAGACCCAGTAGCAAATAGATTTGTGGTGATTTTCACAATAGGACATGTGTTGCTGGGTAAGCTCCCACTAGCACTCGGGCAAATATGCGTGTTCATCACCTGTGCATATGAAGTGGCTCTAATGGAAGATACAAAATTGTCAAAGTTGCAATGATAACTTTTTTTGCAAAAAAAATGCAAGAAGAAGGGAACTAATGGGCAACTAGTTATAGGCATTTGCACCCGTAGAAAACTATGCCCCCATGTCCCATGGGATGCCATGCCTCCTCTAATGTTTATGTTATACACCTTGCGGTAGTCAGACCGTGTGTCGTGCCTGTGCAGAGAGTATTTATTACATAATTTTCAAAGATGATATAAAGATATTATATTTTATACTCAGCAAGATTTTAATATTAATATGCTTAGCAAGATCTTGCAAAGTATAAAATATAATCTTGATTATACATAATCTTGCTAAGTAGAAAAAAGGTGAATTTCATTTCTCATTTCATTATTTCATTTGTGAAAAAAAGAAGTCTGGTTCTCCAACGACCACAACCAATTTCATGTTGGTTGGATCAGTTGGAAGACTTTTTGGAAGTGGTTTTTAAACCTTGTCCAATCACGGGATTGGCACAAGGAAATGATCTTCCAAGCAGCATTGAATAAAAGAAACCCAAAAAACATTATGAGTACATTTTTGTTATCATACTCTGTCTATTGCAAATAGGTAGATGGATTGATCATTCCACAAGTTCATTGTATGCATTATTTATTTGAATCCATCTTATTTTGACTGTCATTTAATTTCAAGTTTTACTTACATTTACACAGTCAGTTATGAACTGAACACATGGCTTGACTGTCATAGAAAACCCGATCATGTAATGGTTAGAGAGTTTTAATGTCACTGTAGGTTCATTTGTGCATCCACAGTTCTTGTTAGAGTTCATGAAACTAGACTTTGCAAACATTGTATTTTAAATTTGGTGTTGATCTACACAAGAACCCAACCTCACTGACAGACTGGCTCGGGAAAATCTATAGTCAGCTCTGTAACATAGGAACATTTTCAGGCATTAGTTTTACTTGTTTATGCAAGAACTTTGTTGTTTTTGTTGTTTGTGATACCAAAGGAGTAACTGGTATTGTGTAGACAGTGGCTGGCCAGATTGTTCCTGAAAAGAAATTACAAAACTGAACCAATGGCATGTTTACAAAAAAGAAATAGAATGATAATAATATGCTGAAAATTATATTCTATTTAACACACACCAAAGGACCAATCCCAACAATTCTTAAACATACTTTATCTGATATGATGAATTCTTAATAAAGGTTTAGTTGATTTTTATAACTGCTAGCACAAAGGAAGATTTGACCTAGCCAAATCTTCCTTGTACCACACAAACAACTATGAATAACTATGTCTACTCCAACCTTAATTGTTTAAGAATTCATTATATCAGATAACGTATGTTTAAGAATTGTTGGGAGTTCTATTAGACCTTTGTTGTAAACATGTCATTGGTTCAGTTTTGTAAATTTGTTTTTTGTGTTAAATGCATTTAAATGGAACATTAAGCATAGTAATAATATGCTTAATCTATTAGTAAAATAGCAAACCCTGAGGTAGGAGAATTTTTTCTCATGAGGAAAGGAGGACCATTACCAACATTGGCACAAGAAGGTATATTTAAATCAAGATGTTTGGTCCAAGGTAAGGTATGTACTCTAATTATTGATTCAGGGGCACATAGCAATTTGGTTTCAGTTGGTATGGTGTCTAAGTTGGGATTGGCATTAGTAGAACATCTTAACCCTTACAATGCCACTTGGGTAAACCAAGAGTTGAATGTGAAGGTTAGTCAGAGGGATCTTGTCAATTTTTCAATTGGGGCCATATCATGATCAGGTTTGGTGTGATGTCATATCTATGAATTGTGGGCATATGATATTAGGTAGACCATGACAATGTATGAGAAGGACAATTCATGATGGCTACTCTAATACATATATTGTTCATAAAGGCAAAGATAAATTTTAGTTAATAACACTGACTTGCAGGGATAAAGACAAGATAATAATGTGTTTTGGTGATACTATTCCTCTTCATAAGCAAGGAAACATTGCAGGTGATATAGGTTGGTATGGGCAGCAACCATACAAACATGGATTGACTAGGACAATGTTGAACAGTCCTAGAAATGCAGACTTTTGGGATTTGAACTATGTTCAAATAGGTACAGTCAAGTGTCCTATTGAAGGGAAACCAGTAAACAACCATGTTCAGATGTGGACAGACAATGCCCCTGATAAGAATCATTTTACCTGAAGATTGTGCCATGTTAGTAATTTTCAAGTTGTGTCCATTTGATTAATTCTCCAAATTTTGGTTGCACTCCTTGCATTGGTTAAAATTTTCCTAATTATAGGGTTTGAATTTCACAACAGAAGGAAATCAATACTAAGATGAAATTTTGGCATGTAGGATATGCATTGCCTATATACATTTGTGACCAAAGATATGGACTGATCTACAATGCCTCCAAAGCTTCTACTCAAAAGAATCTTATCACCACTCAAAGACCATGCCCCTTTTGATTCTCACTGTAGCTTTAAATTCTTTACCCTCTACTTAAATGCTGAAGATAGCACAAATGTTGAAGGATGTCAAGCATGACTAGGAATACAACAACAATATTACTCTCTTACATGTAGAAAAGACATACAAAAGATCTTCTCTCCACTCAAATACCATGCAAGATTTTATTCTCCTAGTAGCTTTAAAATTTTGTATCTTCCACTTAAATAATGAAGATAGCACAATGTTGAAGAATCTCTATTGCGAGTTTAGAAAACAACAACACTATTACAATGCATGTAGCATAGGCATTCTATTAGTTTTGGCCAGAGGCATAAGCTGAAATATTATTCAATTTGAATAGAAGCTTTGAATAACTTCCAATAGCTACAACATGAATGGAGTGACTGCATTAAACTTATTCCATATTAGGTTTTCCATGTAACGAGAATAGAATTCAAGATTAGAAGTATTAATTTAACAGGGTTCCAGAACGTTACTCTTAAGTGCTTCTAAAATCTACTGCAATTTGTAACAGAACCACAATGGATATTTCATATCCTCTCTCAACATGTTCCATAAGGATTCTAATGCATTTGATCACAATCTCATCATGACTCGTAATCGACAATGATCTAATATGTTAAAATTTCACTCTAATTGCCATTGCCATCCATGTACCCTTTGCTACATCCCATACCTATGGTTCATGAAGCAATATGCCGCTAAACTAAGCACTTGGTGGGAATCGAACCAATGACCGCTGGATGGGAAATAAGAATTTTGGGCCCATAAACATAGTTCAAATATATAGCTGAATACAATAAAAGTGCAAGAACTGACTTACCTATTGAACACACGTAGTGGGAAAGTAGACCTCCATGGCCAAAATTCCAACATTCTTTGGATGTGAATCCATTTTCTTCTAGTAGGGATAAAGACAAGATAATAATGTGTTTTGGTGATACTATTCCTCTTCATAAGCAAGGAAACATTACAGGTGATACAGGTTGGTATGGGCAGAAAGCATACAAACATGGATTGACTAGGACAATGATGAACAATCCTAGAAATGCAGACTTTTGGGATTTGAACTATGTTCAAATAGGTGCAATCAAGTGTCCTATTGAATGGCAGCCAGTAAACAACCATCTTTAGGTAAAGTGATACCTATGCTAAAACTAAGAAGTTTACCTCTTACCCCTCACTTATAGTTGTTCCTTTAAGGGAATATTGTAAGGCCCAAATGATAGCCTTCAATTATATGTACTAAGTGTTACAATGGAAATGTAGGTCTATAGGAGATTCTCAACATTGAGTAGGGGTTTAATGAGTGGCAAAAGAAGATAGAGATCTTCAAGGAAAGTGTATCAGACATGAAACAAGGACAAAGAGAAGATAGAAAACATTGTAACCATCATAGCCTTCTAGAGTCAACAACATCAATGATAAAGGGAAAACAAGAGGACAATGTTTGCATGAACAAAGGCCCTAAATCATCAGATTTAAATGACATTCATGATGTTAAAGGACAACTAAGAGAAATTAATATGAAAATCCAAGTGCATATGATATAGACCTTTTATCTAAAGACAAATCAAGTCTAACCAAAGAGATTAGAGGGTGACAGTTTTTCATTAATGATAGAGATATAGAAATAAATCAATCCTTTTAGAATGATGACTATGAGGATGAATAATAGTAGGTGTAAGTCATGAAAATATGACAGTGGTGATAGAGATTACGAGAAAGGTTCAATTTTGAATCACAGTAAGGAAAGAATGATAGACACACAGATAATGAAAGGAAGACTTCTTAGACATAGTTGAGTCAAAGACTATAAAATGGTTGATATGATGATCTCAATTGAAAAGACAAAGAAAAATGACAAAGCAATGTAAAGGGACCTACATGATAGTCATACAACACATGAAAACTACTGCAGACAAGGTGAAAGGAACATGAATGTGACATTCCTCTCAAGGGTGTATCATGAAAGACATAACCTTTTATACTTCTTAATGTGACAGTTTCAAAAAGGATAGTTCTATTTAGTAACAAGACCGAGTGTTTCATGATAGTCTTCTATAGATAGTGTGATGTACCCATCTTTAACCTAGTAACATAATAGCAACAAAACACATGTGGTCAAGGGGTGGCAGATCTTGAGCACCTCAAGATAGTTAGGAGATAGTGGCAAATTGTACATAGCAAGTAAGAGTTCAAGTAGATATTTTTCATATTCTTTCCACAAATAGTCAATACGCATCAAATGTATCAAAGAAAATCATGAATTCTTTCAATAAGATAATTTTCCTATTTAGCATCACGGAGCACATCAAAGAAATGCAATATGAGAATGTGTTATGATTGAGGATGATAGATATCAAGTATCTCCATCAATCACTAACAAGCTCACATGTTATCAAGAAAGACAATCTTGTGGACAACCACCTTATCAACAAGGCATTTGATGATCACCTTGAAAGCATGCTGAAGAATCTTTAGGACATAGTTGCTAAAGAGCAAGTTACTTTCACAAGGAAAGGCATAGGGTAATGGCAAAGTGTTTTATTTTTGATGTTTGGAAGTGCATTTACCCATGAGTCAGTCACCTCATACTTCCAAATATTAGTAAGTATTTAGCAGTAAGGAAGACTATTCCAGAAGTGGATAGAGGTGCAAGTTGCTTCCAAGTTATTTTATGTAGCGAAGGAGATCTAGTTAAGATATTGGGACAAAGAGAAGGGATTCTTTTGACAGAGTGCATAAGAGACCCATGATCAATCTCATGAACTTGGATGATGTTGCAGTCAGTTCTTGTCTCATCGTGAAAGCACTTCGATAAGGATGAAGATGGTTCTATTTATACTCCTCTATTCTTATGTTTTTTCACAACATAATGGCAAATCACGTAGGCATAACATGTCGATGTAGCAAGGTGGAAATGTTGCAAGAAACACCAGAGGAGAAAATAAAAAGGATTTTTAGCAAGGCAAAGGAGAAGGAGCATGTGACTATGGTGTCAATACTAGGGGGTGACTTTTGGTCTGGTGGCCATGTCCATGATGGCATTCTGGTGGCAGAGTTGTTTCAGCTAATCATACAGATTTTTGGGGACCCTCTGCATGGTATGGGACTGACCCGTAGAATCGTGGCGAATGAAATATACCTAGAGGTGGTGGAGGAAATGGACAACATCGATACCCAACTAACAAGCAATGATTTGCTGGGTTTCTTTGCATTGGAAGCTGAAGGAAAGAAGACATTGATGAAGGAGTGGTCAACCTTCAAAGTAGGTGTTAAGGAATATGATCAGGTGAAGTTTGGAGCCTTTCTCCAAGCAAACGAGAAGCTCTTTCCGGAGGAGATAGGAGCAAGATTGGTAGAAATTGGTCAGGGAATAATGTATTTATTCCACTAATCACTTTTGGTTGTAATCTGGAGGTTCTTCCTCATATGTAATCTTTATTTTCAATGAATACAAAAAGGGTACTACCCTAGGCATAACTTATTTTAAAAAAATGACAATCAACACTTACCAAATAGAACCAAAAAGTCCCATGATCACTGGGCAAGTAGTTCAAACCCTATTCCAGCCTGAGAATTTTTCAAAATTCAAACCCTATTCTGCCTAGTTTTATAAATATTACCTTGCAACAGGTATGGGCATGCAGGTAGAAATTTTTATGGCATGCAACAAGTATGGCCCTAGGAGACATGTATGAAAAATGTGGAACCATGGCCAAGGCCCACGTAAAGATTTCAAACAAATGCATTTGGCAGGTGTAAAGCCAAATGCCACAATCCTATGCATAAACCCGTAGAACATTTAAGGAAGCCCTTGTTCAATACATAGAAAAGCAAAGAAGAATGCATGAATTAATAGTCCTTTACCACATACCTTATGTAAATATTGAGCTCAAGCTCTTGCTACTACCCCACGATGTCAAGTAGATTCGCGCATGTGCTACTCTTCTTTTTTTCCCAAATGAAATAATGAAATGAAAAATGATCCCTTTTTTTTTATAAGTTATGCCCATGTTTGTTGAAATTTTGACCACCATGAAATTTTTCACTATTTCGACAAACACGGGCATAGATTTTAAAAAAAACAAAGTTTTCCTTCTATAATCCGACCAAGCAAAACCTTCTTATTTTTTGGTCAAAAATTTTGGTAGAAAAACTAGGTCAAATGTACTAGTGAGTATACATAGCTTCTCAATCTCATTACCTGGCATACTCCTTCACTGGTCCATGCTTATGATATTTCTCCACTGCATCTCTATTTCAATATTTTAAAAAAAATTGGCCTCCATTTCCATTTCATTATTCAACTTCCATTCTTCATCACCAGACATTTTTTCACAAATGTTTAAGGCACTTTGTTGCCTCCTCCATGACTGTTTTATGAAAAATTGACTTAAATATTCTAAAGTATCATGTTTACTTGCATCTTCACATGAAATGAATTTATTATAATAATGACTAAATCTCAAAAAATTACCATCCAACATAAGAATGATTTCTTCCTTCTTTTCACTAACATCTACAAATATGTAGTTCATTATCCCTCCATATACAGTTGTCTCTCTTTGAACCTATGATTCCTCTTTTATAGTTTGTTGATGCCATTTCTTTCTTTCTTCCTGGAAGTCCACATATATTTCCTCTTGCATATGAATTTCATCTACAATTACATTAATTAGAATTTCCTCAGTATTGCCTTCATGAGGCAAATCTTCATCATCTACACCTGCATGACCTGCATGAACAAGAAACTTATTAGTTTTGAGAAAAGTCTTCAATAGAATATACTGTCACTCTCTTATTATTAGAATATACTTCATGTCCTAACTTGACAACTAGATCTCTCTCCTTTCCAGATTTATCAATGTCTTTCCTTATAAAAGGTTCACTCAATCCCTTAACTAACAATCACCATTGTATCAATGAATGACCCACAAGTTCTTCTTAGACTCATTTCACACCATTACAAGACTCTAGTAGACTCATTACATGTCCATTATGTTCCCAAGATCCACTAAACACAAACATAGCCTTGAATTGACTCTCCACAAAAAATTACCTTGACCATTCCATGTCTACATCACCCTTTCAACCATAACCAAACAATTAATTGGAAAGAGGGCCCTAATTGTGGTAAAATTGGAAAGTTCCCACTTTGTATTGCTCTTCTGTTGTGAAGCTCAATTTGGAAGCTTGGCATATGGAAGCCATTACTTGAGGTAGGCATTTGAGCTTTGTCTTCTCATTAACTCAATTTTATTTTGAGTGCATTTGTTGATTTAATGGCACAATATGAATATTAATACTGGCATTGTTTACATCTTTGCATTTGGAATGCTCGATGACCCGCGAGCTTTGAGAGCTAGGGCATCGTGTGAAGTGTTTGATCTCTTTTTATTTGTTTTGTTGTTGATATGCACTATGTGGGAAATGTCTTGATGGCTCATGGGCTGCAAGCTAGGGCATCATGCATTGTTTATGAGCTCACTATTTGAGCACCTCATGATCGTGCTATTGGCATGGCTCCATGTGGAGTATTTAGGCATTTGATTTATGTTGATATTGATGCTCATTGATTTTTTCATGCCCATGAGCTGTTTGCATCATTGATTAGCATTATTTTATTACTAATGTCCTTATTTGATTGGCATCATATTCATGTTATTTTGATGTTTTATGAATCTTAAACTAGGGCATCATAAGTTTGATTTGGTACTCCATTCATTCTCACTGCTCATCATGTGCATCATGCAATTTTATTGTTGTCATTGCATGCTTGTTGTTGTTGTGCACCATATATTGTTTTATACACTGTTTATTTCATTGAGACCGTGAGCTTGGCATTTTTAATATATTTGTTGTTATTAGATCAATGTTGCCATGTTGTTGAGGTTGTAGATGCATTGAATCACCATTGCCCTTCTATTTTGATAGCATGCTAGCTTGAAGATCTTGTGAGGTTCGAGATGTGAACTATTGTATTACTGTCATTTAGGCTTAATGATCTTGTATACTATTTTATCAAGATGTCCTTTTAGTGATCTTGTATAAACAACATACTATTTTGACTCATAACCCAGGAGTTATTTCTTGATAACACATTTGACATCATACTTTTTGCTCCATTTTGGTCTTGATTTACTCACTACATGTAGATTTAACACACTTCATAGATGACTTTGACCTCTGATTTGACCTTGATAATGTCCCCTCCATTGCTTATGTTTGATCATGACTACCTTGTGTTTATGGGCATGGTGGGTTACTGCTGTGGATGCATCATTTGGAAATGATGTCATAGCAACACCAAATGGAACAACAGCATCTGGTGTTGTTGTTGCACTGTTTGGATGATGTAGTCACAACAGTGATTCATGAGGTGTTCATAGAGACATAAATGCAACCAATTCTTTTAGTGTTGATCTCCTTTATGTGCTTCCATGCTTTTTGTCTTTGCTATTTTGTCTTCATGGTATGAATGTTCATGTTCCTAAGTACACATATTATGTAGCATAGTTCCTTTTAGAAGTGTATGGCTTGACTATGCACATGCATAATTGTAGATGAGGATCAGTAATAGGGTGCCAGGTATTGCTTAGATCCTTTGGATCTAACCCCATCTTTTCCTTCCTTACAGGTTCTAGATCATACAGGATAATACTGGATTCAACCCCGGGTCAACACTTCATTACTTTAGGCAATGTCTGGTACCTTCATTATTTATGTTCATCCACTTATGTATGTTTGCATTCTTTCATATTCTTTTGAAAGTTGGCTATACTCATATTCTTCTTGTATCTCAGTCTTCCAACTACGATCAATTTAATGTTGTAAATCTTGACATAGAATTTGATATCAACCTATCATATATCCATTCCAAATGATATTTAAAGTATAATTTATGCAAAAATCTAATGAGATTATTATCAACATTTTAGATCTAAGAAAATTGAATTTTTATGGTGTTACAAAACATTGCTGAAACTTCATTTGAATAAACATACATGAAAACCATTTGACAAAATGTCCATATGAAATCTAGAGAAATACATTAATGAAAGGAGGAATCTCTAACAATAATTTCTCTTTTGAGAGTATATGAGATGGATGTGGGGGAGTCGAAGAACATATATGTACAGTTATAAAACCTAAAGTTAAATTTACATGTCTAATTTTTTTTGGCAGATATACACATTAAGGATCATGTCAAATAATACAAGGGAATTTGATCAAAATAGGGAGACAATTGCTAGATTGTTGTCTAACTTTCAAAGAGAATGTGATGACAAATGTTATTTTCCATACAAGAGTTGTAACGACTTAAAGGAAAGAAGAATCAAAATCAAAATAGCAAAGAGACATTGTAGGGAGAATGGTCACATTGAAGGGGGGTTTGATTATCATCCATTGGTAAGTTGTTTGTTATATTGTTTTCACAATTAATATACATATGAACCATGGAAGGAGGTTTGATTATCACATTGAAGGAGGGTTTTATTATCATCATTATAGGTCGATCTCCCTAGTGTAGTACATGATATGGACTACCACATCTCAGAGGAACATGGGGGTGTGAATATAGAGGAACATGGAGGTGTGAGTATTGAAGCTAAAGATCATGATCCTATGGAAGATGATGATCATGTGCCAGAAAACACATTTGAAGATGATGGTATGAATGCATTGATTGTTGCCACATTTGGTATTGGTGCTACTAGTGTTGCTGATGATGATGATGATGATTATGATGAGGATGACATTGATTTCATCCATGATATATCTCTACTTGAGAAGGCAGACATGACCCTTTACAAAGTCTCCCAATCTACTCTTCTCTTTGTTGTATTTTTGTTGGTGAACGTGAAGGTTATGAATGGTTTATCCAACATGGCAATGTCACATATGCTAAGGTTTGTCATATATGGCATTATAGTCTATAAAAGGTGAAACATGTACCATTAAGATTGTTTATAGTAATGACTTATATTTTTTTTTGTATATTGATAGGTGAGTTTTTGTTACCACCATAAAATGTTCTCCCTCACTCATACTGAAAATTATGTGCCACTATGAAACATATTGGAATAGATATTGAGCAATAGATGCTTGTCCCAAAGATCATGTTATTTATCATAAAGAACACAAAAATATAATAGAATGCCCTGAATGCCATACGAGTAGATATTGAGATGATCAAATGACAAAAAAGGTGTCTCACAAGGTTCTTCATTACATCCCCATTATTCCATGTCTGAAATGATTATTTATGTGCAATAGCTTGGCACAATTTATGGATTACCATGCATACGACAGGAGTCAAGATAACATTATTCAAATGCCTATAGATGGTTCTTCATTTATGGAGATAGAGGAAAAGTGGCCATACTTTAAAGAACAACCTTGAAATCTTAGGCTTTCTCTGGCAATGGATGATGTCAATCCATTTGGAGAGATAAGATATGTTTGCTCAGTGTGGCCTATTTTTGTTATCAACAATAACCTTCCTCCATGGATGTCAATAAAGAGGGAGCACATTATGTTGGCAATGATTATTCTATGTATTTTATTATTTTATAGTTATCTACATGTAATTATAAGTCTCAGTGTGAAATAGCCTCAATAATTATCTAATGTTGTTGTTAATTCAACTAGGTAAGTACCAAGTGAAAGATATGAATGTATATATTGTGCCTCTTATCGATGAGTTGTTGGTGTTATGGAATGGTTTCACTATGTATGACTATTGGAAAGTTGTCTATACTAAATTATATGACTAGATATAGTGTTGTCATTATGAAAACAAAGCCATATAGCAGTTTGGAGTCAGCGCACTTGATGTAAAAATCAAAATTTAGTTAAGTGTTGAAGATTGGATAGTGTACAGAGTTCTTGTAGCTCGGAGCATCAACGCACATGTGTATGTATGAATTATAGTATGTGCCTTGGAAGATAAGCTTTTTAGACTATACTTATGCTTAGTCTATGAGTACATAAGTAGATATGCAAAGATGTGAAAGTTACAGTCAGTTGAAGTTGCACAGCCAGTATGTGCCAGTAGTGAACAGAGCATGGAGCCGACAGTTAGCATTTTGGTTTGTGATTGTAATGTAATATTTTAAAGGCTATGCACCTATTGTATTTAAGTTGTCGACATGTTTATATGTATAATTGCAAGCATGCTTAAGCCAATTCATTTGGAAGCATTGTTTGTAATTAGTTATAGGTCTGACCTAATTATATATTTTGTATAAGCGCATAAATATAAGATGCAACCATTGTATTCAGTATGGAAGTTGTAAAAGAGTTGTGATAAGCAGAGAAGAGGTATGCGAGAAAAATGTAAGATTTATTAGAGCTTTGCTAGAGGTCAAAGCATCAGCGCACCAAAGGAACTGATCTGACAAGCAGTGTGACAGTGATAGTTCACCTACAGATATAGTGTGTAACTAAAATCAAAAGGTTGTAGCCTTCACCATTTGAGCAGTGAGCTCTAGGATAGTGAGTCCACTCCCCTAACAAGGATTATTGTAAAAGACTCCTAACAGGGTCTGACCCTTAACAAGATCTACTATACTTAAAGCATTGCAAAGCTACTCCTAACATGGTAAAGGATCTTCTAACAAGAATCACAAAACACTAGTGCAAAATATTAGTGGGTATCAAGTCCCATCAGGGTTTTTACCTATTTGGGTTTCCCCATAACCATATTGGTGTCATGTGTTGATTTCATGTTTAATGTTTATGTGAATGTTTATTTCATTACTTAAGCATTTAAGTTCAGAATAAAGATTAACGTGAAAAGTTAAAATACAGTGAACATTGATTCACCCCCCCTCTTAGTGTTCCCATTCCTAACAATTGGTATCAGAGCTTTGGTCCTCAGCATAAAAGTTTAACCACTTGAGGAGATCGTGGAAAAAGCTGAAATGAAACATCTGAAAAGAAATCTTGAAGCTGCTCTTCAAGATCTGGACAAGTCAGAAAGAGAATCTAAAGAACTAAAGGACAAACTTAGTGATGCTCAATTAGTCATCAAAAAGCTAAGGAAAGATCTAAAATATTGCTCTACCAGTGATCTAGGAACAATGGTCAAGAAGCTCAATGAAGAAAACAAATCCTTAAAAGAAAAACTTGAAGAGGTTGATGATAAGCTGACTAATAATCAGGCAGTCTATGATGAACAAATCAAAGAGAACCTTCAGTTGAATGAAGAACTTAGGCAAGAGAACATGGAAATCTTGGAGCTAAGGAATAGAAAAGAAAGCTTGGAGTCTGAATTGAAAAAGGGAAAGGATCATATTGACAAATTACACACCAGTGCTAATTTGGTAGAATCTCAGTTGTATGCAAGAAGAGCCAAAGGAGACACTAGCTATATTGGATACAATGAAGCACAAAATTAGATTGAAAATATGTGAGCAAGAAAGGATTCACAAAAGAACTCTATTGATGCTAAAAATATTGAAGATCAAACCAAAGATAATGGTGGACCACCTAAGAATGAGCGCAAGCAAGTAGAACACACTTTTTTTGCATGTAACAAGCATGGACACATTACGAGGAACTGTACAGAGGTAAGAAATTTTAATGGCTACTGTTATTCATGTGACAAGTTTGGTCATAGAGCTATGAATTGCAAGACTAGCAAGAAGAATAGGATTCAGCAAGATCAAAGAAATCAGAATCAAACAAATGTAAGAAGTTCTCCGAATGTTACATGCCAGATATGTAACTATAATGGTCACACAACACAATAGTGTAGAATGGTGACTCATGTTAATGAGCCAAGGAATATAAGACTTCCAATCATTTGTCACTCTTGTAATAAGGCCGGACATATCTCAAGGTTTTGTAGATCAAGGACGCAAGGTTAGGGAAGCCCTAAAAAGGCCGAAGAACTAGTTTTGGATCTAGTAGGAGAAGTTAATTTTGTCAAAGCCTCAAATGATGTGAGCATGATTTGGTCAGAGAAAAAGGACATGATTGATGTAAATGTATTGATGCATCCGCAGTGGATGCACCCTCTACATCTATTTAAATGGCCCTCAGGGTCATAGGGGGAGCTAATTTATCTCTAGACCCCTGCGTGGCTAGCATACTCATCATCAGAGTATGTGCCTTTGGACTTAAACTTTTGAAGTGTATAGGAACCTTTGTGAAAGAGTGTGCATGCTAAATGTTAGCAAAACTTGAGTT
The DNA here is from genome assembly GCA_027943335.1 of Chamaecyparis obtusa. Classification (NCBI taxonomy): domain Eukaryota; kingdom Viridiplantae; phylum Streptophyta; class Pinopsida; order Cupressales; family Cupressaceae; genus Chamaecyparis; species Chamaecyparis obtusa. The sequence goes on along the minus strand of BSBK01000139.1, from coordinate 613,482 downwards.
GCAAATTTTGAAGTGACAGCCTGGTTTACGTGACGTGCATTAATGGAAAATTTTTCACCTTTAAAGTACATAGAAGTTATTTGATTTCTCATTGCATTCAAATTCAGAGTGATAGGAGAGTAGAAAGAGCCTTGGAAGTTGTTGTGAATATTTGGAGGTTGAACTATCAGTGTTTGCAGTACATTTGATCAGTTGCAAAAACCCTAAGCTCGTTGCACCATTTTGGGAGCCTTCAGATTATCTCAGAGCTCAATTGGAAAGTGTTTACAAGTAAGTCATGGCCACTCCCATAGTTTTTGATGTTGCTGAGAAGAAGAGATACATATTCAAGAGGCATCCATTTAAATCCACCCTAGATGATTTAGAAGGAGCTTTATCTCGCACGCCTATGGGCGTCATGCATGTGGAAGACATAAGGGATTACATCTACTATAAGAAAGAACCTGTTGGACTAGATAGGTTAAGGGCACACATGGATACCATGTTGACATAGGATAAAACATTCATGGATGAATACACCAAATGGAATGATCACCCTATTGTTGAGTATGCTATGACATATGAATTCTATGAGACAGAATGGATAAAGGTCTTATTGAGTAGAATCCATGATGATCTATTTTGGATTGGAGATGTTTTAGTAAGAATCACAAGTGATCTGATACATGAGATGACAGGCCTTTCTAGGATAGGCATCGTCCTTCTTGTGGGCAAGGATGTCAAAAAGATGGTTGAGAAAGTATGTAAGTCAAGGAGTGATAGGCACGGCATGACTATTGAGCTGATTGAGCAAGCAGACATCAAATTGATGTCAATGATATTGGGTTACAGATTTCATCACACCAGTATGGTGAATAGTGTGTCTGCAAGCACTATTCTAGCTACCATCAGACTAGTAAAGGAAGATGGAGAGTTCAACTTGTGTGAGATCTTGCACGCACAATTGATAGATAACATCAAAGCTATCAAACATGACAAGACAAAGATATTCAGGTTTGGGTCCCTAATCATCTATATGTACCTTCATATAGTTGGAAGAGTTTTAGATTTGTATTTGCACAAGTCCATTCCAACAATGCCTCAGATATCCAACAAAGAATCCACAAAAAGAACACTAAGAGACTATGTCACATTGGAATTGAAGACCTTTAGAGCTAAGATGCAGATGAGGTATAGGATTCCAAAAAGCATTGTAGAGAAATATAAGGATACAATATGCTTTATGGTGGAGACTGATACTACATGTATGGAAGTTGTTGAGCCTAGAACTAAGTGGATTCATCCACTTGAGTATTAGGTAGAGGAACAAGTTCTTGAAGCTTATGTACAGGTGCTTCTATCATCCCCCAAAGATCCCAATGAACCTAGGTGGGGAACCTATGAGGAAAAGACCAAAGAATTTGATGCAAAACTTAACAGTGCAGCAACTAAAAGAAAGGTTGCAAAGGTCACTTCTGAGATCTTGAGAATACATGGTGTGTCTCAAGTAGACCTTGATAAAGCAAGGGATGAAAAGATTTCCCTAGAATTGAAAATCCGATCAGCAGAAGAAGAACAAGAAGATCCTAAGTTGAAGAAGATGAAAATTGAATTAGATGACAATCAGAAGGGTAAAGAAGATAATACTCCTTCTACACCCAAAGATACTATTGACCTTACCACTCCTCTAGAGTATAAGCCAATAATCAAGAGGAAGAAATAAACTAGCACTAGTCATCCATCCTCATGAGCTACAAGGAGTAGGAAAAACATTCAAGCACCTCCTAAGGCAGGATTCAGACCAAGCCTTAAAGTTTTGAGCACAAGAATTATTGATGAGGGTAGAATTGATCAAGTAGGGAAGTATTATGATACATATAGTGAGATTGAAAAATCAGAAATACATAGTATGATTGTCAAACATATGATCAAGTTCAAGAAGACAGTCCTTGAGTTGAAAACCTCTATTCCAGATAAAGTATGGGATATTTTAGAATACCAAAAGAGACAAGAAAATGAAGAGGATCTAAGGATCAGAGAAAAAGTATTAGAAGATACTCTGCCAGTATGTTCTAAAGAAGAAGAGGCACTGATATTAAATTTGGTGAAGCCACACTTAAGGACAAAGATGAGAACTCTACACATTATGAACAAAGACTATGAGTTGATAACAAAGGAAACATAGAAGGCCTTTGAAAAGGTGTTATTAGAACAACACATAAAACCACCTACTATGCCCATCACTCATGCACCTAGTAAGAAAGACAAAGAAGCAGAGACCTTCAATGTACTAGTGACAGGTCCTCAGGACTTAGCGCCCATAGCAAAAACTCAAATAGAAGAAAACAAGTCTGCGCCCATCTCAAAATCACATGAAGGCAACACTATTATCATAGATAATGTGGAGATAGCCATGGTGGCTACTGATAAGGATTTGGACAAGTTTGAGGAAGCATTTGTTAGTATTGAAGAAGCTAAAATCTTATGCATCAATACACCTCCCACTCAGCAAGAAGAAGTACTCATAGAAGATGTATCCGATGAGAAAGAAGAAGAAGAGAAGAAGAAAAAGAAAGTAAAGATGAAACTTCTGTTGAATTTGTCACAGTGAAACAAGAAGTGATGGAAAACACTCCCATCACTCCCTCCTTAGTATTGTTGTCAAGCTTGACACTTGACACAAGCAGTTTGGACTCCTGGAAAGAAGAAGACTTGATTAAGTTCAGTGTCCTAGCTATGGAGAAGGCAAAGGAGAAGAAAGTCATGAGAAATCCTCTCCTTGTGGAATCAATGAAAATTTTGAACAATTTTCTGCCAGAGGATAAGAAAGTGCTAAAAGTACATTCAGTTGATGATGTGAGTTCAGTCCTCTCATAGTTCAAAAGCAATTTTTATAGCCTAGAAGAATCTGTGTCCATAGTAGCATAAGAGAAGTACTTAAAGAAGAGACTCAATGAACTATGAGAAATTTTGCACTGGACTTGAATTCTCTTAAATCTAGTCAAGCATCCTTGAAAGAATTTGTTGATGAAGGAAGAAGGATCAATGCAGCATGCATGGATCAAGACAAGCTCACCGATGCTCACTTCAAGAAGATAAAAGAGGCAGAAACAATGATTGAGTAGGTAAAGAATTCAGTGTCAGACACATTCACTAATGTGAACATGTGCAACAATGTCTACCAAGGATAGATAGACAAGATTGAGAAGGAAGAAATAGAGATAACAAGGATAAGGTCCAAAAAGACTCAGTTGAGGAATGGTCTTGCACCCTCTTTAGACATCCTTAATCAGAATATAAAGGAGATTAATGCCACCATGGTAACTTATGATCATGGTCCCATCAATGACTTGGAGAAGATGGAGAAGCTTCAATATGCATTATGCACCCATCTCCAGATAGTTAACTCTCTGATAAACTTTTGGAAGAAGGAGATCCAGAACCTTAAGATTACATATCCATATGTTTTCCCTCAGCGAGTGTGTGCAGATACATTTTTTTGATGCACCTTTGTCATTAATGTCAAATGGGGAGTAGTGTATAGAATATGGAGTATATATATAGGGAGATATAAGATTATGTATAAAAATGTATAGAAGACAAAAGTTTTTGTGTTAAGGGATAGTTAGCAACTTGGCCATATTCCTTTGTTGCCATCAATGACAAAGGGGGAGATTGTTGGAAAGTTTTCTACACTAAAGTATATGACTAGATATAGTGTTTTCATTATGACAACAAAGTAATATAGCAGTTTGGAGTCAGCGCACTTGATGTAAAAATCAGAATTCAATTAAGTGTTGAAGATTGGATAGTGTACAGAGTTCCTGCAGCTCAGAGCATCAACGCACATGTGTATGGATGAATTATGGTATGTGCCCTGGAAGATAAGCTTGTTAGACTATAATTATGCTTAGTCTATGAGTGCATAAGTAGATATGCAAATATGTGAAAGTTATAGTAAATTGAAGTTGCACAGCCAGTATGTGCCAGTAGTGAATAGAGCATGGAGCCGAAAGTTAGCATTTTGGTTTATGATTGTAATGTAATAATGTAAAGGCTATGCACCAATTGTATTTAGGTTTTTGACATGTTTATATGTATAATTGTAAGCATGCTTAATCCAATTCATTTGGAAGCATTATTTGTAATTAGTTATAGGGCTGACCTAATTATATATTTTGTATAAGCGCATAAATATAAGATGCGCCCATTGTATTCGGTATGGAATTTGTAAGAGAGTTGTGATAATTAGAGAAGAGGTATGCAAAGATAGCATAAGATGTATTAGATCTTTACTAGAGGTCAAAGCATCAATGCACCAAAGGAACTGATCTGACAAGTAGTGTCACAGTGACAGTTCACCTGCAGATATAGTGTGTATCTAAAATTAGAAGGTTGTAGCCTTCACCATTTGAGTAGTGAGCTCTAGGAAAGTGAGTCCACTCCCCTAACAGGGATCATTGTAAAAGAATCCTAAAAGGGTTTGACCCTTAATAAGGTCTACTGTACTTAAAGCATTGTAAAGCTACTCCTAATAGGGTAAATGATATTCTAACAAGGATCACAAAACACTAGTGCAGAATATGAGTGGGTAACAAATCCCATTGGGGTTTTTACGTATTTCGGATTCTGCGTAACTATATTGGTGTCATGTGTTGATTTCATGTTTAATATTTATGTGAATGTTTATTTAAGTACTAAATCATTTAAGTTCAAAATAAAGATTAAAGTGAAAAGTTAAAATATAGTGAACACTGATTCACCCCCCCCCCCCTCTTAGTGTTCCCATTCCTAACAATGACATCTCTAGACTAATTGGAAAAAGACAATTTAAATTCCATGCAATGTGTTAGGGATTTTTCTTGTAGGATCAAACTGATGGTTGAAATTATGTTCCTTGAGACTGATTCTAACAAGAGAAAGACCTAATTACTGAGGATTGGATAAGATCCTCCTTCATTTTTGAGCTCCACATACTCAGGCAAGTATAACCTTTTAATGGTAACTGATTATACAGTTCTTCATGTGAGTGGACACTGATCTGCTATTAACCCTTCTAATGCATCAATCTATAGAATAGTCTGCATATGACCATGATCAATTTAATGCAAAGTTTAACCAGGCAAAACATGATTGTAAATAAAGCAAAGATCAGTGATTTAAGGATTCTCATCCTTCTTCCTTTTAAGGAGGGACAACCTATATGATTCTCTCTTCAAGGAATCATGAAATATGGACTGTAAGCCTTAGGAACAGTCCAATCTATTCTGTGCAATAAACATGAAATGAAAATGTACTGGTAAATGATTTAAAAGTTTCAACTTCTATTCTAAGATCTATGAAAGATAAAACCATAAGAAACAAACACCAAACCAGTGCCTTATCTAATGGGCAACAGAATCAAAATGTAGATCAACAAGTAAATTCTAAAAGAAATACAACAGTATGCCTTACATACCAACTATAAATCCAAATAGATTGCCTTACAAACTATTCTATTGACCAAGCACTGTTGTCATCAAAAAATCCATACAAATATATTTACTCTTCAAGATGAAATATGAGAACTTTTAATTCTTTCCTGGAAAGAAACTCATAAATCAGTCAGGCAAGTCACTTTACAACTGGTATATTTTAAATGCCTAACATGTAAAACATACAAGAGTACAATATAAAAGAAAAGAGACAACAACAATATATGGCAGAAGTTGCAGTGTATTTGTATTTATAATCAACTTGCCAACTACATTCAAAATTCCATTACTTAGAAGATAGGGCACAAAACTTGGAAATCTGATTCAAAACAATTCTATTCTAATTTTCTATTATCTCTCTGACCAACCCCAAAAATGAGTCTTCAACTCAATATATACATCCCTTTTCAACGACCTAGGAATCCCCCTATTAATGGGAATGCAACAAGCTTCTGATGGTTGAAAAACCTAACCCTAAAAGCATAAGGGATAGAAATTAAAGATAAAATACAACAAGCCCTTAGGCAATGGAAAGACAAGACTTCCTTGGACTATTGTACATCCTTGGCCGCTTGAAAACTGACACCTTCAATTGCTAATATTTATGATAGCTCCTTGAGTTTAATAAGATATGGTGACCACCATTTCAGGCTAACCTACACCATTCTTAAATGAGAGCTTATCATCCTTGTATTCTTGGATCAGGTGTTAGGTGTGTCAGATGTCCTTCTCATTCTTCATCCAAAATGTCCAAGTCAACTATGGCAGATCTACCTTTTTTGGGCTTTGTCAATTCATCCCATGCAATTACTTGTTCATTTGATGGCCAATTAAAGTCTTGGACAAGTTGCACTTGTACCTTTTGTCTCTCCTACTTGGCATCTATAATTGCCTTGACATCTACCAAAAATTTGATGAGATCTGTCTCTGCCTTAATAGGTTCATCTAAGGTTTTGTTAAAGCCTTCCAAATCAACATTATTATCTTCACCTAAAAATGCCTCTTTCCTAGACAATAAAAGATCGACATCCGATCTCCATTGATCAAGACTCTTTATGACTCCATCTGTACTCAAAATTGAGGGGATGAATTTGTTGGAATAGTATCTAAGCATGGCTATCTTAACCTCAATCAGATTTTCCTTACCCTTGAAAAGTGGTAATATGGCTTTAATTCTGTCAATCTCCTCACCAACTCTTACAACTGTCTTTGGTATGTCACTCCCCAAAGATTGAGCCAAAATCAATCTTTCAAAAAGTGGTACTCTAACAGACCACACTGTATGAAATCCACTCAAAATTTGCACATAATTATTGACCTCCTTTTGCAATTCAGGCAATTTTCCATAAGCATTAAAAACTAGGTCAAATTTATCCTTGATTATCTTCATTTTGTGTTGTAAAACACTCAAAAGGGCCTGTAATATAACCTCATTCTTCTCCTCATTAATCTTCTTCAGCTCTGCTGCTACCTCCTCATCTGTCATTCCTTGTTCTTCTGTTAATGCAGGTTGCTCAAGAGGTGCAGGAACTAGTACAAGAGTATTAATTATTTGTAATTGTAGTTCCTCTGCCTATTTTTCCAATGCTATAACCTTTATTATCTGTAAATCCCTATCCTTTACAAGGGCACTATAATCACTTAAAAGAGAGCCATACCTCTCAGATATTTGTTTTGTTTTGTCTTCATTCAATTTGGCAAATTGGGTCAAGACATTAGATATCTCAAGGTCCCCAGTATTGTGGATAGACCACACAATCTTGTCACCTTCCATCTAGTTTTTTACATTTAAAATTTGTGGCTTCTTGTCTTTAGGGTAAAGAATCCACATAGCCAATGCCTAATTCTTTGGGCTATACCCAAATCCTCTGATTATATCCCCTACTTGGGTCTCTGATGACAGAGTGACATCTTCATGTCCCTTTATTTGATCTATAATAAAATTAGAATACAAACTCCATCCAGGCACAAGTAGCATGTTACTCTATCTAACTAATTTTTTGGCCTCATCTGGAGTAAATATTTCAGCCTCTGGGTCATACTCTCTTAATTGTTACACTACCTCAATAGGCACTTGACCCTCTTCAATTATTTGCACATTAGACGCAACCTGTTGTTGCTTTTACCAAATCAAAAAGCTTTTAAATTCATCAAAATTGACAAAATTATCATCATTTAGGAATTCATCCTGCTCAATTATTCTTTCATCCTAGCCTAAAGTTAGAGGCAACTCAACATCCTCAGTTTCATACCTTTGTTGTCTTTTGGCCTCTCTGACTGCTTTCCTTATTTCATGGTGATGAAATCTAGTCCCTGTGTAGAGGGCACTTACTCTATCTTTCTTCTTCTTCTTTGATGGCTCTCCAGCCATTAACTTCCTCTTCTTTTGTAAGCGGTCAGGGGTGTCCTCTAGGCTAGGTAGCTCACTGAGGTTGACAGTCTCACCTCCTACTTTAGGTTCTTCAGTTAATGGTTGCTCCATAGGGGGTGGGCTATATATTGGGTAGCCACCATCACTATCTTCTTCACATTCAGAATCAGAATGGGCCTTTTTACCCTGATTAGCATCATCAATTTGATCCTTCATGGATTCAACTAATGTGTCAAATTGAGCCATCATCTGCTCAAGTCTTTGGAGGCAAGGAAAAGTGGGAAATAAACCCCCAAATACCAATCCTTTTCCTTTTAACTCCCTTTCAATTTTATGTAACTGATCCAATTGTTGAATTCTTTTCTCTACCTCATCATCTTCAATGATGTTTCTGATCACATCCTCCTCAGGATACTCTTCATGTTACTTATTGAAAGGAATGGTAGGCATGTAATATCTCCTTGCAGCAGCCATGAAACCTTCTATATCTACATACCTATGTGGAGCTGCAAACATCCTATATTTCTCTAACCAATCATTCACCTTACTAAAAGCTCCCTTTCCAATTGTAATATAGTGCACTCTAAAGTCCCGAGGAGTGAGAGTCCCTTTGCTGTGGGGAGCCAAAAGTTCTTTATCTATCAACATGAGTTTCCAGATAAACTCTAGAAATGAAACTCTTGGTGGAACATAAAATGGAAGTAGATGAGGAGGTTGAGGGTGCCCATAAACCCTAATCATTGTATAGCCCTTCTCATAGTAAAATTCCCCCCAATTCTGACCCTTGGTCCACTTATCAATAAATTGTTGGGGTCTCACCAATTGCAAGACCTTGGTGGATAATCTTGTACAACTAACTACCAAACTCTAGAGAATGGGGTACACAATCCAATTCTCAAAGGCACCAAAATCTCACCTAGGGAAAGAAGGGCTCCAAATTGCTAACCAAAACTATACTGGGTTAGCCTGTCCATTCCACATCATTTGTGGCTTGAGATCATTCAAATTTATAAGATCATAATTGTGATACACAATGAGGTGCATCAGCAGGGAGTAGTGCATGAATTTGGGTGCAGAACCAGATGTGAAGTTCTTCAAAGACAAAAAACCCTCATGCATCTTGTTTATCACATAACCAATAAAGTTATACCCTTTGTTCACTAGATGGCTCTATGAATCCATCACTAACATCAAAATATCAGAGGTAATCCTCTTAGGGCCTGCATCAATTCCCAAGACCTGGCTTATCTGATATGTCATGTATTTCATATAAAACTTAAGGTCCTTGTAAGCATAAGGAATTGACGCAGCAATAGGTGCAATATAATTTCTATTTTCTTTAGGCATGTGGCTCTTTATCTCCTTGGAGACTAAAGCAACCTCTCTAATATATCTATTTGCCTGAGCCTATAAGTTAATCTTCGTGGCCATTGGAAACTGAATTCTGAATGCCCTCATGAAAGAGTTCCAGTCTAGGGTTACCAAGGGTGAACCATCCTCCTTTCTAATTGTCTTAGACAAGGGATCATATCTTTGGGATAGCATAAGAAGTGCATCTACATCTAGAAAGACCTTAGGGACAATCAATTTGGCTAACCCTGAAGTCCAAGGGTTTGAAACCGGTATAACACTATCACAGTTTTTATAGAAATAACTGAAAAGACACATGCCTGTGATTTTAGGCATCCTGGCATCTCTACAGTAAGATAAATCATCCACAAAGATATCATCACTAACCTTCTTATTTTGAGATGAACCAGGTAGAAGGGTGAGAAACTCATCTGAAAACCCCTCCTTTACTTTCTCTTTGGATGCCTGACTGGTAGAAGCTCCGCTTGTTGTTGCCTGACTCATTATGACTGAGACTCTGAAAATTCTCTTCAAAAATCATTGGACACACTGTAATTCTAGAAATCTCTGAAAACCCAGTGCTCTTTACTCTTCGATATGCTCCTTAACCTTCAAATGAGTAGCCTCTAACTATTTTATTTTGTAGAATTGAATGCACCACCATTTCTGACATTTATAGCTATCAAAAGGTCACTTCCGCCATTACTTCGGCATGAACAAGGCTTCAAAATACTAGTCATAGCTCAAAAAACTTTAAATTCAAATATTCGAAGACCTGGTGACTGGAGAAAAGGTCTCACAATCATTTTATAACATTGGTGCCTTATAAATGTTTCTGAGATCTAGCGACTAAGAGGGCTTCTCGTAGTCGTAGAAAGATTTCTAGCCTTTTGAAATCATTGCGAGATTTGGTGATCACAAAATTTTGATCTAGAGATTCAGCAACCATAGTCAACCTCCTTATTCCATCTTTAATTTTTCACATTCAGAGATCACCTGACTATAGTCAATTTCTTAGTCGTGAGTACAATATTTCTCTTCTCGAGATCTGGCGACAACACGTAAACTCTAAGTTGTGGGACATGGTTGACTTTTCAAACTTGTTTAGAGATATCCTGACCCGATCATCTAGAGATTTGGTGACTGAAGGAAGGAATTCTTAATTTATGTTATCTAGAGATTTGACGACAATAGGCTTTCTTATAGTCGCTACAACTTTATCCACCCTTTTAAAACATTCAGCGATCACCCGACTTGGAGATCTAGCAACAAACATGGAGTCTCTTAATCGCTAAATCTTTCTAACTTTTCAACTTCCTTTCTGAGATCTTGTGACTACCGTTGATCTTTTTCTTCACTTCATCCTATGGTCCACATTAAGTCACAAGAGCTTTTCTCACTTAACTATTTGATTCAACGACCAGGAGATAACTGTGTCACTGGATCGCTGGAGGCTTTTCACTTAACCATCAGGAACTTGAGATCACATGACCACATAGTCATTGTATCACTAAATAAATAAATAACTATCGGGCTAAACCACAACCTTAATCTTAACTCAACCCCGGGAAAATCTGGAGACTACACGACAAAGAGGTTCGTTGAGTCTCACAATCTTTTTCTTAACTGGGGTTAAGTCCCAAGAGCACGTGACTGAAGAAATCTCTAAGTCATGGAAACATTTCTTAACTCTGAGTTGTATCTAGAGATTAAACACTGGTCGTTGATCAAAACTTCATTCTACAGTTGTCACTAGATCTCATAATCCTTTATCTCTTAACCGCTGCATCTAGAGACCTGGAGACAACTGCATCGCTGGATCGCTAACCATGCAAGAGATAACCACCACCTTTGGGAGATAACATGACCATCGAAAATCATAATCACTGAATGAAACATCACTTTAATAAATTATCTTGAGATCACCCGACCAAACATAAATTCTATCTAGAGACCATGCGACCATAGTCTACTTCTTATAAAACCTGTCACAGTAGTCGCTAGATCTCGAGAAAACATTTTGAGAGTTGGAGACTAAAAGGGAAAATGCTAAGTCATTTGATAATAAGGAATATTCCAAAGTGCTCATGAGATCGGACGACAAAGGCTTTCGGGTAATCACTAAAAATGAAGGAATATTCCTACTTTCTGGGAGACTAAGAGACTAAGAGAGGAAATTAAAAGTGCACATGCTTATTTCAACACTTAAGTGACCCGAAAAAGTAATAGAGAAATAGAAATCTGACAACTTAAACTAGGGCATTTTTATTTTCAGGATATTTAGACCTAGAAAACCCTAAAGACTATAAAATTTTTCAAAAACATCTTGTCTTTTGGGGTAAAAAACAAAAATTAAGATTTTTAACCAATAGTGGCTCTATCTGAGGATGTTAAAATGCAAGTTTGAACAAGAACCATAGAACTCTAGGACGCAGACCAAAAATTGCACTAACCTAGAATAGGAAGAAATATACAACCTAAAAGGAAACAAGCCTATACAAAATTTACAAAGGATTTACACATACATGAAAATCAAAAACTTGGTTGAAGAAGGGTTTCAAGAATTGCCCATGCACTGGAAACTCAAAAAATTCATCATCCATATTCTTCAACAAGTAGGAGTCTTTCCCAAAACCCTCATGAATCACAAAGGGACCAAGCCACAATGATTCAAACTTTTTGTGTTTCCCTCTATCTTCTGCTTTCACATTCCATTGAAGTACCAAGTCATCTGGTTTGAATTTTTTGGTAGTTTCTCTCTTGTCAAATATGTACTTCATCTTTTGTTACAACTTAATGTTTCTCTTTTGACTTTCCCTTCTCATTTCATCTAATTCAGTCAATTGCATGACCCTATCTTGCATTGGCTCTAAGACATCCAATTCCTCATCTTGAATAAACTTGTAAATTGGAATCAAATTGTTTATAGGCAACCTTGACTGCAGACCATATACAAGGTCAAAGGGAGACTTCCTAGTGGCCTTCTTCACTATGATCCTATCTACCCACGAGGATAACTTCAACTTGGAATGCCAAGCTCTCTTATTTTTCTCAAGTGTTTTCTTCAAAATTGTCAAGATACTTTTGTTGCTAGATTCAACCTGTCCATTTTCTTGAGGATGATAAGGAGATGAATAAGATGTCATGATTCCATTGTCTTTACAAAACTCCTTGAATTCATCTGATCTAAAACACATTGCATTATCTATAATTAATTTCATGGGGACACCAAATCTGGTCAAAATATTGTCAAGTAAACACTACTTTACTTGTTGCCTTCTTTGTGGGGATGGCCTCTATCCATTTTGTGAAATAGTCAGTAGCAACAAGTAGCCAACTGTGTCCTCCACTAGATTTATTAGCAAACTCACCTATAAAATCCATTCCCCACATAGCAAATGGTGCCTCAGCAGTTATTGGGTTTAACAATAGTGCTCCTAAGTATTTTAATTTAGAAGCAAACCTCTGGCAAGCCTCACACTTCTTAACAAATTGGAAAGAATCCTTAAACAAAGTAGGACAAAAATAGCCAGTCCTTAAAATCTTATGGGTAGTGGTCTTCGCCGAATAATGCCCTCCACAAACACCAGCATGCATTTCACTCAAAACTTTCTCTACTTGACTCATATCAAGGCAAAACAAAAAGATTATCCCATCTCTATTTTTCCAATACAAATCCCCTTGTACTAATGTATACTTCTGAGCTTGCAATTTTAGGGATCTCTTTTGAGTATCTATCATATATTATGGGCATCTGGCATTTTTAATGAAATATACAATGTCAGCATAGTATGGTTGCAACTCAATACTTGTTATTGTCATATCTGAAATTCCTTCATTGTTAACCTGGACTAAATCCATATTTTCTTCAGTCATTAACTTCACCAAGCCCTATCCTCTCACAAGCTTAGTGATATGGATTTCTAAATTGAATTCTTGAATCCTGGTGATCCACTTGCACCTTTTACCAGTAACTTCAAACTGATTAAGGACGTCTTTTACTGCTGCATGTGGGAGATATGCCACTACCTTAGCACAAACTAGATAAGGTCTAAAATATTTTACCATTTTTACCAGTGCATATGCCTTCTTTTCCATCATCTCATAATTCAGTTTAGCAGCCTATAAATATTTACTACAAAATGCAATCGGATGCTCAAAACCCTCATTATCCTTTTGTAATAATACAGCATCAATAGTGTGAAATGATGCAAAAGAGAAAAGTGAAAAGGGCTTGGTATAATTAGGAGACCTAAGCATAGGTGCTTGTTGAACTACCTCTTTAATTTTATCAAACGCACCTTGAGCTTCTATAGTCCATTGAAACTTGACATCCTTCTTTAGCAACTTTACTATGGGTTTGACAATTTTAACAAAATTCGCAATGAATCTCCTAACAAAATTGATTTTTCCTAAAAAGGATTGCACCCCTTTGAGGTTTTTGGGTGCTATAACCCTTTTGATAGCTTCAACTATCTTTGGATCAATTCTTATTCCTTCTTTTGATACAATGTGTCCTAGCAACTTTCCTTCTTTGACTGCAAAGTTACACTTCTTTGGATTCAGAGACACACCATATTCTAAAGCTTTGACAAAAATATTTTCTAGATGTGAGCAATGATCAATAGCCCATTTAGAATAAGTAGTTAGGTTATCCTGGTACACCACCATAAACAAATATATATACTCTTTGAAAGCAACATCCATGGCCCTTTGAAAAGTTGTTCCAGCATTTCTGAGACCAAAAGGAATTCTAACATAAACATAAGTTCCCCAAGGTGTGGTGAATGTTGTTTTGAATTTCTCAAAATCTTTTACTAACACTTGGTTATACCCAGAGAAACCATCCATCATAGACAATAATTCACATCCAGTGACTTTATGCAACATTGCCTCCATGTTGGGCAGTGAATAGTTGTCTTTCAATGATGCAACATTCAGATTCCTAAAATCCACACACAATCTAATATCACCATTTTTCTTTCTGACTGGGACTAAATTAGACACCCAAGTTGAATGCCTTATAGGTTGGATTATTCCTGCATCACTCAACTTGACTAGCTCTTGCTGCATTTTAGGAGCCAATAGTGGGTTAATGGGTCTCTGCTTTTGTCTAAATGGTTTGACATCTTGCTTTAGTGGGATCTCATGTTGAAAAAGGTCTTCTCTATAAGCTTTTAGGTCATCATAGGACCATGCAAACACATGCTTATGCTTCCTTAACAATTTTATCAAAATATATCTCAATTGAGGGGCCAATCCTTTTCCAATATAAACCATTTGAGGTGCATTATGTGATCCCAAATTTACTTCTAAATATTCTACCTTAGCACTACTTGTTTTTGACATATAATCATTTTGACTACTATACAATGCTTTTAACTCAGTCAGTCCCTTAGGGATACTATTTGAATTTGTAGACACCTAAAAATCCTTTAGAAAATAAAGTATTTTTATTTTCTGAAAAATTCCTGATGACATCATCATTTATTAATTAATTAATTATTTAATTAATTTATTTATTTTTATGTCATTAAATCCTTTTTTCTTAATTAAAAATATTTAATTAAGAAATCCCTCCCAAAAATGTTTAAATCTTATTTAAACATTAATCCCCTATTTATTAATTATTTTAATTAATAAATTGACCAAAAATCCCCCAAAAAAATAATTAATTTATTTTTTGACCAAAACTTGGCCAATTTTCTTAAGACCACTAACCTCTTCCAAAATCTTCTAATCCCTTCTTAATTTCGATTAAAAGGCTAATCCCATCTTTTCTAACCCTAATCTCAACTCAAAATATTTAATTAAGATTAAATATTTAATTTTCATATTTATTGAAAATATTTCAATAAATTTTCCCAAACTTAAGCTTTTGGAATGAATAAACTTTTATTCCATAAAACCTAGGAGAATTCTAGACTCTTCTAGAAACTTCTCAACCCAACCTCTTCACCCATCCTAATCCGAAAATCGCCTAATCCTAATCCTAATCCCCTTTCTAATCTTGTCACATTCCATTAGCAAAAGGTTTACCAAAACTTATGCTAACCTCCTCTTAGTCATCCTCCTTAGTCAACAAAGATGGCCACCTCTTGGCCACCTCTTGCAAATGCATTTAAGGATGCATTTAAGCCTTCCTTATCTTTCTTACATGCATTCATTATGCATTTAAGAACTTCTTATCCCTTCCTTGCCACCTCTTGGCCTTGGGCACATTTACCAAATTGTGCACATGCCCTCAAACTTTCAACTCAATCCTCCCTTGACACTTGTCAGGACACTTGTCCTTGACTCAACCCTAACCTTAGCCCTAACTCCGACTCATCCTTTTTAACCAAGCCCTTCCCTTTTCCTATAAATACCCTCACTTCCTAAGGCAAATCATCTTTCAACTCTCAAACTCAATAGCAAAGTTATAATGCCATTTTCATTCTAGCATAAGCATAAACTCATCATTTTAGATCATTTTCAAGCTTTAATCACATTTAAATTAGCTTAATTGGATTAACATAGATTCATTTCTTGTTTAATCAATCTTAGTTCATCTTTTAGCTTTGCATATTTGTGTGTTCTTGAGGCCTTTGAGGCAAAATAGGTTCCTCATACCTATTTTGTGTCATTTTGGGTCTTCTTGATCCTCAAATCATCCTATTTGCATGCTCCAAGTGCTTGAGTTTGCACACCCACATCCATTTATATCCAAGCATATCAAACAATGCATGGGCGCATCCGTTTTAGGCTTAAACTGAGGTGGCTTTGATTTTAGTTTGTTTACCATTAAATTTGATTTGATAATATGCTATGACGTTTGTTTGTCTTTGGCCTTCAAAATAGGTTTAGGTGCACGCTCAAATCCTAGTCTACAGAATTCAACTGGATTACCTCATTTCGCATGATCATGTCCTTACCCTCAATTTCCTCAACCAATGTATTGCAGTCTATAAGCTGACCTTCATATATGTCAAGGCATTGAATAAATTTCAAGATGTCATGATCATCCTCAAAGACTTGCCAATTGTAAATGTTGTGTGCAACAACTAGCCTACTTTTTATTTCAACTATTGAAACTCCATACAAAGTTGAATCATCTCTTTTCAAAGCAACATTGGCCAAAAAATCAGCCATTATGTTCTTGGATCTTTCTACCCAACAAATGTTAAAAGCATCAAACATTTCAATCTGATCCTAGATTACATGTTTATAAAATTTTAATCTATCATTTTTAACAGCATATTTAGATTGAACTTGTGCCACCACAAGCTCAGAATCACCAAAAACCTTTAAACATTTTATCCCATGTTTGATAGCAATAATCAACCCAATGACAATGCCTCATATTCAGCAGTATTATTTGTGCATTGAAAAGTCAATGAGAATGAATACTTAAAAGTGGTACCTGATGGAGATATGAATAGAACTCCAGCTCTCGAGCCTTCTTTTGAGCATGCTCAATCAAAATACATTTTCCATAGTCCATCTTGCTATTCCTTCAGTTCCCGAGTCAATGGATTTGACTCTTTTGTGAAATGGCCTTTTCCACTCTGAAATTTTCCATATCAACATCCACACAACAATTCAACTCATCCATATTATTTAGCTCTATCATGTGTGGGGTTCTGCTTTCTCTGGATACTTTCACATTTTCACCACCAATATTGAAAGTTGCAAATGATAAATCATACTAGATACTACCTCCCATTGAAGCACTCCATTTCCTTGATAGTAACATTCCATACTGAGGTGGGATATCAACCACTAGAACACTCATTGTTAACAATTTGTTAGGGAAGGCTACCAATCTATAAGGAAATGCCTTTATAGTACCAATAATAGGGACCTCTCTTGAATCCATAGATTGACATCTTCCATGAGGTGTGTCTACTTTTAAACCCAAAGAATTCATTATTTCTGCAGGCATAACAATATTGGATGCTCCTGAATTGATCATACAATTTCTTAACAACTTTCCATTTACTATTAGGGACAGAAAGAAAGGATCAATAGTTCCTGTCATAGTATTTACAACATTAGTATCCAAATAAATCTAAGGGATCTCAGAGATAATCTCCCCACACTGGTTCTCTATTGAGTCATTTGCTGCAGTAGTCATTCTACTAGTCTTGGTGGAGTTTTGGGCATCAGGAGGAAGAAATCCTTTCACCCAACTCAAAGCCTTGTCTTTATGCTCTTCTATTCTCATCATTTTTAACAAGGGGACTTTGACAGTAATTTATGATAAAAATTCTCCCATGTCAACTGGGACATACTTGGGGTCAACTACATCTTGCTTAATGACAGTAGCTTCCTTATTTTCTTCATGTTCTGTAAGGCCATGTTGATCCTTGTTTAGGATCTTGATCTCCTTTTGGGTAGAAACAACAGTCTCTTGGAGAGGTTTTTGCTTTACTCTTTAAGTCACATTAGGGGGAGCAAATGTTACATTCTTCTTGATTTTAGTCCTGCTAACAATATCTGCAACCTTATTTTTGTCTTGAGTTTGTTTTGCATCTTTGTCTGACCTTTTGATAAATATGCTGGATGACTTTTGACTTAAATCACCCACCACCCTATTTCTCAAGTTGTAGTTACTCTTGGCTTGGGTGACCATGTCTGCTGTTATTTGTGCAATTTCTTCATCAAAAGGTCTTCTCAATACTACTGGTTCATCATTTCTTAAAGTGTTGCACTGGACTACATCCAAGTGACTGTCTTCTTCATCATAAAACACTTGCTGATAATAAATCTCACTTTTGACTTGGGAACTACCAACATCTTGGCCTTCATCTTCTTTAGTGGAATCCATTTCATCATATATGTATGAAGAGGTCATACCACATCCTTGATTGTCATAAGACTCCTCATTGTTATTGTCTTGCCCCTCATCTGCAGAAACACTTTGAGCAATTGCACAGTGATAGGGGTCATGAGGTGATTGACAAACAATACACTAGGGAACATCATCACTCATATTTACTATATTTCTATGCAAGGGGTCCGGGGTCCTATCAATTGGTTTATCTTTTCTTTTAGGGGGCACTAGCTTCCCATCTTTCCACTGAGTGTTATAGGGATAGTTCTGCATTCTTGGAAACTTGTTAAAGTTATTGAAGGATGGCCTATCATTTCCCTACACTCTACTATTTCTTGCCTCACTAGGCTTCAAATCTTTTATTGCTTTCAAAATTTTCTTCAAACTATCATCATCTTTTGGTTTTATATCAGATTTCCCTGACTCCTTTCTGTTTGAGATTGAAGGCTTATAATCCTCCCTCCTTCCCAACTTCCCTAGTATTCTTCTATTGGTTTCTATATTAATAGCCAGTTTATAAGCTTCTACAAGATTTCTAGGGTTCTTATCTCTCAAAAGATACCCCATTTTTTAATCAAAAGCATTTAGGTAAGTAACTAAACAAATCTTGTCATCTAGTCTAATAACTTGCAACAATTTATGCATTGCCTTCTAAAATCTGACATTAAACTCAACAACACCCTCATTTGGATTTTTCTTGATGTTGTTGAATTCATTAAGCATGAAACCTTCATTGGTTTTATCACCATATTGTTCTTTGAAAAAACATTTGAACTATTCCCATGAGCATATGCTAGCATGAGGCAAATTTCTAAACCAGGCTCTAGCATCTTCGGTTGGAGACTGAACAAAAAGCTTCATGATCACATCATCAAGCTCAATGTTGTAGTCATCTATTACATCAATGAAACTTTTCAAATGTTCCTCACAAGTAACTGCATTACTTTCAGTGAATTTTGGAAGCTTCTTCCTGTAATACCCCAAAAATGGGCTATAAGTTCATTAATCTCCTACATCTTCAATTCGAATGAAATCGACATCAAAGTCCTAATCTAAGGCACATCTAAACATTATCGAATTATAATTGATTATCTTAAATTCTACATCGGGGAATATTCTTAGTAATATTTTTAATCATCATAATTATCTTTAATTTTATAATTATTTGGCAATAAATCACATTTATCCTAAAGTTTGATTAATTGAATATTTTCATATTTAATTAATTAGATTTAATATTTGCCACTTAATTATGTAATTAAATTTAATTCTATCTATTATTAATTGTATTATTTAATTTTGACAATAAATCTAATATCATATGAATAATTGATTAAATTCTTATTTAATTAATTAAAGCAAGTTGTCATTATTTAATAATATAGTTTTTAATAAAAGTTTGATTAAATAATTGATTAACCCATAAATCAATTGTTTTATTTTTAAAAGCAGTTAAGTTGGAAATAAATCACTTTATTATTAAATTAATTCATAAATAAAACATGCACAATCATAAAAGCAGACAACTATCAATTATCAATTAAAGCTAAACTCTATTTTGAGTTAAAACTTAGCTTTTGCATATTTTTGTGAATTAAATTATCTTTATTATAAAATAACTCAAAAATCAACCTGAGTTATTTGAGTGATTTATGGCTTTTTTTCCCATGCACCTCCAAAGCCTTGGATTTCTATAAAACCAAGGCTCAGCTCTTCATAACTCATCGCTCAAATATCTCTCAAATTTGCATCCAAGCATCTCATATTTTTGCACAATCACATTGGAGAATTGGAATTCAAGAATCAAAGCTCTTGTGAATCGACATCTTTGTGAGATCAATCTTATTTTTTTGCATTCATATTGCATATCATTGTTAGATTAGCATTGCATATCAATTTCATCTAGCATAGATTCATATCAAGTTTTCATTCCTTATTGCATCATAAAATCAAAAAAAATAAATAGCTTAATTGCATTCAATCTCATATCTAGATCAATTGCATTCAAATCCTTCATTTAGGTGTCATCTAGGTCACTGATCTCGATTACAATCTGAGAACATCAATCTCGCACCTATTAGAAGGCAGTAAATCTTTTGGTTAGATTAGATTTCAATTTTGCACGATTTTGATTATAGCTAACCTCTAATATTTTATTGATGTGTTGTGTTTACAGATTAGGTACAATTTTCACACACACATTTCTGGCGCCCACCGTGGGGCAACCCACCTTTGCATGCTGGTTTTGATTTTTTTGGGTAGCTAAAACCCTAAAGTTTCAAAGATTTAATTTTATCTCCCAAACGGCTTGGAATTTTGGTCTGAAATTTTTTTTGCAAATTGGTGACATATCAGGAAATCTTTGATAAAAAATTCAGAATTTTCTGAAATGTTTTAAATTTTTAATAATTTGTTTTCAATTTTTCATAAAAAATTAATTTTTGGTGCTAATCAAAATATTTTTTGTAAATTTTTACATTTTCAAAAATGTCTTCAAATTATATAGGGGGTCTATTTTTTGTATTTTAAATTTGGATGCAATTTAGTATCTCAAATAGTCAATTTACAAAAATTGGTTCGTTTTGATAAAATGGGTCTCTAGGGCACAAATGAAGAGATTTTTCTAAAATTTTTGCATTTTTGTAAAGCTCTTTATTTTTTAGTAGGGGTCAATATTCTGAATTTCTATTTTTGTGGCCAAAATCATATCAAACAAATCAGATCTTGTTGACTAGGTCAAATGCAGTGCAAAAAAATTAAAATTTTATGATGGGTATGCACTTATTTTTCATATGATTCAATGCATGATATGAGTTGTCATTTGGATTAATTTTTCGTTATTATTTCTCCTAACAATTGATTTTTATATCTAACCCTAGGGTTTTCATAAGTTGAATATACCTTGCATATCTTGTTGGCTTGTTGGCTTGTTGGAGAGTTCGTAGCTTGCTTGCATAGTAAAGCTCAACAAAAATTGCTAAAAATCAAGTAGAATCTACTAAGCACATTGTGAGGATCACGAGGTATTCTCCTTGTTCTGAAAATATTTTGATTTGGACTTAAAATAAATCTCTTATGTGTTTCGCTTGTGTGCATCTTTTCATGCTTTTGATCTATTTCTACACACTTGCATAATTTGATACTAGGTTGTGATCCCTTAAGGATTCATTAAGTAGTCTTTGAATACTTGTGATTGATCTTGATTGCTATCTTGGGTTATTGGACTCGCTAATCTACCGGCCCCTCATTTTCACCCCGTGGTTGCAATCTCAGTGCCATAAAGGGGAGGGGTCAACAGGACAGAAGCGTTAAGTGTTCCACTTGGCAACCCTTTTGTGCTTTTAGGAACTCACTTGTTTTCTAAGTTGTGGACTCATTTTCAGCTTGTGTGAGGTGTTAAGTGTTTCACCTTGTGGACTCATCTTATATTTGGTTTAAGCATTAAGTGTTCCTCTTTCTACTTTTTGGATGCTTTTGGTAGATTTGCTTTCGGAACATACATCTGTGCTCACATAGTAATTATGCCCTATGAACACTATTCGTGATTCTTGAGAGATTGGATTCCTAGCGAAATCTTTCCTTGATGACGAAATCCTTGTAGGTAGGGAGGCTACTTAGTGCATTTCACATTCAACTTGGTTAGTGCATCTTCTCTTATTGATCGACACATTCTCTCTCCGGAGAGGTTGATAGATCATGTGGGGTTGATATCATGAGCTTTGGTGAATCAAAATTGGTTAGTGCATTTTATCTTATTGATTGATACATTCTCTCCCCAGAGAGGTTGATAGATCACATGGAGTTGATATCACAGACCTTGGTGGAACAAAACTTTGTCTTAGCGTGTCAGATTAATTTGCTTGCTTTGTTTGGGTTAAAAGTGAAGAGGTGTCAAAACCTTGAATCTGGAGCCAAGTCCCCTTGTGGTATAAATCTGTGAGTCACCTTTAGAGAGGGTTAACCGTAGCGGACAATCCTTTCACAGGGCAAACTGCGTTGATGGAACCTCAAGCGGTAATAGTCATTTTCACCATGGTAGTTACAGCCGCTATATAAATGTCCTTGTGGAAGAAATCTTCACCGGTATGGTTCATTGTTGGGTTGTCAGATATCCCTAGCAGCTCTTGAAGATTAAGTTCTCGGACTGTGTCAAAACCCTGGTGCGTTGGGATTGGAGTTCACCCCTTTGAATCATAAAAGTTGCAGAGTCAAACCATTACTAAAAACCCTAGAGAGGCCAATTTTTCATTTTCACGTATATGTGTGTTATTGCAAAACTTTTCAGAACATACATAATTAGTACTCTTAGGGATTAGCACAATTTGGTCACTTGATTGTTCATGCGCAAGGTTGCTTTTTCCCTTGTTCATTATTTTCAGATGTGCTTGGAATCACTTGCTTGCTGTTCTGCGTGCTTGTTTATCCACTTGGCTATTAAAAATGATCAAATCTAGTATAACCTTCAAAATCTGGACAGTACAATTTGCAAACAATCCAAAACTGAAGACCTTAAATTTTGCAAAAATTGATGTAAAATCTTTTCTAGAGTCAAAAGTCATTTCAGGAAGTCAAAAGTCGTACGAGTTTTGTCCAATGTCATTTCAGTATTGCCCATCTGTCATATGATTGAGAACATAGTGTCGTACGAGTTTTCAAACCAGCAAATTCAAGAAGTCAAAACCCTGTTAGCAACTATCGTACAAGTTTTGTCAACTGTCATTTCATTTCTACACAACTGTCGTACGAGTTTAGCAACTGTCATTTCATAGACTACCTAGTGTCGTACGAGTTTGCAGAGTGTCGTTTGGAAAAATTTGAGAGAGTTGTCAGAAATTGTCAAATTGCAAGATATCCAATGTTTCCAGCCTAGTTCCAGAATCTGTCAAAAATATCATTGTGTCAGGAACAGAGTAGTAGCTATTGAGCATTCTACCATTTTCCAAGATTGATCTTTTGAATCTGATCTAGCCTTCTGTTTGATCAATTTGAGTCCTTTTTATCTCATGTCAAAACCTTGTCATAACTATCAATCTTCAATCAATCTTCAAAAATAGACTAAGTGTTGAGAACTCATGTCCGCTATCTTTTGGGCGATCTATCCCATACATCCAGGGCACAGTATCCTTCATCCACATCTCATCAGATCTTCAAAACTATCATAATCTTGACAAGGTTGCGTCATCCGATTTTCTCGAATGAAATTGTTCTTCAGTTGTCTTCATCCTTTTCTTTCATTTCATTCAAAGTTAATGGTGGAGACCAGAGCTTCTTCAAACAAGAAATCAGAAGAAACCTCTCAGAACTTACTTTTGACCAATACCCCAGGTCCAACTCTTGAACAACTCATTAAGTCAGGTATCTATGAAGATGACGGTCTCGGTAACTTTCGATTGAAAACTAATTACATACCTCCTTTATCAACTCACAGAGGTAATCAGCAAACTCCTCCTCAATCTGTTCCAGGGAGCCCAAAAACTCCTACCATGTCTCAAGTAGGGACAAACCATGGTTCTCTAGGAGGAGGATCCCAGGGACACCATTCTCAACATAATGCCAACCAAGAACCTACACCCTCTGAAATCTATCGATGTCAGAATGACGATGAATTCAAGAGAATGATGAGGCATTTCTTGAAAGTGGATAGAGAGGCATACTTTTTGCAATTAGCCCAGGAAGGAGCTAAACTTCCTCCTCACTTCAATGTCGAAGATATCATCACGCATGAGGAAGAAACTCTGATGAAGGCCATAATGAACCAGCTACACGCTATGTAGGTCAAAATGAATAAAATTGAGAAAGAGAAAGAACCCAAGGAATTCTCCATGGAGGCCCTTTGTCCTTTCCCTTTTGAAAAAGACTTGTATATGCCTCCATTCCCAAAAAGAGTGGAGATGCCAAAGTATGACAAATATGATAGACACTCTGATCCTCAAGATCATGTCAGAGAGTTCTGTAAGCAATCCATGGAATTCATGCATGAACCGACTTATCTGATGCATCTTTTTCCTAGATCCTTGGGAGGAGCATCCATTCAATGGTTTTCGAGATTACCTTCTACGATCAAAACTTTTGAGGAATTGATTAAATTGTTTTATCAACAATATTCCTACAATATTCAACATCCGATTACCATGATCGATATCTGTAACCTCAAGCAATATCCAGGGGAATCATTCCTAACTTTTCTCAAGAGGTGGCGAAAGAAGTTTTCTCTATATGCTAGACCAATTCCCGAAATGGAGAAACTTGAAATCTTTATCAATAACCTTGTTCCAGAGCTCAACTATCCATTAAAAATGCAAGATCATGTATCTTTTGATAAAATGGTGGATAATGCAATCAAGATTGAGAAAGTACTTGTTAAGAAAGGTGAAATCACACTTCAAAAGGACAAGTCTGAATCTGGATCTAGCTCAAAAGATAAAAACAAGAGCTGGAATAGAAATAAAGGTATCATCTCTAATGGTGTTGTTGACACTATCTGTACCCCATCAAAGGCACCAACCTACAATCTCACCCTTGCCACCAAAGCCATTAAAGCTTCAGAGCAAAAATCTGCTGAACCATCTCCAAAGAAGCCATTCAAACAATGGGATAATAAATGAAAGTTTACTCCCCTGGGAGAATCTTTGGAATCTGCCCTAAGAACCCTGATAGCTGATAACATGATCTCTTTACCACCAATCTGAAACCCTGATCCGGATCCAAAACCATATTGGTGGAAAGATAATGAATTTTGTGCTTTCCATCGGACTAAAGGCCACAAAACTAATGGATGCTTCCACTTGAAGCATACCAGTCAAGACTTGCTAGATCAAGGGGACATCACGATCAATAATCCTACCAGCAATAATGATCACACAGCATTTACAGAACCATTTCCACAACATGGCAAGGGAGTTTCCACTTCTCAGCCTAACATGGGGGCAAAAGTCAACTATGCCTACCCTGGAAATAATGTTGTCATCAATATGGTTGAACCATGTCTCTCTGAGAGCTGCAATGTCATCACGATTGTACAAAGAGACAGGAATCATTCCTTAGCTAATAAGGTTACTAGATCACAAGCTTAGGCTCATCTGAAAGGACAAACACCAAGTTCATCTAATGTCCCTAAGATACCTTTCAATCTCACATCTGCTTCTAAACAGAAGGCTACCTTGAAATCTTCCAATCCAAAGGATACAAGACCTACATCTTACAGCATCGTCCAACAACTCCAACATACCAATGCCGAAATCTCTATGTTTGAGTTACTTCGAATATCCCCAGCTCACAGAGATGTCCTAGACAAAGCTTTGCTCGGCTCTAATGTTCCTGATGATCTAGATCTAGACAGGTTCCAAACTATGGTTGGTCATCTAACATCTCCACAATATATCTCCTTTTCAGAAGAAGATGACAACTCCCTAAGCCACCCACATAATCAGCCCTTACACATAGAAGTCTTGATCCAGAACCGTCGAGTCAAACGTGTGTTGATAGATGGGGGCGCAGGCCTCAACATTTGTTCTTACAACTTAATCACACAGTTGGGATTCTTAGAGATGGCTATAGATCCTCGAAAGAAGATCACCATAAAGGCCTATGATGAACAGGAAAGATCTTCTAAAGGCACCATTGTCTTACCCATCCAAGTGGGTCCAGTCATCAAAGATACCACCATTCAGGTGCTTGATCTGCCATTGGCTTACAATATCCTTCTAGGGAGACCCTGGATACATGAAATGCAAACTATTCCTTCTACGTACCATCAATGCTTGAAATTTCCCTATGAAGGAGTGGAGGTTACTATCCCAGCAGATCTGAGTACAACTTGCAATACATTAAAGGAAAGTGTCGATAAGCTTGTTCCCAATAACAGAGAATCTTCCATGAAGCAACAAAATGTGGCTTCCACATCCAAGATGGATGACATTGCTAAAGGGATCAATATCAAAGAAAATGGGATGGGAGAATACACTATAGAGCCAGCCTTGTCTCTGACATCTCTCCCTATCTCACCCAAGTCATATGGACAATCTTTAAGGCAATCTAAATCAGAACCTAAAGAACCTATGGAAGCATACAAAAGAAATTTTGTGGTGGAGCAAGTATCCAAACAAGAATTTGAAGAGGATGAAGTTGTGCTTGCATGGCTATACAAAGAGGATTCTGAATCTAAAATTGTTCAACCTAGTGAATCTATAGCACCTACAAACCCTTCTAATTCATATGGTCCAGGGAACAAATTGATAGCCAAAATGGGATATTCCGGTCAAAGACCTCTAGGAATTAGAGGAAAGGGTCTTGTGACACCCATTTCACATATTGGTAGAGCCAACAAAGATACTGGTGGCTTAGGCTTTAAGAAGAAACCCTATCATCTCAAAGGTGGTTGTTCTCATGTCATAGAACAAATTGCACCAGGAGAACCCCTTCTCAAGAAAGAAGAGACAGAACCCTTAGATGATGATTCAGATAGTTCAGAACTCATCCCCTATGAAAAATTGCCTAAAGAGATCAAAGATCTTCTTGATGATAAAGATGATCCTATCAAAAGAATTAATGTAGTAGACAAACAAGAACCTACTGTAGCACAAGAGATAGTTGCACCACAAGAACCAGCTAATCTTGAAAACAATCAAGAAGAGGGAAGTGGTAGTGATTCTGAGACAGATTCCCATGAGTATAAATTCAAATCAGAATCCGAGGGTAACCCTTCTTGGGGTATTCATCCTGATTTCACACATTTTCTAAGATTTCCTAGAGATCTTGAATCAGAAGCTAAGTCAAATGACTATGAATGGGGTGCCATTCTAGAAGAAGATAAGCTTATAACAAAGAAATATATTGATATTATTCACCAATATGTATCTCAACCCAATGTAGGTCTAGAGCGAAACAATGAACTTAACATGTCTAATCCACCTATGGCTGAAGAGGACTCCCATGATGATGTTGAGCCTATTCACGAATTGAACATTTTGAGCTGTAATATCACCTTTGAACTTGAGCATCAAGTTAGGATCAATGATGACATATCCATGTCTGTGAACACCATATCCCAAGCCTTTCCCGCTTTGACTATCCAACGCCCTGATCTTATCGACCAAACTTCCACAAACCCAAACCATGGTATTTATACCTTTTCGAATGACTATGCCCTTGCTTGTTACCTCAATGCAGTTGAGCCTATGAGGACTTCCATCAGTGAACCGAGCATCAGCATGACCGAGTCGGACATCAAATATCTTAGTCAAAAAAATAAAAAGAAAAAGAAAAAGAGTTCTGAGGGTGAAAACCACTTTGTGGCAGTCTCAAAACTGACAAAAGTAAAAAGAAAAGATGTATCTAAAGGTGAAAACCTCTCTGAGGTGCCTAAGGATGAGATATTTGATGTCCTTCCGAGTCATTTACAGGATAGATCTCCAGTTCTGATTGAGCCCACTCAATCCATCAATTTGGGTACAACAGAGGAACCACAATTGGTACATGTAGCACAATCCTTATCAGAAGAAGAGAAATAGAAATTCACTACATTCTTATCAGAAAAAAAGATCAACTTTGCATGAAAATATTCAGATATGCCAGGATTGGATCCCAATCTCATTATGCACCATCTATCCATTGCTCCTGGAGTAAAACCAATCAAGCAAAAATTGAGAAAGATGCATCCTCATGTTGCACTCTTAGTCAAAGCAGAACTAGAAAAACTCCTAAAAGCTGGATTCATCAATGTCATAGACTATGCTGAGTGGATCTCCAACATTGTACCTATTTCAAAACTAGATGGTTCAATCAGAGTATGCATGGACTTTAGAGATGTGAACAGAGCATGCCCTAAGGATGATTTTCCACTGCCTAACATTGAAATGATAGTGGACATGACTGCGGGCTATGAAATGTATTCCTTAATGGATGGCTTTTCTGGGTACAACCAAATCAAAATTGCTCTAGAAGATCAAGAGAAAATAGCTTTCACATGTGCGTGGGGAACCTTCTGTTGGAATGTTATGCCATTCGGACTCAAAAATGCTGGAGCTACATCTCAAAGAGCAATGACATCTATTTTTCATGATATGATGCATAGAACAATGGAGGATTATGTGGATGATACCTTGGCAAAATCCATGATTAGAACTAAACATCTAACAGACTTGAGTATGATCCTCGACAGAATGGAAAAATTTAGTCTTCGATTAAATCCTAAAAAGTGTGCTTTTGGAGTCACTTCTGGAAAGCTCTTAGGATACATAGTTTCAAAGAAAGGCATGAAGTTGATCCGGCTAAAGTCAAGGTTATAATAGAGATGCAACCTCCCACAAATATCAGTCAAATGAGGACGTTGCAAGGCAGAGTTCAATCTATCAGAAGATTCATATCACAGCTAGCGGACATATCACAGCCTTTTACAAAAACATTACATAAAGGTGTGACCTTTGCATGGAATGAAGACTGTGCAAAGAATTTTGATCATATCAAGAATTATCTCTCGAATCCTCCTAGCTTAATGCCTCCTATTCATGGGAAGCCATTAATATTATATGTCTCCGCAACAGATACATCACTAGGGGCATTGCTAGCACAACATGATGAGAACAAGAAAGAAAGAGCCATCTACTATATCAGCAGAACTTTAGTGGCCTATGAGAAGAACTACTCAATGATAGAGAAGGCATGTCTAGCTGTGATCTTTGCATCGTAGAAACTGAGACACTACATGTTAGCTCATACTACTCATTTGGTAGCTAAAATTGATCCATTGAAATATCTCCTAAGCAAAGCTGCCCTCACAGGTAGACTAGCTAAATGGGTCATGCTCTTGAGCGAATTTGACATTGAATATGTTGAAAGAAAAGCTATCAAAGGACAGGTCATTGCTGATCAATTAGCTGAAGCACCACTGTTTGATGATACACCCATGCAAATGGAATTTCCCGATTCCTCTATCATGAACCTCTCTTCTAGAGAATGGCAGTTATTCTTTGATGGCTCCTACACACAAAATGGATCTGGAGCAGGCATATTGTTCATCACTCCTCAAGGATACTCGATACCAAAAGCATTCAGATTAAATTTTCCTTGCACAAATAATATTGCTGAATACGAGGCACTTCTCAATGGTATGAAAATGGCAATACAGTGGAGAGTTACAGAGATGCACATCCATGGAGACTCACAATTGGTTATCCACCAAGTCAATGATGTGTACCAAACCAAAGATGAAAAGCTCATTCCTTACAAGAGAATGGTAGATGATTTAAAGAAATACTTCATCTCTATCACATTTGAGCAAATACCCAGAATGGAGAATAAGGCTGTCGATGCAATGGCGACACTATCTACTCTCTTACAGCAGCCTGAACATGAACTACGCTACGAGTTCCTGGTGGAAGCCCTATCCTATCCTGCATATGACTCCCCTAAAACCCGCATGATCTGCACTGTTGTAGGTTATGACTCATCTCGCTACAAAAATTTGTTCTCCTATCTCCACGACCAAATCATCCTTGAGTCTTTTAACCATTTTGAGAAATGAAACCTTATCTGATCCGCATCCCGATATGTCATCATTGGTAATGATCTGTACAAATGAGGTCTAGATGGTACACTGCTTAGATGTTTAGAACGGGAAGAGTCTCAACATGCATTAGAGGAAGTCCACGAGGGTATATATGGGTCACACTCGAACGGTTTAACGTTAGCTCAAAAACTTATTAGGGCTGGGTACTATTGTCCTGAAATGGAGAAAGAGGCTATTAAATTTGCTAAAAACTATCAACAGTGTCAAGTACATGGCAACTTGATTCATGCTCCAGGGAGAGATCTAATTCCCTTTACTACACAATGGCCTTTTCAACAATGGGCATTTGATCTCATAGGCGCTATCCATCCACACTCTTCTAATGGACATACCCATATAATCATAGCTACAGATTATTTTACAAAATGGGTAGAAGCAGTTCCTCTAACACAAGCAACAGGGAAATAGATCTCTATGTTCATCCTGAACTACATCATTTGCAGATATGGGATCCCTCATTCCATAATCACAGATAATAGGGGACAATTCAAAAACAAGGATCTAGATGACTTATGTGCTAAATTCAAGATTACACAACATTGGTCTTCTATTTACTATCCTCAAGGGAATGGACAAGTTGAGGCTTCAAACAAAAATCTCTTAAAAATCTTGCACAGAACAGTGAATAAAATAGGAAGAGACTGGCATCTGATGATCAATCTAGCTCTCTGGGCCTACAGAACTAGTATCAGAACACCTACAAGGGCTACACCTTTCGCTTTAGTTTATGGGTCTAAAGCGGTACTACCTATTGAGGTTGAAATCCCATCACTCAGAATCAAAATGCATGGACTTGTCACTAATGAAGACTACAGATTGTCTAGGTTACAAGAACTTGAATTACTAGATGAGCGCAGACAAGCAGTGTATGATCATCTCAGAGTGTATCATAAAAGAATGTCTAGAGGCTACAACAAGAAAGTAAGACACAAAGAATATCAGGTTGGTGATCTAGTCTTGAGAGAAAATTCTAAAAATCAATCCCATCGAGAACGCAAGGGGAAGTTCAAACCCAATTGGCTGGGTCCCTTTGTTATCATTGCTACTTTTGGCTCTGGTGCCTATCAACTCTCAACGACTGAAGGAGAACAGCTCTGAGAACCAATCAACGTTCTCCATCTGAATAAATTCTACGCCTAAGGCATTCAGTGCTTGGTAAATGTCCTGAAAAAATATAAAAATTAGAAAAAGTCCTGAAAAAATGAACATCTTGGTGAAAACCTAGCAATAGGCGCCTTGATGACTCACAAAAAAAAAAAAAATATCAAAAAAAAATATATATATATCAAAAAATGAAAAATACAAAAAAAAGAAAAAAAAAGAAAGTGCCTTGGTGAAAACTTGGAAATAGGCGCCTTGGTAGCAAAAATAGAATCTCTGCCAAGATGGTGAAAACCTGGCAAACAGGTGCCACTTGTTCCAAATGCTCCATCTATCAGTGCAATCTTGGTCTTTCCTAGCTTTCAGTCTTGCTTTAGTTTGTACATAACTCCCGGTTTGTTTCTGCATTTCCAGTTTTCAATAAGTCGGTCTGTACACCAACTAGCTCAAGCATCTGTATCCTATCAATGTTCAAACTTGGGGGCAATCAATGTCATATCCTATGGCCTCTAATGTATCTTAGACATATCATATCCAGTCAGAGTCCTTTGAAGCTTCATGTGAGTCAACCAGTCAGTCTTGTCTCCAGAAAGGATTTTGCATCAACAACAACGCAATCAACATCAAACTGAAAACTAAAAACAATCTGTGCTTTTCATGCTTTTATCTCCTTGTATGCTTACTGATTCACATTGAGATTTTTGCATATTGTGTCCCTTCGAGCTCCTCAATGATGTCCTTTATAGGATTTAGAGAGTGATGACTGGGGGCATAATCTTTTCTTTGTCTTCTACTTGTATGTGAAAATCTAACAACTTTAGAAATTTTGGATTGAAATGGTGTCCGACTGTAAGAGCCTCTATCTCAAATTGGATGGCCATGCGTACCTCGACCATCGATACCCAGACAATTCAAGGAAGTTTGATCTAACTATTATCTTTTTGAGTAAGTTCTTTCTCCTACTGTGGAACGTGATCTTGCTTAAGGATGTCAATGATAAAGGGTCACTACGGGTAATTCACATTGGATTTAGAATGATCTCTTGACTCTTTGATGTGTTTGCAATGCAAGGCATATTCAGGTCATCACGACGGTTATGTTTTGATGCTTATACAAATTGCTATATCAAAATAGACATGATATTCAGGTCATCCTGGCGCTTATGCCTTGGTGCTTATATCTAATTTGACATTCTGAAAATAAAATCAATATTCATATATCCATGGTTGTTGACCAGTGGGTGTTGTATTGATTCTTGCGCATACAAATCGATATTCATATGTCTATAGTTTCATAGCTAGTGGGCATTGTATTGATTTATCCGGTTACCAAAAAGTTCAATGATGATAACAAATCGACATATGATCAGTGACTAGGTCCTAGGTCTTAGGTTGCATTTCATATTGCATGCTTCTTTGCATTTTTCATCTTTGCATGATCTCACAATGACTAAACGAACTTCAATGCTTAAACAATTCTCCAGTTGTCTCTTCAAATCTAACAAGAGCTAAATCTCACATGAAGGTTCCTCCAATGAAATAGCAAGTAGAATCCTTTTCGGGATCAAAATTGAAATCTGAGATCATTTATCTTATTCACTACTTGCATAATCAACCTTCAATTATCACAAAAATCCAGTATTCAACTTAACTGATTAGCTTTCATCAAACTATCAAAATTTCAACTTGGTCAACCATGGTCAAACTCATGGTCAAACCTAGTCAAATTCAGTCTCCAAGACCTCCAAACGATGCAGAATGCATTCTCAGACGTGTTTAACCACTTCTCAAATCAATTAACATGCTTCTAAACTATCAACGCTGACTTTTCTTGTCAGATTTCAATTTTAATCCCGAAGGGGGCATGGTATTGCACATCATTCAAAGTCTGTAAATCAAATTCTATCGATCAAATCTATCAATATCTTTCATCAGTAATCAAGACAACAATCACGTCTAGTCGCTGATTCATCAAAAGTCCTCATCGCTCAGGGCAAATCTATCATCACTTGGGGCATATCAGATTCATCAAGATCCATATCAATCTGGTATTCTCCTAATCTTGTAAACTGTATCAGTTTTTGCAACCATCAGATCATAGTGTTCTTTCCTTGGTTCTTTGACAACTGAAGGGTTTGGATGTGATACCTGCTAGTTCTGCTAAGACAATTGAGTCTAGAACCGGTCACTCACTTCTTTGCAATCCTAAGGTTTGGAATCAGGCATTTTGACACTCTTTCGCAATCCTCGGTTCATTTGCTATTATAGTGAACATTATCTTTGGTCATTCAGGACCTATTATCTTCATATCAAATCAATATCAATTAGCTTCTATCTCATATCAATTATCAATTTCAAACATCAGTTTCATATCTTTATCAAACACAGACTATCTTTGAACCACTGCGCTTCGCACAGTAATTCAAAGAGGAAAAAAATGTAATACCCCAAAAATGGGCTATAAGTTCATTAATCTCCTACATCTTCAATTCGAATGAAATCGACATCAAAGTCCTAATCTAAGGCACATCTAAACATCATCGAATTATAATTGATTATCTTAAATTCTACATCGGAGAATATTCTTAGTAATATTCCTAATCATCATAATTATCTTTAATTTTATAATTATTTGGCAATAAATCACATTTATCCTAAAGTTTGATTAATTGAATATTTTCATATTTAATTAATTAGATTTAATATTTGCCACTTAATTGTGTAATTAAATTTAATTCTATCTATTATTAATTGTATTATTTAATTTTGACAATAAATCTAATATCATATGAATAATTGATTAAATTCTTATTTAATTAATTAAAGCAAGTTGTCATTATTTAATAATATAGTTTTTAATAAAAGTTTGATTAAATAATTGATTAACCCATAAATCAATTGTTTTATTTTTAAAAGCAGTTAAGTTGGAAATAAATCACTTTATTATTAAATTAATTCATAAATAAAACATGCACAATCATAAAAGCAGACAACTATCAATTATCAATTAAAGCTAAACTCTATTTTGAGTTAAAACTTAGCTTTTGCATATTTTTGTGAATTAAATTATCTTTATTATAAAATAACTCAAAAATCAACCTGAGTTATTTGAGTGATTTATGGCTTTTTTTCCCATGCACCTCCAAAGCCTTGGATTTCTATAAAACCAAGGCTCAGCTCTTCATAACTCATCGCTCAAATATCTCTCAAATTTGCATCCAAGCATCTCATATTTTTGCACAATCACATTGGAGAATTGGAATTGAAGAATCAAAGCTCTTGCGAATCGACATCTTTGTGAGATCAATCTTATTTTTTTGCATTCATATTGCATATCTGTTAGATTAGCATTGCATATCAATTTTCAATAGCATTCATAGCATATCAATTTCATCTAGCATAGATTCATATCAAGTTTTCATTCCTTATTGCATCATAAAAAAAAATTTAAAAAATAGCTTAATTGCATTCAATCTCATATCTAGATCAATTGCATTCAAATCCTTCATTTAGGTGTCATCTAGGTCACTGATCTCGATTACAATCTGAGAACATCAATCTCGCACCTATTAGAAGGCAGTAAATCGCTTGGTTAGATTAGATTTCAATTTTGCACGATTTTGATTATAGCTAACCTCTAATGTTTTACTGAAGTGTTGTGTTTACAGATCAGGTACAATTTTCACACACACACTTCCTAATTTCATCATGGATGAGATTTGGGTAACCAGGAATCCCATTAAAAACCAATTGTTTATGTCTCTCATGTATTGACCCAACTTGAGAGGGGCTAGCACCTAAAGAGGTGGATGTTTGAAAATTTGAAATAGTAGAAGTCTTGGGCATACCTAAAGTTCTAGCAGTGTTCAACACATTTGCACCCTCTACTAAAGAAGTGGAAAGTGTATTGGTGGGTCCAGTAGATTGCTTAAGGAATTCAATCTTTCTTTTTATTTTTGTTGCAGTGGCTTCTAGCTCTACCTTTTCTATCTCTTTGGCCAACAATTCTTGTTCCCTTTTTGCCTTTTCCAAATCAGCATCTAATCTTGCTGCTTGATCTAGGGACTTGTTTGCAGGATTTGGTTCATTTATTGAGATCCCTACAGCCTTTTGCTTACCTTTGTCCCTAGGATTTCTTATCTCATAAATTTTATGGACAATAGGTCAGTCCTCTATTTGTTCAGTTACAGGAACATGATTTATGGCTTCAAAGTCCAATAATTGCTTCTTCAATTGTTCTACTCTGATCATAGCATGTCTAATCTTTTCCTCTTTTTCTTTTTCTCTTTTTTGTCTTATTTGAATTTTTTCTTGGATTTTCCTCTCCAATTCAAAAAATTCTTCAAAAATTTACTTAGAATTAGGAAGGACTATTTCAGATGAGGATTCTTGGGCAGGGACCTCCTCTTGGTGGTCATCGGGTATTTGGTGGCCTTGTAAGGGGGAATCATGGGGAAAAGAAGGAACAAAGTCTTGCTTACTCATATTTTGGCTTCTAGATCTTTTGTTATTCCTAGGGATTCCTCTCCTATGAGGTTGAGTTCTCCTTCCATCCTTTTTAGAATGTGAGTAATAATCTTCTTACTGATTCAAACCCAAATCAATTGCTTCCTCATATTCAAAAGTATTTCCTTCTTGATTTATCTGAACAACCTTTTCCATCCTTGTATTCCCTTTCTACCTAGATGTAAATGACATGTCATTATTACTTCTTTCCTTCCTCATATGACCTTGTCTTGATGGAGCCGGGAGTTCTCCTTCTAAATTTTCTTCTAGGTGTTCCTTTCTCCAAGATCTTGTACTTCTATGAGTCATTATAAAACATGAATTTCTTTTATTCAAAACACTGGTTAAGAGATGGTTAGAGTCGCTACCCAATTTCCTTTTGGGGTTTGGAGAAAGTAGTCCAATAGTCCTTAGGAAATATTAGATTCTTCTTTGCTATATTATCCCTAGCAAAGTCACTAATTTGTTAGGGATTTTTCTTGTAGGATCAAACTGATGGTTGAAATTATGTTCCTTGAGACTGATTCTAACAAGAGAAAGACCTAATTACTAAAGATTAGATAAGATCCTCCTTCAGTTTTTAGCTCCACATACTCAGGCAGGTATAACCTTTTAATGATAACTGATTATACAGTTCTTCATGTGAGTGGACACTGATCTGCTATTAACCCTTCTAATGCATCAATCTATAGAATACTTTGCATATGACCATGATCAATTTAATGTAGAGTTTAACCAGACAAAACATGATTGTAAATAAAGCAAAGATCAGTGATTTAAGGATTCTCATCCTTCTTCCTTTTAAGGAGGGACAACCTATATGATTCTCTCTTCAAGGAATCATGAAATATGGACTGTAAGCCTTAGGAACAATCCAATCTATTCTGTACAATAAACATGAAATGAAAATGTACTGGTAAATGATGTAAAAGTTTCAACTTCTATTCTAAGATCTATGAAAGATAAAACCATAAGAAAAAAACACCAAACCAGTGCCTTATCTAATGGGCAACAAAATCAAAATGCAAATCAACAAGTAAATTCTAAAAGAAATACAACAGTATGCCTTACATACCAATTGTAAATCCAAATAGATTGCCTAACAAACTATTCTATTAACCAAGCACTATTGTCATCAAAAAATCCATACAAATATATTTACTCTTCAAGATGAAATATGAGAACTTTTAATTCTTTCATCAAAAGAAACTCATAAATCAGTCAAGCAAGTCGCTTTACAACTGGTATATTTTAAATGCCTAACATGTAAAACGTACAAGAGTACAATATAAAAGAAAAGAGACAACAACAATCTATGGCAGAAGTTACAGTGTATTTGTATTTATAATCAACTTGCCAACTACATTCAAAATTCCATTACTTAGAAGATCGGGCACAAAACTTGGAAATCTGCTTCAAAACAATTCTATTCCAATTTTCTATTATCTCTCTAACCAACCCCAAAAATGAGTCTTCAACTCAATATTTCAACCACCTTGGAATCCACCTATTAATGGGAATGCAACAAGCTTCGAATGGTTGAAAAACCTAACCCTAAAAGCATAAGGGACAGAAAATAAAGATAAAATACAACAAGCCCTTAGGCAGTGGAAAGACAAGACTTCCTCAGACTATTGTACATCCTTGGCCACTTGAAAACTGACACCTTCAACTGCAAATATTTATGATAGCTCCTTGAGTTTAATGAGATATGGTGACCACCATTTCAGGCTAACCTACACCATTCTTAAATGATAGCTTATCATCCCTGTATTCTCAGATCAGGTGTTAGGTGTGTCAGATGTCCTTCTCATTCTTCATCCAAAATGTCCAAGTCAACTACGGTAGATCTAACTTTTTTGGGCTTTGTCAATTCATCCCATGCAATTACCTATTCATTTGACGGCTAATTAAAGTCTTGGACAAGTTGCACTTGTGCCTTTTGTCTCTCCCACCTAGCATCCGTAATTGCCTTGACATCTGCCACAAATTTGGTGAGATCTGTCTCTACCTTAATAACTTCATCTAAGGTTTTGTTAAAGCCTTCCAAATCAACATTATTATCTTCACCTAAAAATGCCTCTTTCCTAGGCTATAGAAGATCAACATCTGATCTCCATTGATCAAGACTCTTTATGACTACATCTGTACTCAAAATTGAGGGGATGAATTTGTTGGAATAGGAGCTGAGCATGGCTATCTTAGCCTCAATCAGATTTGCCTTACCCTTGAAAAGTGGTAATATGGCTTTAATTCTGTCAATCTCCTCACCAACTCTTACAACTGTCTCCGATATGTCACTCCCCAAAGATTGAGCCAAAATCAATTTTTCAAAAAGTGGTGCTCTGATAGACCACACTGTATGAAATCCACTCAAAATTTGCACATAATTATTGACCTCCTTTTGCAATTCAAGCAATTTTCCATAAGCATTAAAAACTAGTTCAAATTTATCCTTGATTATATTCATTCTGTGCTGCAAGACACTCAAAAGGGCCTGTAATATAGCCTCATTCTTGTCCTCATTAATCTTCTTTAGCTCTGCTGCCACCTCCTCATCTGTCATTCCTTGTGCTTCTGTTAATGTAGGCTGCTCATGAGGTGTAGGGACTACTACAGGAGTATTAATTATTTGTAATTGTAGTTCCTCTACCTATTTTTCCAATGCTATAACCTTTATTATCTGTAAATCCCTATCATTTACAAGGGCACTATAATCACTTAAAAGAGAGCCATACCTCTCATATCTATTTTGTTTTGTCTTCATTCAATTTGGCAAATTGGGTCAAGACCTGAGATATCTCAGGTTCCCTAGTATTGTGGATAGACCACACAATCTTGTCACCTTCCATCTGGTCTTTTACATTTAAAATTTATGGCTTCTTGTCTTTAGGGTAAAGACTCCACATAGCCAATGCTTGATTCTTTGGGCTATACCCAAATCATCTAATTATATCCCTTACTTGGGTCTCTGATGACAGAGTGGCATCTTCATGTCTCTTTATTTGATCTATAATAAAATCAGAATACAAACTCCATCCAGGCACAAGTAGCATGTTACTCTGTCTAACTAATTTTCTGGCCTCATCTGGAGTAAAGCTTTTAGTCTTTGGGTCATACTCTCTTAATTGTTGCACTGCCTCATCAGGCACTTGAACCTCTTCAATTATTTGCACATTAGATGCAACCTGTTGTTGCTTGTGCCACATCAAAAATATTTTAAATTCATCAAAATTGACAAAATTATCATCATTTTAGAATGCATCCTAATCAATTATTCTTTCATCTTAGCCGAAAGCCAGAGGCAACTCAACATCCTCAGTTTCATACCTTTGTTTTCTTTTGGCCTCTCTGACTGATTTCCTTATTTCATGGTGATGAAAGCTAGTCCCTGTGTAGAGGGCACTTACTCTATCTTTCTTCTTCTTCTTTGATGGCTCTCCAACCATTAACTTCCACTCCTTTTGTAAGGGCTCAGGGGTGTCCTCTGAGCTAGGCAACTCACTGAGGTTGACAGTCTCACCTCCTACTTTAGGTTCTTTAATTAATGGCTGCTCCATTGGGGGTGGGCTATATATTGGGTAGCCGCCATCACTATCTTCTTCACATTCAGAATTAGAATGGGCCTTTTTATCCTGATTAGCATCATCAATTTGATCCTTCATGGATTCAACTAATGTGCCAAATTGAGCCATCATCTGCTCAAGTCTTTGGAGGTAAGGCAAAGTGGGAAAGAAACCCCAAAATACCAATCCTTTTCCTTTTAACTCCCTTTCAATTTTATGTAACCAATCCAATTGTTGAATTCTTTTCTCTACCTCATCATCTTCAATGATGTTTTTTATCACATCCTCCTCAAAATACTCTTCATGTTGCTTATTGAAAGGAAAGGTAGGCATGTAATATCTCCTTGCAGTAGCCATGAAAACTTTTGTACCTACATACCTATGTGGAGCTGCAAACATCTTGTATTTCTCTAACTAATCATTCACCTTACTAAAAGCTCCCTTTCCAATTGTAATATAGTGCACTCTGAAGTGCTGAGGAGTGAAAGTCCCTTTCCTATGGGGAGCCAAGTGTTCTTTATCTATCAACATGAGTTTCTAGATAAACTCTAGAAATGCAACTCTTGGTGGAACATAAAATGGAAGCAGATGAGGAGGCTAAGGGCACCCATAAATGCTAATCATTGTATAGCCCTTCTCATAGTAAAATTCCCCCCAATTGTGACCCTTGGTCCACTTATTAATGAATTTTTGGGGTCTCACCAATTGTAAGACCTTGGTGGATAATCTTGTACAACTAACTCCCAAACTCTAGAGAATGGGGTAAACAATCCAGTTCTCAAAGGCACCAAAATCACGCCTAGGGAAAGAAGGGCTCTGAATTGCTAACCAGAACTATACTAGGTTAGGCTATCCATTCCACATCATTTGTGGCTTGAGATCTTTCAAATTTATAAGATCATAATTATGATACACAATGAGGTGCATCAGCAGGGAGTAGTGCATGAATTTGGGTGCAGAACCAGATGTGAAGTTCTTCAAAGACAACAAACCCTCATGCATCTTGTTTATCACATAACCAATAAAGTCATACCCTCTATTCACCAGATGGCTCTGT
Source organism: Chamaecyparis obtusa (assembly GCA_027943335.1). Taxonomy (NCBI): domain Eukaryota; kingdom Viridiplantae; phylum Streptophyta; class Pinopsida; order Cupressales; family Cupressaceae; genus Chamaecyparis; species Chamaecyparis obtusa. The sequence goes on along the minus strand of BSBK01000139.1, from coordinate 573,698 downwards.
GAATCCATCACTAACATCAAAATATCAGAGGTAATCCTCTCAGGGCCTGCATCAATTCCCAAGACCTGGCATATCCCATATGCAATGTATTTCATGTAAAACTTAAGGTCCTTGTAAGCATATAGAATCGACCCAGCCATTGGCACAATATAATTTCTATTTTCTTTAGGCATGTGGCTCTTTATCTCCTTGGAGACTAAAGTAGCCTCTCTAACATATCTATTTGCTTGAGCCTGTAAGTTAATCTCCGTGGCCATTGGAAACTGAATTCTGAATGCCCTCATGAAAGAGTTCCAATCTAGGGTTACCAAGGGTGAACCATCCTCCTTTCTAATTGTCTTAGACAAGGGATCATATCTTTGGGATAGCATAAGAAGTGCATCTACATCTAGAAAGACCTCAGGGACAATCAATTTGGCTAACCCTGAAGTCCAAGGGTTTGAAACCGGTATAACACTATCACAATTTTTATAGACATAACTAAAAAGACACATGCCTGTGATTTCAGGCATCCTAGCATCTCTACAATAAGCTAAATCATCCACAAAGATATCATCACTAACCTTCTTGTTCTGAGATGAACCAGGCAGAAGGGTGAGAAACTCATGTGAAAAACTCTCCTTTACTTTCTCTTTGGACCCCCAGTTGGTAGAAGCTCCGCTTGTTGTTGCTTGAATCATTCTGACTGAGACTCTGAAAATTCTCTACAAAAATCATTGGACACACTGTAATTCTAGAAAGCTCTAAAAACCATTGCTCTGTACTCTTCAATATGCTCCTTAACCTTCAAATGAGTAGCCTCTAACTATTTTATTCTATAAAATTGAATGCGCCACCATTTATGACATCTATAGCTATCAAAATGTCACTTCCACCATTACTTTGGCACAAACAAGGCTTCAAAATACTAGTCGTAGCTCAAAAAACTTTAAATTCAAATATTCGGAGACCTGGTGACTGGAGAAAAGGTCTCACAATCATTTTATAACATTGGTGCCTTAGAAATGTTTCTGAGATCTGGCGACTAAGAGGGCTTCTAGTAGTCGTAGAAAGATTTCTAACCTTTTGAAATCATTGCAAGATTTGGCGATCACAAAATTTTGATCTAGAGATTCAATGACCATAGTCGACCTCCTTATTCCATCTTTAATTTTTCACATTCAGAGATCACCCGAATATAGTCAATTTCTTAGTCGCAAGTACAATATTTCTCTTCTCGAGATCTGGCAACAACAGGAAAGCTCTAAGTTGCAGGACATGGTTGAATTTTCAAACTTCTTTATGAGATATCCTGACCCGATCATCTGGAGATTTGGCGACTAAAGGAAGGAATTCTTAATTTATGTTCTCTAGAGATTTGGTGACTATAGGCTTTCTCATAGTCACGGCAACTTTATTCACTCGTTTAAAATATTCAATGATCACCCAACTTTGAGATCTAGTGACAAACATGGAGTCTCTTAATCGCTAAAGCTTTCTAACTTTTCAACTTCCTTTCTGATATCTCGCGACCACCGTTGATCTTTTTCTTCACTTCATCCTATGGTCCACATTAAGTTGCAAGAGCTTTTCTCACTTAACTGTTTGATTCAGCGACCAGGAGATAACCATGTCGCTGGATCGCTAGAGGCTTTTCACTTAACTATCAGGAACCTGAGATCACATGACCACATAGTCGTTGTATCACTGAATAAACAAATAATCACTGGGCTAAACCACAACCTTAATTTTAACTCAACCCCAGGCAAATCTAGAGACTACGCAACAAAGAGGTTCACTGAGTCTCACAATCTTTTTCTTAACTAGGGCTAAGTCCCGAGAGCACACGACTGAAGCAATCTCTAAGTCACGGAAACATTTCTTAACTCTGAGTTGTATCTGGAGATTAAACACTGGCCATTGATCAAAACTTCATTCTACGATTGTTGCTAGATCTCATAATCCTTTATCACTTAACCGCTGCATTTGGAGACCTAGAGACAACCGCATCACTGGATCACTAACCACACAGGAGATAACCACCACCTTTGGGAGATAACGTGACCACCGAAAATCATAATCACTGAATGAAACATCACTTTAATAAATTATCCTGAGATCACCCGACCAAACATAAATTCTATCTAGAGACCATGCGACCATAGTCTATTTCTTATAAAACCTATCATAGTAGTTGCTAGATCTCGAGAAACCATTCTGAGACTTGGAGACTAAAATGGAAAATGCTAAGTCATTTGATAATAAGGAATATTCCAAAGTGCTCATGAGATCGGGCGACAAAGGCTCTCGGGTAATCACTAAAAATGAAGGAATATTCCTACTTCTCTGGGAGACTAAGCGACTAAGAGAGGAAATTAAAAGTGCACATGCTTATTTCGACACTTAAGTGACCCGAAAAAGTAACAAAAAAATAGAAAGCTGACAACTTAAACTAGGGCTTTTTGATTTTCAGGATATTTAGACCTAGAAAACCCTAAAGACTGTAAAATTTTTCAAAAACATCCTGTCTTTTGGGGCAAAAAACAAAAATTGAGATTTTTAACCAACACAATGCTTGTGTGGACAATTCATGATGTTCCAAGGTTGACACATTTATGTGGTATGTTATGGTTAATTTTAACTTTCCAAGATAATTCTACTTCTAAAAATTAACATATTTAATCCAATTGTATCATCATTTTGTAGGTCTTCAAACAAAGGGAAAATTTGCATGTCTAATGTGTGGTCCAAAGATGAAATCTCATCATTCCAAAAGTTTAAAAAAGCAGGTGTTTGATGAGTATAGGAACTTTCTCCACAGAAATCATAAATATTGAAGTGTGGAAAAACATAGAAAGAAGAGACTACATCAAAGCCTTAGAGAATGACACCTCACCTATGGAAGTTAGAATGTAATAGAATTTGAGGTAATATCATTCCACCTAATGTTTGATGTTTGAAAATTATATATTTTGATTGTGTTTTGTTGGCTAATTATGTAGTTGATGATCTTGAAGGTCATGAAGACATCACTGACCAACTTCCAAATAGGCTAAAATGTTATCCCAGAGAATTTAGTAGGCTTCCCTACTATGAGCAGCTACAAATTGTGCATTTGTTTGATACTATGCATACTGGAAAGAATGTAACAGAGACATTGTAAAAAATATTGGATAGAAGGCATGACAAAGAAAAACTTGGCAAAATTTGTAGTGACATTCATGATTCCAATCATGCAATGAAAAATATCATTGAATCAAATAGAAATAGAGATCAAATTAATGCAAGTGCTCTTCCTTGGTTATTAAAAGAGAAACAAAGTAATGTCATAAAAGAAGTCATACGAAAAATTCAATTTCCTACAAGATTTTCTACGAATATAAGCAATCTCATATCAAAGAAAATTGATTTTGGGTTAGGTATGAAAATGCATGATTGGCATACCTTAATCAAAGTAAGTCAGAGTCTTTTGTATTTACAATATATTTGTATAACTACATTCAATTTTTATTGTATGAAATGATCAGTTGACAATTGTTGCAGTATGTGCTACCCCTATCACTCCCAGAGATCTTCGACGATAATATAAAATAAGTGATATATGATCTTAGAAAATACATGAGGTAAGCAGTGATATTTGTTCAATATATCAAACAAGTAATATATTGTAAAGTCTCATATTTATATATTTTTGTGTCTTGAATCCCTTGTAGGTGGTTGTCATCTAAATAAATCCATAAAGTAGATATAAAATATTGGAAGAAAAAATTTTTTCAACTAATGTGTGAAATGCAAAAGTGTTTACCTTCAAATTTTTTCAATGCACAAGAACACTACCTCATACACCAAGTTGAGGAGATTGAATTGTGTGGACCTGTACAGGCTAGGTCAATGTGGATAGTTGAGAGACTTGAAATTTTTAAAGGGTTTTTTATGAAAAATAGCACATCCCGAGAGTTCTATGGTTGAGGGATATATATGGTATACCAGATGATGGTGTGCATTACTCAATATCTTCCTAATCTTGTAACAAAGACCCATATAGATTGCATTTGGGATCTCGACTCCATTAAAAATTCAAAGGGGAGTATTTGGTGGGGAACGGTAGATTTAGGAAACTGAGAGGTAATAAATTATGAGATGTTACTGTAGTTAATTAATTCTTAATCTTCAAAATAAATTTGTTGTGAGTCATCTATTTACTTTTTTACAGCTGCTAAAGAGTGGGATGCAATATATTTTTTTATTGCAAACAATCAAGATTGGATGACAGTATGGATTGAACGATGTCAACATTATGGTCATAGATTAAAATGGGAATCCATGTCTTCATTGGTTATACAAACTCATCATAATGGATATCCTAATGTTACACAAAAAGAAATAGATTTAGCATATGGTTTAAGAGATCACTAGGTACTAAATAAATTTGTTAATCAACCGTATGTTTTTGAACTCGTGATGCAATAATTTATACATGTTTGACATTATTGTAGGTGAAACACCACAAGGCTATGTTATGCAATGGTTATAAATTTCACATCAAAAAGTTGGATGACACGATGAGAACTTGTGATTCTGGGATAAGTGTAATCTTTCAGGTGACTAATATTTCATCTAGAAATGACTTACATCCTCGAGAGTCGCAAAATTGATACTATGGTATTTTGATTGATATACTTGACTGTGACTTTAATTTCTTCAAATTAGTTCTCTTCGTCGTGAAATGGTACAGACTACGACTCAATCAAAATGATCCTAATAGAATTGTTATTGAACATGACAATAGATTTCCAATGATTAATACAAGGTTGTTTGAGCCAGTTAGAGAAGAGCCCTATGTTCTTCCAAGCCAATGTGAGCAGATATTTTACTCAGAGGTTCCACATAAACTAGGTTGGTCATTTTTTGTTAAACACGATCCAAGAGGAAGGCCAATAAAGTATAATGTGATGTAAGAAGAAGATACCGAGGAAGAGAAAGAAGTGGAAGATGATGTAGATGATGATCATGATCGAGAGTTAGTCAAAGAAGAATATGAAGAAGAAGATGACAATGATGCTTCTACTGATCATGATGATGATGAGGAGGAGGATGATGACAATGGTGATGATGATGATGATGATGATGATGATGATGATGATGATGACGACGATGATGATGATGATAGTGGTGGTGATGATGTTGTCAACGACGATGATCTTGATGATGAGATGGATGAAGAAGAATATCAATGACATGAATGAAATGTACAATTATGTCAGATGTTTGACATGTTTTAACAATTATTTTGGGTTGAAATCTGCACTTTTTCCACTAATATAGTTAGTGTTTCATATTAATGGCATTTTTGGTTTTAGCGTGAAAATCTAACAACTCTTATTCACCTTTGTTTATATGTCCTACTTATATCTTTGATCTTTTGTTAAGAGAAATTTCATTCTAAAAGAGTGTATTTAATCTCTATATGCTTAAACAGCCTCACTAGTTAAGACTATTCTCATTTCTAGTGGACATGACAAAAATCAAATCACTTGAAAGACACAAGTATTTAGACATGCACAAATTAGTGATGTGATTAAGAAAATTACCTTTCTTTATCATTTTCTGGGGTATTTTTTATATCAATGCATTTAATCTAAATATTATCTTATGAGATTTGATTCTGATAATTTTCTATTTCCTTGTTCAGTTATATGCAATGCTGAGATATTCAAAATATTATAGGAGATCACATTTGTTTGAAGCATTTTGACAAACTAGCATACAATGAATATCTCAACATTGCATGAGACACTACTCTTGTGTCATTTTGTCAAACATCTTAGTTTTAGATACTTTTTGAGGAATTAAGTATTTAGGAATGATGTTAAATCACAAGGGATTATCCTTGTTCTCCACAATAGAGTGAATTATGTTTTCTAATTATATAACTATTATCTTTTTTTAGGTATCCCACACAGTCTCATGGATTGTCAGGTATAAGTCAATACAACCCATAGAGATTAATGTTTTTTACGATTTGTAAAATATCTCTCTCATTTCCACCCGTCTCTCTCATTTCATGAAGTGTTGGTACCAGCGAATAGGTATTTGTCAATTTTTTCTTCCTCGAGGGAGGAAAATATAGGAATGGACGAATAAAGTGAGACATTTAGTATGTCTAAATCAAGGAGATCGACTCAAGGTCAAAAGATCATAAATAAATTCAATAAATGCATGGAGTTTTTCCTTGTTTAAGGGGGGTCATGTTTTTATGATGATGATAGCAAAGGCGACTCGGAGGTGCCCTTTAGGTATAAACATCTATAGAAACAATGGGTCCCTGATGAACTTCCTTCAATAAACATTGATTTTTGTGTTAGAGATAGGATATATCGCATATCATTGTCTTCATTACATGGTTTGGGCCTATTTTTCATGCATGACATAAAGGTCTCTTACAAAAAAGTTGTCAAATTGATGGAGTATGTCAGACCTTGTTATGATTACAGTAGTTGGATGTAGATTGTTAGATATTAAAAAATGTATGTGTAGGTATGCACTACAAAAAATTATATAAAACAAAAGTCATTGAACAAAGTAAAATAGTAGTTATATACGTTGATGGAAGACCAAAAGTATCAGGGAATATTGCAAGTTTTATAAATAGTACACAACATGTTTCAACTAAGAAGCAACTCAATTGCATATTTGAGGTGTGCAAGGGAAATTGTGTATTTGTATGTGCGATCAAATCAATACGTGGAGGTGAAGAGCCGCTTATCGATTACAATTTAAATCACATAGATACGAAAAAACTCATAACTATCATGGATGAGGTGGTATGCATTCTAATAATTGTTTATTATTCAACGTAACTTAGAATAAGAACATATGTGTTTTAACATGTCTCAATGATTATTTTTTGAAATAAATGGCTATAGTATGGATCAACAACCACATGATACGCACTGCGATGATGGTTCTCATGGGACTTCTTCTTCCCAATAGGTAAAACTCATTGTTGTTGTACAAATGCACATACAACAAAAATGTTAATGCGTATTTTTTGTTATTTTTTATTCTTTACTACTATTTTGTATTTATTTTAAATAAAGTGCTAATAATATTGTTCTCACAAATGAGTGTTGATCAAAAAAAGGAAAAAGAACAAGTAGTCCATGAGGAGCCATAGGATGAGCAAGATCCATTCATTGTTGATTTTTCATCAGACATTAATCTCATGGTTGCACTACAAAATGTCCTTCGTACAATATCAAGAGAGTTAACTCGATTGACAGATATTCAACCTTAGACTCTTCAAATAAAGATGAGAGAGGATGTGTTGATTCATCATGTTTGGAATTATATAGTAAGTATTAATGTAGTTTTTAATTATAAAAAAAGTTCAATAATGATTTGTATAGTATACTCTTTTATTTATGTCATTAACTAAATACATATGTGTTATTTTTACAGAGGATGCAAAAAACATTATTGGGCGATGCCCCAGATGCAAATACTTCAGGTGGTTCAAGTACATTGCATGTTCTATTATCCACTTGGGTTTTTCTCGAACAATATATTTTTAATAGCTCTAACAATCTTGTCCATGGTTGTCCATATTTTTTATGCTCTAACAATCTTATTTTTCAGCACCTACTATTGATCCTATGTTGAGTCCTGTAGAGACTCAAAAATGGGCAAGTGCTTTAAAATAAATAAAATGGCTCAAAATCATCAAAATGCACTAATTCTCATCAAAATGGACATTTATTAAATCAAATTAGACAAAATCAATCAAATCAAAGGAAAAATTAAATAATGACATTAAATAATTAAATCAAAACTTAAAGGGGTGAAAAGCACTACATAATTGATTTTAATCAATTAATTGTATAGTTGTTAAATCAAAAATCAAAATGAACCTATCCCTTACATGGCTAAATTTAATTAATTAATTGAATTTAATTAATCCTAATATCTTTCAACAAAGTTGAGTAGCCAATGAAAATTGAGGACAAAAAGACACAAATCACTCAAAAAGAAATGAATCTCAATCACTCATTTTAAAGTTTCAATCTCATCCACTCAATTTTGTCCTTTTGTCCAAAGCTTTGAGACAAACATTTAAATTGTCCCCCCATTTATGAACAATGCAAAAATTTTGACTCAACCAAGGTAAATCATGGTTAATTCACTCTACCCCCTACCCTTGGAAATTTACTATAAGTATGAGGCATTTTGAGAGAAATAACCATCTTAGAAATTCATTTGCAAAGCATCTTTATTATAGACAATTTCATAGCATTTGAGAGCATTTGAATTATCTTTGTATCAATTTGAGAGTTAGTGAGCTAGATTAAGCATTGTATCATCATATTTTCTCATTTTAGAAGTGTCACTAGTGGAGATTGAGCTGAGAGCTTCACTTACCACATCTGATTAGAGAACCATGAGATGTCATAGATTTTAGTTTCAATTCCTAGTTAAATTTGTATTGCATTTGCTTTGAATTGTTAGTTTAATATCCTAATTTCATGAAGGTGTTTACCATACACACACAAATGGCACCCACTGTGGGGCTCTAAGCCTCATTTCTAATGTTTCTATCATTTTTTTTGTGTTGTATCTTCACTTTTACGTGAAATTTTTGCAGAAAACATGTAAAATGACATGTACAAAGCATTAACTAACGCCTGTGCCTACTGTTCTGCCGCTTCATAGCAGTTATCTGATGCCTGCTAGATAAATCATTGCGCTTGAGAAATAAATTGTCACGCTCAGGACTACAAAGCAACGCTTGCTACCAGAGAAGTGTCACTTATTATCTGTCTTCTATCACCTGTCAGCCTTTTTAACGCAATTTACATAGATAGTCACGCCTAGTATCTTCTAACCGACACTTAATTTTTGTGTATTGCTGCTTTTAATAGCTTATCTTACGTAGTTTACATTAATTGTTACACTTAGTTAATAAATTATCACACCTGGGTAACTTTAAATAACGCTTGAGCCACTGAAAAGTGATGCTCACTATTGTTAAAGTTATGCCTGCTAATAGTTTAATTATGCGTATTAGCTAGACAATGACGCCTACTGTCTGTTGTTTTAATTTTCTGTCAAATTTATAAATTCAATTATCTTACTCTCTGTTTGTATATTTTTTTTACTGTAAATGAGCAGGCACAAAAAATTTCAAAAGCCAAAGAGAAGGTTCAACCAAGAGAGCAAGGTTTTGGCTAGAAAGATCAAGAAGGAAAACATTGCACACATCAAAGTGGTTCTTGAGGAATCACAAGAAGAAGAAAACAAGGTATATCAAAACTATCTCAAAATTTTAGAAGCTTACAAAAATAAATTTGTATCTCTCAATTAGATTTTCTCTCCTTAGTTCAAGTTTTCACCAAAATTTGCAAATAAGGTTTTAAGATTCAACATAAAAGTTTTCTTCTTCAAATTTGATTTGGTTTCCCTCATTGTGATTGTTTGTGTTGACTAACTTGCTTGTGGATAAGCACATTTGGAAAGGAAAGCTATTGCCAAGGTAAGGTGAAAAATGATAAAATCACTCAAAAATGCCCCTAGCTTATGCTAGCTACAAGGAGAGGTAAGCCTTAAAACTAGTCAATATTTTCCCTTAGATTGTGGCATTGAAGCATTTCCAAAATTTAGTAGTTACAAAACAATCTTTCTTTGTTTGGAAAGTTTAGCATTTAAGCCTATGCTCTTCACTTCTTCTAGTGGATCAAAATGCCAAAGGTGTTAAACTTTTTGATTAATAAGAAAGGTTGAGGAATCAAACACATAAAAATCAAAGCCCCTTTGTTTGTGGAGGAGAGTATAAATACTCAAATCCCTATAGTTAGTGGGTGAAAGAAATTGAACATTGCTAATTGTGTTTGGGAAATTAAGGAAAAGTTAGGGATATGCTCTTCACCTTTTGGTGAACCAAATTCCCAAAAACTTGTTCTTAACTCTATTTCTTTGTTTTAAACATGAACATGCTAGAACACTAGAGGGCCTACCTCCCAAGAAATTGCCTTAACAAGGCCGGTGAGAGGGAATGACCCAAGTGGGAGACAACTGCCTTTGTCACAGTAATATCCAACCGACTATAATAAAAATACACTTTTCCTTAAAAGGGAAGTGGCTAGATTGTGTACAAGTTTCTTCACTTCCTCTAGTAGTCCTCACAGATTGTGCCAAATCATGCTTTTGTGCATGTGGGAAGCCCACAAGTGGGTATAAGAACTTGGCATAGTTTAGAATGGAATTGTTTAATAAAAACCTGATAAGTAGCAAGCTACCTCATAGAACCAAAATGTTAAAAGCCAAATTTGACTATAGGTAGACTGCTTGGAATACTTTCTTGTGCAATACTTATGGAAAACGATCAAAAATATACAATTTAGTGTGTTTTAGGGACATGACTAAAAACTGATGTGTGTGTTGTGATTGTGTTCCATTTTCAAACAAGAAGATTCCAGAAAATTGATATTGCAATTTTTAAAATCTAAAATTTACAACCTAGTCTACAAAGTGTTGCCTGTGCACAGAGAAATACCACCTGTCAATAGTAAAGTCATGCCTATGACTGTTCAAGAAATGTGTATCAATTGTGAAGTTACGCCTGAGACATATTAAGTGACGCATATTAAAACTAGAAAAATGCACATCAACGGTAAAGTGTCACTTGCATACCTACAGTGTGTTGCCTAACTCAATTCCAGTCGACGCGTACCAACTTTTAAGTCACACCTACACTCAGGCAAGTGACGTCCAGAAACACAAAAGGGAAAATAGTGAGTACTTACTGAGGAGCTAAAAAAAATTTGATCACATATTCAGATACCATTTTCCGTGTTCTTATTGTCCCAACATCTAGCCTAGTCGAAAATCCTGGTTCTACACAATTTTTGAAATTTTCACAAGGATTTGACCATGGACACGATCAAATCTTATTTTCCAAGTGGTTTGTTCATGCCTACTTTTACTAGATCATACTACATCAAGAAAACCTTGCAAGCAGATGAGACTTATTTGAGACAAGAGCTTCCTTACCTAGGTGACACTTCTACCACCCCAAGAGTACCCCAAAAATCACTCATTCAAGAAGTGGAAGACAACATGATGTACTAGGATGGCTTGGGTAATAACAACAATAGTGGCATCGATCCAAACAATCAAGGTGATGCAAATAATGGTGGTATGTGTGTGTGTGAATTTTGTACCTAACTGTAGACACAACACTTCAGTAAAACATTAGAGGTTAGCAAAAATTGAAATCTGCAAGTAATTGAAACTATGCTAACCAGGCGATTTACTGCCTTCTAGTAGGTGTGAGTATGATGTTCTCAAATTGAAATCGAGATCAGTGACAATGCAACACCTAAACGAAAGATTTAAAATGATGAAAGCAATGAAATATGAATGCAAATTAATCTATATTTTTATATTTTCTATGCAATAAGAATGAGAAATTGTATGAATCTAAGCTATATGTATGAAATTGAGATTGAAATTAAATACAGATTTAATCTAAAAATGCCATGAATGAATATGAAATCTATGATATGGAACTATGAATTCTCAAAATAATAAATGAAAATCTCACAATAGCCTTGATTCACAAAAGTTTGATTCTTCAGTCATGAATTTGCCAGAGTGAGGATGAAATTTTGAGGTATTGATTGCCAAATAAAAATTGTGCAGACCTTTGTGAAGAGTTGAGCCTTGATTTTATAGAAATCTAGGGCTTTGAGGATGCAAGAGAAAAGCCATAAATCACTCTTGATAAACTCAGGTTGATTTTTGAGTTAACAAGAAATTAAGAATAAATAATTCATAAAATCATGCAAAAGTAGTTTTTATCTCAAAATAGAGCTTTAGTTTTCTTTTTCAACTCATCATCAGATGTTGAGTTTTAGAAAGTTTACAAATTGAAATTAGCAATTATTTTAAAGTTGACTGCTTTTGTGATTGTGAATGATTTAATATGAATTGATTTAATAAATAAAGTGATTTATTTTCCACTTAACTGATTTTGAATTAAAACAATTGATTTATGGGTTAATTAATTATTAAATCAAACTTTATTCCAATTAAATCATTAAATTTGAAAACTTTGATTTTAAATCAATTAAATAAATATTCAATTGATTTTTTGTAGGAATTTTGATTTATTGTCAAAATAATATCAATATTAATTAGGAATAAATGGAATTAAATCTAATTAAATAATTAAGTGGCAGAATTAAATTAATTAATTAAATATTCATCATATTCAATTAATCAACTTTAGGATAAATAATAACATTTATTGCCAAATAATATTTAATTAAAGATAATTAGATAAATTAGGAATATTTAGGAAATATTTCCTGATGCAGAATTAAGATAAAATCAATTAGGATTTTGATGTGAAGATGTGCCTTAGGTTAGGACTTTTGTATCAATTTCATTCGATGTGTCGATATAGGAGGTTAATGAACCTATAGCCCATTTTTGGGGTATTACATTTTGCCCCTCTTTGAATTACTGTGCGAAGTGCAGTGGTTCAAAGTATAGTCTGTGTATGATATAGATGTATGAAACTGATTTGAAAGATTAACTGATTCCGAGACAAAAACTGATTAAAATATTGGAAAAAGATGTCAACCCAAGTCTAGGATGACCAGAAATCAAGATGATGCTAGCTATATCAACAATGAACCAGTGATTACAAAAAAGTGCCAAAATGTCTGATTCTAAACATTATGATTACGAAGAAGTGAGTGACTAATTCTAGACCTCAATGTCCTTGTATGAATCATATTGGTATCACATCCTGAACCCATCAGTTACGAAGAGCCAAGGAAATAATTCTTATTGAACTAATGGTTACGAAAAGCTAATATAGTTTACAAGATATATTAGGATACCAGATTGATATGGATCTCGATGAATCTGATATGCCCCAAGAGATGATAGAGTTTTCCCTAAGGGATGAGGACTTTAGATGAATTAGTAACTAGACGTGGTTGTTGTCTTGATCACTGAGAGAAAGATATTGATTTATAGATTTGATTGATGTGCAATACCATGCCTCCTTCAGGATGAAAATCAAAATCTGACAAGAAAAGTCAGCTTTGAATAGTTTAGAAGCATGTTAATTGATTTGAGAAGTGGTTGTACATGTTTGAGAACATGTTCTACATCATTTTAGAGGTCTAGAAGACCAAGTTTGACTAGGTTTAACCATGAGTTGACCATAGTTGACCAAGTTGAAATTTTGATAGTTTGATGTAAGATAATCAATTAAGTTGAATTCTAGATTTATGTGATGATTAGAAGGTCGATTATGCAAGTAGTTAATAATATGAATGATCTCAGATTTTGATTTTGATCTCGAAAAAGGATTCTACTTGCTATTTCGTTGGATGGACCTTCATGTAAGATTCAGCTCTTGTAGTCATGTTTAGCATTTTTTGTTTTGAAGAATTGTTTAAGTGTTCAAGAAATTTGTGAGATCATGCAAAGTGCAAAATGAAATGCAGAATGAAATGCAAACCTAGGACCTAGGACCTAGTCACTAATCATGTGTCGATTTGTTGTCATCATTGAACTTTTAGGTAACCGGATAAATCAATACAATTCCCACTAGCTATGAAACCATAGACATATGAATATTGATTTGTATGCGCAGGAATCAATACAACACCCACTGGTTAGGCAACCATGGACATATGAATATTCATTTTATTTTCAGAATGTCGGATTAGATATAAGCACTAAGGCACAAACACCAGGATGACTTGAATATCATGTCCATTTTGATATAGCAATTTTTATAAGCATCAGAACATAGACGTTGTGATGACCTGAATACGCCTTGTGTTCAAACACATCAAACAGTCAAGAGATCATTCTAAATCTAGTGTGAATTACCCATAGTGACCCTTTATCATTCACATACTTAGGAAAGATCATGTTTCACAGTAGGAGAAAGAACTCACTCAAAAAGACAATAGTTAGATCAAACTTCTTTGAATTTTCTGGGTATCAATGGTCGAGGTGCACATGGCCATCCAATTCAAGATAGAGACTCTTATAGACGGACACCATTTCAATCTAGAATTTCCAAAGTTGTTAGATTTCCACATACAAGCAGAAGACAAAGAAAAGATTATGCGCCCAGTCATAACTCTCTAAATCTTGTAAAGGACATCATCGAAGAGCTCAAAGGACACAATATGCAAAAATCTCAATGCGAATCAGTAAGCATACAAGGAGATAAAAAGCATGTAAAAGCATAGATTGTTTTCATTTGTGTTAATGTTTGATTTTTTTGTTGTAGATGCAAAATTCTTTCTGGAGAGGAGACTAACTAACTAACTCAAATGTAGCTTCAAAGGACTTTGACTGGATATGACATGTCTAAGATACACTAGAGGCCACAAGATATGACTGTGATTGCCCCCAAGTTTGAAACATTGATAGGATACAGACGCTTGAGCTAATTGGTGTATAGACCGACTTATTAAAAATAGGAATATATATAGGAACACACTGGGAAATATGTACAAACTAAAGCAAGACTGAAAGCTAGGAAAGACCAAGATTGCGCTGATAGATAGAGCATTTTGAAACAAGTGGTGCCCGTTTGCTGGGTTTTCACCATCTTGGCAAAGATTCTATTTTTGCTACCAAGGTGCCTGTTTCCAAGTTTTTACCAAGGCACTTTTTCTTTTTCTCATTTTTTTTGTATTTTTCATTTTTTTCAATTTTTTTGTACTTTTGATATTTTTTACTTTTTTTGTGAATCATCAAGGTGCCCATTGTTAAGTTTTCACCAAGATGTTCATTTTTTTAGGACTTTTTCAAAATTTTAAGATTTTTTCAAGACATTTTACCATAGACTAAATGCCTTAGGCATAGAATTTCTTCAAATGGAGAATGTTGATTAGTTCTTGGAGTTGTTCTCCCTCAGTTTTTGAGAGTTGACATGCTCTAGAGCCAAAAGTAGTAGTGACAACAAAGGGACCCAGCCAGTTGGGCTCAAACTTCTCCTTGCATTCTCGATGTGATTGATTTTTAGGATTCTCTCTCAAGATTAGATCATCAACCTGAAATTCTCTGTGTCTGACTTTCTTGTTGTAACCTCTAGACATTCTTTTCTAATATACTCTGAGATGATCATATGTTGTTTTTCTGTGCTCATCTAGTAGTTCAAGTTCTTGCAACCTAGACACTCTGTAGTCATCATTAGTTACTAGACCATGCATTCTAATTCTTAGTGATGGGATTCCAACCTCAATAGGCAGTACTAATCAATATGTACAAAGGATTCCCCTGGATAGAATGGGCATCGAACTCCCAAGAAAGATCACATCATGTAGTCCCAATGTCTAGCAAGGTGGAGAACAAGAGGTATTACAAAGCTAGTGGAAGAGATGGAAGAGAACAGAATGAAGGAGAATGAAGGGAAGAAATCCTCAAGGGAAAACTCCTCAAGGGTACCCAAGCTAGGTAAAAATTGTCATGTAAAGTGCATTTGGATAAGAAATGAAAGGCCAACATAGGATAAGTCACAAAATCAAGAGCAGGAAAGGATGCAGTCCAAAGGAGTAGACCTGTCAAGAGGCTTCATAGCACCATGTTTCACTCTTTCTTTCTTTTTTTCTTTTTTTTTTAGATCAAGACCAAAGGGGAAAAGGATAGCGATAGGTGAAAATGAATGGAGGAAGATAGACATGAAGGCTAAACATGAAAGAAATGAAAACAAGATCATCATAAAATAGCTCACAAGATAGCCAAATGTTCGTGTATAGGTCATCATTGTCAAGATCAAAGAGAGAAGATGGAATGGATGAAATATGTACTAGAAGAACTACGCATGATGCCCGATTGTCAGGTTTTCATCACAGTACTTATCCAAGGCACCACAAGGGAGTGGTTTTCACCATAGGATGAATTTATTTCTCTTTACTTTTGCTACCAAGGTGCCCGTTTCCAAGTTTTCACCAAGGCACATTTTCAAATTTTTTTTTCATTTCTTTTTTTTAATTTTTTTTTTTGGAAGAAGGAAAGATTTTAAGATAATGCTCCTTGAAAGGATAAACCTTGATATGCCAAGGATTCAAAATGATATTCTCAAAGATGCTCATAGGGAAAGGAAGATGGAAGAGAAAAATGAGGATAAGGTTTTATGTAAAGCGAGTGAGGTTGGAAGATAGGAGGAATAGGCAAGTGAGGAAAAAGGAAAGAAGGTAGAAGGATAATGAATAGAAGGATTGTGAAAAGGTAGATGGAAAGGAAGGCAAGATCAACATCAACACACACCTTGAAAGGTGGCAAGAGGATGGAGGAAACATGAACGAAGGAATACGTGAAGGAATATAGTGAATGGATAGCAGAGGTTGTGATTTAGGTGCATGGAATGGAAGAAGATGAAGTGGAAGTCTTTGGAAGCTTGAATGTCAACTTTACTTGTTTCTCAACATTAGAATCTTTCAAGAGAAACTTTGGAATCCATATAGCCATAGGATTTTCATTTCTTTTTGATAATCTAGAGAGAATATCTTTAATGATGGATTTTGGAACCCATACTTGTCTTGTAGTTTTTTTCTTAAATATCTCTTTTGACTTTATGCCTCCGTGTTGATTAGAGGAGACATGGTGATCTTTTTTTTTTATGGATTCTTGTATTGTTTCTTTTTCTTGTATTGAACATTCAAGTTACTTCCAAAAGACTTGGGACTTGTGGAAGAAGAAGGAGGATATGACTGGTTTAGATGGGTGGGTGGATGAAAAGGATTCAAGGGTATGAATCTATGTTGATCTTGAGGAAAGATAAGAGATGGAGGGATGTAAGGACCCAATGTGGATGATGAATTAGGAGATTTAGGAGGGGAAAGTGAAGGGACATAAGGACCAAGATGGAAGGCAGACATGAATCCCTTAGTAGTGGTGGAAGAGGTCCAAGGATGGAAGTGGAAGACACAAAAGGATAATCAACAAGTTCATCAACATTTATATGACAACCAAGGACATCAGCACCTTTAGAGTGAGCATTAGGATTTTCAATAGAATCATGGACATGTTTAATATGAGCACCTTCTTTGATAGGATTCTTCAAAGCTTGCAAAGACTTAGGAAGAGTAGAAAGTGGAAACGAACATGGAGTGGTAGAATAAGAAGATGGAAGACTTTGATCTTGACAAAGATCTTTGGATAGCATAAGCACATAATTTTTCTCTTGATTTTCAATAGGCTTAACATTGGAAGTAACAACACCATTTTTAACAACCTTAATGGAAGTATCATCTTTAGAAATTAGAAGTGGGGTAAGGTTATTTTGATTGTCAGTAAGCTCAACAATGTAAGTAGTAGCGTGATCTTGCTTAGGAGAAGACTTAAGACATGGTGGAATGCATGAGAAAGGGCGTGTAGGATCAAAAGAACCATGGAAAGGATAAGAGACATCATGAAAATGATTGGATGACATGGAGGTTTCTTGATCTTGATCTTTCTTTATGTTCTTTTCTTTATCATTTTAAGAGTCCTTTTGACATGGAGCCACTCCTAAGGATAAGGAAGCATGTTGGGATTGTATGGAAGACTTTGGAAGAGATGGTGGAGGACTAGCTGAAGTAGGCATTATAGTGTATAAAGCCTTAGGCTCTTTAGGTTTAGCATTATTGAAAGTATTTGCAGCCAAGTGAAGGTTAGCTTGAGTATCTTTAAGAGGTAGCCCTTGAGGATGACTATAGGGAACCACATGAAAAGTATTAGGATTTTTGTCAGATGAAGGATTTGTGAAAGATTTGAAAGACTTAGAAACTTTAGGAGATGTATGGGTATTGGAGGAAGTAGAGGATGGAAGGGAATCATCACAAAATAAAGGGTTAGCATTAACATGATCTTGCTTGAGAGTGTAATCTTTATTTTCAGTATGAGAGTTCTTAGAGGAGAGATTCTTATAGTATTTACATTTATAATCAACACAGTAAGCTTTCTCTTCATCAATAGAAGTAGATGTATCATTTAGGTATTGTTCACAAAAATCATCAAAGTCTCTTTCAAAATCAGAATCATATGGATCACCATCATGATCTATCCAATGTGATGACCCATTTCCAGTAAGCATGAGCACATGACTAGGAGGACTCTTAGGAACATAGGTGTTATAGGTATCATTATATTGTCCTTCATCATAGTCATCATAGTCTTCAAAGATGGGTGTGTCACTCTCCATGGAAGAGGTATCATAAGGGTTATCACATTGCTCAACATGGTATGTCTTGAGAAGAGAAGTAAGACTCTTGGGAGAAGTAGAAGAGGAATGAGATCGTGGAGAAGAGGAAGGTGAAGACCTAGCAGAGGAAGAAGACATGGATGATGATGAATGATGAGAAGACGTAGAATATGAAAGATGTTTGGAAGAAGAAGGTCGTGACATGACCATGCGTATGATCCTAGCAAAGGCATTTAGTTCAATCAATTTTTCCTTTATTTTCATCATAAATTTATCACTCATGGGCTTTTTGGAATAATACTCTTCGAATTGAGCAATGAGTTTGAGATCATCCATTTTCAAGAGATGTTCCATAATAAGATAGCTGAAATTCATGGTTCTGGAAGAGGAGGAATCAAGCATAGAAATGACAAAAGATATGAATAGAAGAAAGAAGACTAGATAATAAGAGGAAAAGAATCAAGAAGATGTGAAGAGTTTAGGAAGAAGAGAAAGGATGGAAATGGGAGACTAGGAAGACATGGGAGATGTGGAAGAAAGAAGACCAAGAGTTGTTTTGTGCAACTTGATACCATTTAAGTTCATTTGGATGTTGAGCAACATGTCATAGCACCTGAGATTTGACCTAGACCAACCAAGGATGACTAGAAATGACAAGAATCAGTTCGCTATTTTGATAGAATTTGGGATTAGGCTGTAAAAACTAGATTTCAGACAAATTTGACCAATCTCTGACAACTTTGATTTTGGCTTTGATACAAGTTTTGAAATTTTAGGATGACTTTTGACACTAGAAAGGATTTTTGCTTCAGATTTGCAATTTTTCAGTTTTTCAGTATCAGTTTGTTTGCAAAATTTTTCTATCTAGTTTTTGAAGATCTATGTAAAAGTTTGTCTCAAGTAACCAAGTAGATATCAAGCACGTAGAATAGAAAGCAAGGGGAGCAAGCAATCATCTGAAAACAATGAACAAGGGCAAAAGCAACCTTGCACATGAACAAGCAATAGTGACTTATTGTGCTAATCCCTAGAAATACTACTTGTGTATGTTCCAAAAAGTTTTTCAATAACGCACATATTCCTAGAAAATGAAAAATTTAGCCTCACTAGGATTTGTAGTAATGGTCTGACTCTGTAATTTTTGTGATCTTAAGAAGGCAAACTCCAATCCAAGTGCACTAGGGTTTTGACATAGTTTGATAATTTAATCAATCAGGAGCTGCTAGGGAGATCTGACAGCCCAACAAGAGACCACACCTGTGAAGATTTCCTCCACAAGGATATTTATATAGCGGTTGTTGCTACCATGGAAAAAATGGCTATTACCACTTGAGGTTCTATCCACATGGTTGACCCAATTAAGGGAATGTCTACTATGGTTAACCCTCTCTAAAGGTGACTCACAAAAGATACCATAGGGGGACTAGATCAGATTCAAGGATCTGGGTTTCTGGTACTATCCAAAAAGGAAGTAGAGCATAATCCCCTAACCTCTTCACTTCACCAAGACAAAGTAGATAGATTAATCCGACACGCTAAGACCAAAATTACCTCACAAAGATCTATGATTTCAATCGCTCATGATCTATCAACCTCTCCGAAGAGAGAATGTATCAATCAAAAGTTGAAGACGCACAAATCTAGTAGAACATGAGACAATCTTAGTAACCTCCCTACCTACAAGGGAATTTGTCATCAAGAAGAGATTTTCATGCATGAACAAGTGAAAGAAGCCCACTCTCTCAAGATCATCCACAAATAGTGTTCATAGGGCCTAATTACTATGTGTAATAGATATGCAAAAAACAAATCTATGTTCATTTTAGAGCCCAAAACTGAAGTGTGAATTATGAAAGCTGCAAAGGAACTCAAGCTTGAAACAAGAGAGTTTGTTTTATGTCCCAAAATGAAGTGTTATCAGATGTAATAGAATACATGAGTTTCTCACAACACGCTTAGTAGATTTTACCTGTTTCAGCAATTTTTGAGCATTTGTCTTCTATCTTTTGTACCCACAAGACATACCTGCACCTGCACCTGCAAACCACTATTATGAAAAACTTACCTAATCTTGTACATGAAACCCAATGTTATAAAAATCCATAAAGAAAAGAAACACAACTTGAAAACCCCACGTGGTAGATAACCAGGTTAGTCAAAGATAATATGTCATTTGATAATCGAAAAGCCTGTTGTCATAAAAAATCAGATTCTAACCAGTCTATACTAAATCAATAATAACTTTTGAAAATCAAAATGAAATTAATCCAAACCAATGGAAAATGAAAGCTAACTCAAATAAATTTCTAGAAATATAAATTTTGGATCTGTATCATGTCATATGTGCATGTACCAATAAAAATATCAGTCAGATTTCATAAAATCAAGTTCAGATCAGTCTTCACTAAAATGATCATAACTTTTGCAAATCAAAACAAAATTAATCCAAACCAACGGAAAATTCAAGCTATCTGAAATAAATTTCCATAAATATAAATTTTGGATCTATATCATGTCATATGTGCATGTACCAATAAAAACATTAATCAAATTTCATAAAATTAGGTTCAGACCAGTCTTCACTAAAATGATCATAACTTTTACAAATCAAAATGAAATTAATCCAAACCAATGGAAACTAAAAGCTAACTCAAATGCCTTTCCAGAAATATAAATTTTAGATCTTTATCATGTCATATGTGCATGTACCAATAAAAACATCAGTCAGATTTCTAGAAAAATAGCCCATAAATTTATCACAAAACTCACAAAAATTAACCTTGTGGTTGTGGGTTCGAAAAAAATGATAGAAATTTGATAAAATAGAATGGAAACCCATTTCAGGGCCCAACAGTGGGAGCCAAAAATGTGTGTGAATTTTGTACCTAGCTATAGACACAACACTTCAGTAAAATATTAGAGGTTAGCAAAAACTGAAATCTGCAAGTAATTGAAACTATGCTAATCAGGCAATTTACTGCCTTCTAGTAGGTGCGAGTATGATGTACTCAAATTAAAATCAAGATCAGTGATAATGAAACACCTAAACGAAGGATTTAAAATGATGAAAGCAATAAAATATGAATGCAAATTAATCTATATTTCTGTATTTTCTATGCAATAAGAATGAGAAATTGTATGAATCTAAGCTATATGTATGAAATTGAGATTGAGATTGAAATTAAATATAGATTTAATCTAAAAATTCTATGAATGAATATGAAATCTATGATATGGAACTATGAATGCTCAAAACAATAAATGAAAATCTCACAATAGCCTTGATTCGCAAAAGATTGAATCTTCAGTCACGAATTTGCTAGAGTGGGGATGCAATTTCGAGGTGTTGATTGCCAGATAAAAATTGTGCAGACCTTTGTGAAGAGCTGAGCCTTGATTTTATAGAAATATAGGGCTTTGAAGATGCAAGAGAAAAGTCATAAATCACTCTTCATAAACTCAAGTTGATTTTTGAGTTAACAAGAAATTAAGAATAAATAATTCATAGAATCATGCAAAAGCAGTTTTTATCTCAAAATAGAGCTTTAGTTCTCTTTTTCAACTCATCATCAGATGTTGAGTTTTAGAAAGTTTACAAATTGAAATTAGCAATTGTTTTAAAGTTTATTGCTTTTGTGATTGTGCATGATTTAATATGAATTAATTTAATAAATAAAGTGATTTATTTTCCACATAACTGATTTGGAATTAAAACAATTGATTTATGTGTTAATCAATTATTAAATCAAACTTTATTCCAATTAAATCATTAAATTTGACAAGTTTGATTTTAAATCAATTAAATAAATATTCAATTGATTGTTTGTAGAAATTTTGATTTATTGTCAAAATAAAAACAATATTAATTAGGAATAAATGGAATTAAATCTAATTAAATAATTAAGTGGCAAAATTAAATTAATTAATTAAATATTCATCATATTCAATTAATCAACTTTAGGATAAATAATAACATTTATCACCAAATAATATTTAATTAAAGATAATTAGATAAATTAGGAATATTTAGGAAATATTCCCTGATGCAGAATTAAGATAAAATCAATTAGGATTTCGATGTGAAGATGTGCCTTAGGTTAGGACTTTTGTATCAATTTCATTCGATGTGTCAATATAGGAGGTTAATGAACCTATAGCCCATTTTTGGGGTATTACAGTATGGACCCAAATAATCAGGGTAATACCAATAGTGGAGGGATGGATCAAAACACTCAAGGGATTGATACCACTAACCATAAAGCTAATGTCAAACCAACTACTGATGATGCAACCGATGACAAGGTTGATGAAGCCATTCAGTGCCCTTATTTCATAAAACTCATGGAAAAAACAATGGCAAGAGATAAAGAAAAGTACTTTCTAGACCTAGCCCGGGAAGGTCTTAAGCTTCCCCGTGACTATGACGTTAATCAACTTAGACCATCGAAAGTTGAAGAGATTCCCATTGACATCATGAACAAGTAGTTTAAGATATTTCAAATGCAACTAGATACAATCAAGCAAAGCGGGGCTCCTAAACCATTTTCTATTGAAGTATTTTGTCCATTTTCATTTGATAAAAGTCTAGTCATGGTACCATTCCCAATCAATGTAGTGTTTCCCAAGTATGATAAATACGAAGGAACGTTAGATCCTCAAGATCATCTATGGGAATTTTTTGCATTGATCTTGGAGTTCATGCATGATACCACCTATTTAATGAGACTATTCCCAAGAAACTTAGGAGGTATGGCCATGGAGTGGTTTTCTAAACTACCTTTTGGCATTAAAACCTTTGAAGAACTAGCTTCAAAATTTGTGGCACATTACTCATACAACATCAAGCATGAGGTCACAATGATAATGTTATGTAATACCAAACAAAAGGATGGAGAAGTATTCCTTATTTTCTTACAAAGATGGAGGACGGTATTTGCTAGGTATCCTAGGAGTGTACCTAAAAAGGAGAAGATGGATATCTTCATCAATGGCTTGAGCAAAGAGATGAACTACTGATTGAGAATGCAATGTCCCAAGACCTTCCAAGATCTTATCGAAAATGGAGTGACAATGGAAGAAGTGTTGGTTAAGGGTGGAGAGTTGAAATTGTATAAAGATAACAAGAATAACTCCAACAACAATAGCTCCAATAATAACAACAATCAGAATAAGAATTGGTCCAACAACTATAATTGGTTTGGATTGAAGGAAAACAATAAGGGAGTAGTCAATGATGGTGTTGTTGATTCTAGTAATTTAAAGGTGACTCCATTTGCTCTCATGAGAACACCTAATCAAGTGAACAATGCAAATCAGGCCTCCAAGGCACCTTTCAACAACAATACTAATGGTGGCAACTAAGGGAATAATCAAAGGAGTAACAAATTTGATAAATTCTTACTACCAACTCCTAAGAGGAACATCACACCTTTGGGTGAACCTCTCGAAAAAGAATTTAAGACCCTCATGGCTAACAACATCATTACTTTACCTAGCATTCAACCTTATGAGCCACAGCACAAGCCTAGCTGGTGGAGAGAAAATAGCCATTGTGAATACCATAGAATTCGAGGGCACACGAAAAATGATTGCTTGTAGCTAAAGAACGTGGTGCAAGACTTGATTGATAGTGGTATGATCACCATTGAAGGGCCTCAAAGTAATGAAGACCACATGGCTTACAACCCTTCTATAAACATGACAAAGGTGAATCATCCAATGGAAAGAAACAAAGCAGCAACAATATCAATTTTGTGCCACCGTATGATAATGTTGTGAATGCTATAGTGATCAAAGAACAGCCCCAAAAAGAAACATCAAATGTTATCACTAGGGGGCAGACCTCAAGGATTACCCTACAAGGTATTGATCCTAAACCCATTGGTCCTCCGCAATCCAACATTGTGATCAAGCAATCTTCTATAGTAGTAAAACCGTATAGTTTGGTAGATCAACTACAAAAGACTCCAACACAAATCTCTATCTTGGAGTTATTGAAACTATCTCCAAACCACAAGGAAATTTTAGAGAAAGATCTGGTAGAGACTAATGTTCCTACTAACTTAGAAGAGGAGAAGTTTTAGAACATGGTAGGGCACCTCATTGCACCTCATTGCCTTTCATTTTCAGACCATGATGACATGTATATTACCCATCCCCAAAATCTACCATTGCATATAAAGGTCTTGATTGAAAGACATGGGGTCAAAAGAGCTCTCATAGATGGGGGAGCTGGTCTTAACATCTGCATGTTGAGCCTTGTCAAATCCCTAGGATTATCTGAATCATGCATTGATCCTAAAAAAAGAATCACCATAAAGGCCTATGATGAAGCTGAAAGAGCCTCCAAAGGCATGATTGTATTGCTCATTCAAGTGGGACTTGTCAAAAAGGACACAAATTGCCAAGTCTTGGATATGAAACTAACTTATAATATCTTATTGGGGAGACCGTGGATTCACGAGATGCAAGAGGTTCCATCCACTTATCATCAATGCATAAAATTTATGTACATGGGTGAGGAAATCATGGTTGGAGGTGACTCAAATCTGTTCCAATATTGTAATGCACTTAAACCCCTGAATGAGCTATTTATTCCCCATAATCAAGAAGGAATTATCCAAAGGGCCACCATTGAAGATATCAAAATGGATGATCATATGTTAACATTAAGTGCTACTTCAAACCCTTCTCAAGCTAGCTCAATGACATCAACTAAAGGAAAGGAACAAGTGAGTTACGAGGGTCCAACTCCAAATGAAGATTTAGCTCAAGCACCTAAATTAGAGATAATACTTTTCAAACCCACAAAAGAAGAGAAAGATAAAGTTAAAGAATATCATTACAAGAAAATTGGTGAGATGATGCATACATTTGAAAAACAATGTAAAATCAGTTCCAAAGGAGTAGAGGAATATTTCATTTCACTATTTGACTTACCCACATCTCCAAGAACACATGGGAAACCATCAAAAGAACATCTCCCTCATAAGTATAACTCCTACTTCATGAGAGAAAGTGACAAAGCAGAATTTGACAAACAAGAAGATGAAGTCCTTCAATGGCTTTATCATGATGAAGATGATACCTCAAGTACTCCCATAGAAATAATCTAGCACATTAACATTCAAACCAATCAATATGGGAAAGGATTTGAGATAATGCAAAAAATGGGGTACAAGGGAAGAGGACCCTTAGGCTGAAGAAATAGAGGTTTACTAGAGCCCATTGAACCTTCTTGGAGGGAAAAAGAGGAAAGATCAGGGGTAGGCTACCAATACAAAGGAGAAAGCTCCATCCCAATGCATGATTCATATCCTCAAGTGAACACGTTGGAATCCGATGTGGATAGTGATGAGTCCCAAGATTATGAATGGGATAATTTATCTAATGAATCATGCCATGATAAAGAGGTAGTCACCATACATACTTATGCTAAGGTTCCAAAGCAACAAACTCCAAGGCATGAAGAGCCCATCATACAAGAACTCAATATAGGACAAGCACCCATTAATCGACCATGGATAGAGGAATTTTGGGAACCCTTAGAGGAAGATGGTTTGAATGTTAGGATTAATCCATGGGTTGTATTTCCCATGCTATTTCCTGTAGAAGTCCTTGAGGACTGAAGTGAAGAGGACTTTGATCCTTCTTTCATCGACCATCTCGAGGAAGCTCACGTCATAGACCTTAATGATACAATGTACGAACCCTCCAATGAAGTCATGTCCATAAACCCAATTGATGACACTTTGTCAAATGAAACCTTATCCTTGATAAACCCTGAACTTATTGACTGGGACCTAAACGAGCCAAGTGACTTATTCTATTTCCCAAATGACCAAGAAATGAACCAATACCTTAACACGATTGAGCCCTATTTCACCAATGAATTTGAACCAAACATGATAGAAGTAGCGGGGGTCCAATCTCTTAATCCAAAGAAAAAAATGAAAAAAAAATAAAAAATGAAAAGTTCTAGTGATGAAAACCACTATGTGGTAGCATTAGAACCAAAAAAAGTGAAGATAAAGGATGTTTCCTATGGTGAAAACCCAATTGTGGCACCAAAGGAAGAGAGGTTGGATACCCTACTTGAGCATGAGGAAGAAAGGTGACCAATTCTCATAGAACTGACAAAAAAGATCAACATTGGGAAAGAATTGGATCCAAAATTTATACACTTGGCCACATCACTTACACCTTTAGAAAGAAAGGATTTTATCAAGTTCTTCCAAGAGAAACAATTGAAATTTTCATGGTCCTATGTCGACATGCCCAAATTAGATCCCGACTTCATTGTGCACCATTTGAATGTTAAACCAGGGGTTAAGCCCGTCAAGAAAAAGTTGAGAAAGATGCACCCACATGTAGCTCTCCTAGTCAAGGCAGAATTAGAGAAATTATTGAAGGTGGGATTTATAAGAGCAATAGCCTATGCTAAATGGATATCTAATATTGTACCAGTCACCAAGCATGAAAAATACATTCATGTATGCATGGATTTTAGAGACTTGAATCTTGCATGTCCTAAGGAGGACTTCCCACTTCCGAGCATAGATGCAATAGTTGACTTGACAGCGGGTCATTCTATGTACTCATTGATGGATGATTTCAACGAATATAATCAGATAAAATTGCACCCAAAGACCAAGAGAAGACAACCTTTACATGCCCTTGGGGTACCTTTTGATGGAACGTCATGCCCTTCGGCCTTAAAAATGTCAGAGCCACATATCAAAGGGAAATAACCACTATCTTCCATGATATGATGCACACCTTTCTAGAAGATTATGTGGATGACATATTGGAAAAGTCACACAAAAGAGAAGATCACCTACAAATTTTGAAAAAGATATTCACCCGGTTGGAACAATTTAAAGTGAGGCTTAATCCGAAAAAATGTGCCTTTGGTGTCCAATCCAGCAAATTGTTAGGCTATATAGTTTCAGCAAAAGGGATTGAATTGGATCTAGAAAAAGTACAAGCAATAATGGATATGGAAATTAAAAATAACATAATCCAAATGAGGTCTCTACAAGGCAAGATACAATCCATAAGAAGGTTCATTTCTCAATTGGCTGAAAAATGTCATTCATTCACAAGGTTGCTACACAAAGATACTATTTTCATGTGGGATAAAGAATGTGACCAAGCCTTCACTTTATTGAAGACTTATCTAATAAATCCACCAATTTTAATGCCACCAATCAAGGGAAAACCATTGCTGCTGTACATATCCACTACCGAATGGTCCCTAGGAGTTCTTTTGGTGCAAGAAGATGAGCAAAGAAAAGAAAGAACAATCTACTATTTGAGTAGAACATTGATCAAATACAAACTTAACTATACATTCATGGAAAGAGCATGTCTAGTGGTTGTCTTTGCATCCCAAAAGTTGAGACATTATATATTGATGCACAAGGTGAAACTAATTGCCAAAATTGATCCTCTAAAGTATTTGCTAAGAAAAATTGCCTTAACGAGTAGGATAGAAAAATGGGTCATGATATTAAGTGAGTTCAACATTGAGTATGTAGATAGGAAGGAAATAAAAGGACAAGTGATAGCAGATCACTTAGCTGAAAACCCATTGACTTCTACACAAACCATTCAGGTAGAATTTCTAGATTCCGCAATTGTAAACATAGAAACAAAGACATGGAAGTTGTACTTCGATGACTTATATACACAAGGAGGTTTCGGGACCGGCATATTATTGATTAACCCTCAAGGGTACACTATTCCCAAGTCCTACAAGCTTTTGTTCCCATGCACAAATAATGTAGCAGAAAATGAGGCTTTAGTCATTAGCATTAAGATGGCTTTAGAATGGAACATCACCGAGTTACAAGTATATGGAGATTCTCAACTAATAATCAATCAAGTCAATGATGAATACAATACCAAAGATGAGAAAATAATGCCATACAAGGCTATGATTGATGCTTGGAAAAATTACTTTGCTTTGATAACCTTTGAGAAAATTCCAAGAGAGAAAAATAGAGCAGCTGATGCAATGGCAATCTTGGCTTCCTTCAAAAACTAGATCAAAATGAGAAGTATGAATTCTTGGTGGAAGAGTTAGCACAACTGACATTTGACCTTCCCGAAACCCAAATTGTTTCCCTACTTCATGGACATGACTCACCTTGGTACGGCCCTATATATACCTATCTCAAAGACCAAGTGCTACCTTTAGACCAATCACGAGCCCAAAAATGAAATTTCATACGCCAATCAGCCCGTTACATAATCCTTTCTGAAACATTGTATCGCAAGGGTCTTGATGAGATGTTACTTAGATGTCAAGGAAGAGGATTCTAAGTTAGCTTTATGTGAGGTTCACGAGGGCATTTTTGGGTCACACTCAAGTGGTTTAAACCTAGCCAAGAAGATTCTTTTCTTAGGGTACTTTTGGAAAACCTTAGAGAAAGATGCTTGTCACTTCATCAAAATATGCAGCAAATGTCAATACCATGGCGACATGATACATGCACCATCACAAGAGTTACATCCCTTTGTTACACCATGGCCATTCTATCAATGGGGATTTGACTTGATTGGCATAATATATCCACCATCTTCCAATGGGAACAAGTACATCATCACCGCAATGAAGTATTTCACTAAGTGGGTAGAAGCGGTTCCTTTGATCACAGCTATGGGTAAACAAATTTCCATGTTCATCTTAAACCACATCATTTGTCGATATGGTATCCCTCATGCCATAATCATATACAATGGAAAGAAATTAAAAAACAAAGATGTGGATAAACTTCGTGGCACATTCCATATCACACATCACTCTTCATCCATTTATTATCCTCAAGGAAATGGACAAGCCGAAGCTACAAATAAGAACCTTTTAAAAATCTTGAAGAGATTGGTAAATAAGTCAAGAAGAGATTGGCATGTGCAAATTAATTTAGCATTATGGGCCTATAGAACTAGCACTCAAACACCTATAGGAGCTACACCATTTTCATTAGTCTATGGAGCTGAAGTTTTTCTAACAATGGAGGTTGAAATCTTGTCTTTACGAGTATCATTACAAGGGTTGATAATAGATGAAGACTATAGAGTTGCTAGACTCTAACAATTAGAGTTGTTAGAAGAACACCAAATGCAAGCCTATGAACACTTGAAATTCTATCAAAATAGAATCTCAAGGAACTACAATAAGCATATCAAACCAAGAGTCTTTCAAGTAGGAGACTTAGTGTTAAGAGAAAACCCAAAGAATTAAGTTGAAAGAGAAAAGAAAGGGAAATGGGAGGCTAATTGACTTGGTCCATTCATCATTGTTTCTTCATTTGGAATGGGAACTTATAAGTTAGCAGATTGTGAAGGAGAAGAGTTACAAGAGCCTATCAATAGCATCCATCTAAAAAGGTTCTATACATGAGGTAGATGAAAGAGTATAAGGAGTATTAGATGAGGAGCATCATATTTATTGTACATAGTCAAAGAGATCTTGAAAACACCAAAAACATTGGAAAAGGAAAAAAAAGAAAAAAAAATTGAAAAAGAAAAAAGTGCGTTGGTGAAAACCTAGCAATAGGCACCTTGGTAGCAAAAAAAATTGAAAAAAGAGGTTAAGAAAAGAAAAAAAGCAATAAAACCCAAAAGGTGAAAACTTGCCAATCAAGCACCTTTTGTTCCCTTAAGTCTTTCCTTCAAGTAGCATGTGTACATATTGCATGTCCATAATCTCACTTGTAAACCTTCATTGCATCCGTCATTTGTTCATAGTCATAATAAAGCCTTTTAGTTGCATCATTGCATTTCCCATGGCCTTAAGTTTGTCAGATGATCACATTTATCACTTGGGGGCAGAAGAGGATTGTAAATTTGGTACCAAATGGATTCAATAGTGCTATATTCAGTCATATCAGAGAGAGACTTATCAGAACTTTAGAGAGAAATATTTTCTTGAACCTTTGATAGATATCATTGTTCACACCTAAGTAATTTGATCCTACAACTTGATCCTTGAGCCTTCATTGACTTTATTATTTGGGATTAAAAAATTGACAAACACTTTAAAGATCAAAATACTCAGAAATTCCTTTTGAAAATCATGAAACTTTGCAAAACACTTGAAGCTTTCTTTTTTATAATCTTTATGGAATTGACTTTTATCACATCTTTTTAGTTGATCGATGATATTTCGACTATATTTTCCATGATAGAGACATGATATTTTCTTTCCTTTGAGTGACTGTTTTAAGGAAGATTCATCAACCTATGAGAATTCATCTAATGACATGGTCATCAAAGAACCATCGAGGACTATCACATAAGATGAAAGATTAACCTTTGCTTGTTTACGCAAATAGGTACCTTGGCTATTTAGATCTTCCATATTTAATACCAAAATCCACTTGCAACATTGAATCCGTTGAAACCAGTATTCCAACTAGTGAGGGTTGTACTAGTTTCTAAAGAGGTTACCAAAAGTGATAAAAAAAGTGGTATTCATATCATCATGATGTGGTTAGTGATGGTTGTACTTTCTTTCTAGTCCCAAATTGCTCAATTATGAAAATTTATGTCTATGACATTTCTTTACTAAAAGCTAGTGACACTTAGTTGCATTGCATTGCATTATCATGTTAGATTAGTTTCATTATCATGTTAGATTAATTGCATTGATTTGTAGTTATTTTAAAAGGACAAGGGGGTATATTAATAATCTTGGTTAGTTAAAACATTAAAGAAATGGGGGGTTCAAATCAAATGTCTTTATCCTTGAATATCAATCAATGAAAAGTGAGGTTATCTTTTGCATTCATCCATAGAATTAAATCATTATTTATTATCCATATATCAGAAAAGAAAGAGAAAAGAAAAAGATCATTGCTCATACATCATTTTCATACATATAATTAAGGATAGAACTGCATACATTAAAAAAATAAAAAACATAGGGGCATTCATATTCACATTTCCATAAAACACTTTGCATCCATACATTGAAAAAATAGAAAAAACATATAAAAAATTCATACATCAATGCATTCATCTATCTATATCATAAATAAGATACACTGCATCCATAGCATAATCAAAAGTAAGTACATCATAAACATCATAAGCTGCATATAAAGATAATCTCATAACAAACTCATCAAGAAAATCAAGGAAGTATATCATCATATAAGTGTTCCATCAACATCAAATGATCCAGTACATCAGTATATCAAGATACAATATCATGAAAGTGGTACATCAATGTTCTGATCAACAATAAAACAACATGAAACGTGATACAATGATCAACAAATGAGAAACTTTGTCATCAAATCATCAAGAACCCATAGTAGCACCCCATCCATCCCCAACACCTGATCCATTTGGACCTCTTCCATCTTGTCTATCCTATGAGGGAGGAGCCTAAGAAGTGTTCGCTATGCTAGGTCTTTGTGTCACATAAGTCATAAATTGTTGCATCAAAAGAGCCACCTGGTCTAGTCTTCCCACAATAGTAGATACATCTATCCTCAATGACTAAACATCTCGTGCTACACTATCAATACTAGGAGAAGCCTATGAACTCTAGCCCATATCCTATGACTGTTGAACCTATGGAGGCACCTACTATGCTGGAACCTGATCCTACTATGCTAAAGCCTAATCCTACTATGCTAAGACAACTCTCTGTAACTGAACTAATGGATCTTATCCATCCAGAATCTATCTAGCAGCATCCACATGAACTTGTCTCTATTGTCTCTACTATCTCTGAAATCTTTGATGCCTATCAACTGCTGCTCTAGGTGCACGGTCCTATCAAACATG
Source organism: Chamaecyparis obtusa (assembly GCA_027943335.1). Classification (NCBI taxonomy): domain Eukaryota; kingdom Viridiplantae; phylum Streptophyta; class Pinopsida; order Cupressales; family Cupressaceae; genus Chamaecyparis; species Chamaecyparis obtusa. The sequence continues at coordinate 541,696 of BSBK01000139.1, read as the reverse complement.
TCCTCTAGCTCTATCCCTAGCATGCCCACCTCTCACCCATGGTCCATCTCACCCACCAACAATAGCTCTAGGAGCTCTCTATGCTCATCACCTTTGACATCTCCTCGTACCACCACTCCCACAATCTCCATCATCATCTCTGCCATCATCATCATCCTCAGATCTCTCATCATGACCTAGGATGGGCTCCGCTGGATCTGTAAATCTAGAAAATTTGTTCCGAGCCCACCAGTCTTGAAACTCATGAGACATACCAGCATCAGCAATACCCCCAAGCATCTCCCATCTGCAGTATGCCAAATGAGAAATCTAATCACAGGAAAACTGATAATCAATCTGAGCACCCCACATGGATCTCTCTTCCTAGACTCTAGCATATAGTGTTGTACCTTATGGCATATCCTGTACTTTTTCATGCTCACGAGAAACTCGACCAAAGAAGAAACACTCAATAACACTAGTAGACCTGTCGATCATCCATCGAGGAGAAAACATATAGGAGAGCTCATCATTGTCCTCCCTCCTGTGCTCAAATCCTATATATGGCCGCCACTGAACCTAATCAAGATCATCAATCTACCGACGCCAATACTCAATCTTTCCTAGATGATGCTGGACAACCATACCACTATACAAAAAGGCATAAGGGAAACCATGCTACTGAATCCTATCTGAAACTAGTCTAGTGATGGGAAGATGCTCCCATACCCATAACTGCAAAATCACTGCACCTCTCAACAATGAAGTACTCTCCCTATAGAAAACCTCATGTAAATCATGGTAAAGTTGTGCCAACACACATGAGCCCTAATTGAAGCATCAAGGCTATGCAAGAATATCCTCAAGTATCCTACCCCATCCAACTGATAAACCATGACCTCGATGGTCGCGAAGTAGTAAATCACCGATCAAAGCAATAAGTACCACTGGCAATGCGGGGAATGAAGAAAAATGAGCCCAAGTGATAGTATCATGATCAATAGTGTTGTCTCCAAACAATCATCTATAGACTGTGCTATCATAGATAGAATCATAATAGACCATATCACCATGGCAAGGAATCCATAATAATCTATACACATCCTCCAGAGTGATGGTCCTCTCTCCGAAAGGAAGGTGGAAGGTATTGTGGTCAGAGTGCCATCACTCTACCACTGTGGTAAGTAAACAATGGTTCAGCTAAAACTACAGGATGTCCAAAAGGAAACTAAGACCACACATCTCAATCACTCTATACTCTGCAAGAGTCAGAGCCTGACCTAAATCAATAACCCAGGAAGCGATGGTTCGTATATATAATCTATAGAAATGTGCCTAATTTGTAAATCAAAGGAATCATATCAGTGTACCACATCAATGAGTTATCCTAAGTTAATTAGTCTATCAGAATCAGAATCAAGTATCAAACCTAGTCCAACCTAGTACTATTTGTTCGTGCCTCTGTATCCTAAGAATGAAGCATCAATCCTACCTATCAATATCAATTTTCACACTAATCAAACAAGTCCTACCTATCAGTATCCCACTATCAGATCTATCCTATCAGATTGACGTAATCAAACATTCATTGGTACCACTATCCTAATATCCTAATTAATTATTTTTCTTAACTACAACAAACCTAAACTATCTTGGAATTCAAACGATCAGTCGACGACGTCAAATTTTAATCAAAAAATCAAGTTGAAAATTTGAAATTTTTTTCAAAAACCTGTAGGTGTCATTTGTCCATTAACACATGGCATTTTACCTTACGTGGTGTAGAAAATCTATCATGTGGTGCTTTATTCATATCAGGCATCATTTCATGATTTACACATCACTTCACAATGCTAGGCATAATCTTAAGGAGACTAGGTGTCTTTTTAAAACTAGGGTTTCCTAAGCAGAAAACTATATGGAAATTGGTAGGAAGATTCCATTGCTACGCAGGAAAGGATTTTTATCAGGTGAGAGTTTACTATTCTTAGGCAATACTTTACTATGCAAAGGCGTGAGTAAAAAGTGTGGATGCATGACTTAAAAGGACTACACGACATTTAACTATTCCTAGGCGTGGTTTTGCAAAATAAAAAATACAAGAACATGGAAAAAATGCAATAAATGTTATAAATGAGCAATAAATGCAAAAAGGAAGTTAGCAATGACTCACTGGAGGTCCATAGTCAGGTGGCCTCTAATACCAATGACTCCTCTTGAACCGATGCTCTCTGATAGGCACAACCATTGTGAAAATCAAAGTAGGACCAGAGAAAAATTTCAAAAGTCAAAAGTGAAAATGAATAGTAAATCAAGGTTTTTCAACCTATTTAAGCTAATTTGACCTAATTTAGAGGTGAAATTTTGACTTTGACCTATATTAACCTATCAATCAATTGGGGCAAATTGTGAATCATAGCATATCATCAATATTTTTTAGAAATGAAAACATATTGACTCAATCAATCAATCAATTGGATCAATCATCATCAAAAAAATTTCAAATCAAGCAATCAATATGTTTTATTTCTGAGGGGGCATCAGAGTATCAAATTGGTATCAAACATCAAGTGAATTTGGGGCATATCAATTTTTTTGGAATCATTATCAGTGCCATATCAGTTCATCAAATCAGATCAGAGGCATATCATATCAGGCAACATATCAGAAAAAAATTTCATATCAATGGTAAATCAGTAAATCAAGACCTAAAAGCGATCAGGATTAAAAGAATCTTTGAATCAATGTTCTTCGCACATCAATTCATAGAGGGGCATTTGTAGACACTCAAAAATGGGCAAGTACTTTAAAATAAATAAAATGGCTCAAAATCATCAAAATGCACTAATTCTCATCAAAATGGACATTTATTAAATCAAATTGGACAAAATCAATCAAATCAAAGGAAAAATTAAATAATGACATTAAATAATTAAATCAAAGCTTAAAGGGGTGAAAAGCACTACATGATTGATTTTAATCAATTAATTGTATAGTTGTTAAATCAAAAATCAAAATGAACCTATCCCTTACATGGCTAAATTTAATTAATTAATTGAATTTAATTAATCCTAATATCTTTCAACAAAGTTGAGCAACCAATAAAAATTGAGGACAAAAAGACACAAATCACTCAAAAAGAAATGAATCTCAATCACTCATTTTAAAATATCAATCTCATCCACTCAATTTTGTCCTTTTGTCCAAAGCTTTGAGACAAACATTTAAATTTTCCCCCCATTTATGAACATTGTAAAGTTTTTGACTCAACCAAAGGTAAATCATGGTTAATTCACTCTACCCCCTACCCTTGGAAATTTACTATAAGTATGAGGCATTTTGAGAGCAATAATCATCCTAGAAATTCATTTGCAAAGTATTCTTATTATAGAAATTTTCATAGCATTTGAGAGCATTTGAATTATCTTTGTATCAATTTGACAATTGGTGAGCTAGATTAAGCATTGTAGCATCATATTTTCTCATTTTAGAAGTATCACTATTGGAGATTGAGCTGAGAGCTTCACTTACCACATCTAATTAGAGAACCATTAGATGTCATGGATTTTAGTTTCAATTCCTAGTTAAATTTGTATTGCATTTGTTTTGAATTGTTAGTTAAATATCCTAATTTCATGAAGGTGTTTAGCATACACACACAAGTACACCACCATCTATGAGGATCAGAACCATAGAGGTATTATCGCTTGCAATGTCAACAACATGTAGCATGACCACGGATGTGATGGAAATGCCTATTGGTAAGTAGATTCCTCTTTTTCTCTCTCATTTATCATGTGTTTATTTCACTTGAGCTATTCTTTCTTTGGGGGAATTTTGTAATATTAGATTCATTTTATGTAGGAGACGATGAGGAAATTCATGGATGTACTCATGTTAGATGTATGGGAACAATAGATAATTGTGATCAATTGCTCATGAACAATGAATATGGACTTCCCTTGAGAGTAGCCTAGCTTCTAGGTACTTTAAAGATTGATCCTTTCTTTTGCTATACAATATTATACTCATAATGTAATGCACTAACCCCCTATGCAGTCCCTTGCAATAACTAATAATCCTGTGATTATTTTGTAGGGAATAATCTATTTTATGAAAAACTTAATGATGAATATTTGCGCATTTTCGGGCTGACCATATGCACATGGTATCATATTTTGATTTTGTTGCTAGATTAGATTTCCTATCATTCCTTTCTTCAAGTATATTAAAAGGTAGTTTCACTTCATTTATGAATCTAACAATTTTTTTCTTAAAAGGTGGAAATTACAAGATAAAGAGTTAAAGGATAAACTCATTGACTCTATGACAAAACTTTCTAGACCCAACGTCTTTCAAAGACTCAGGCTCCTTGAGAAAGCAAGCTGAGATTTGAAGTATATTAGGGACAAATACAAGTCCCAAATAGAACACAGCCCTTATTAGGAGCACCCCCCCTATGTTCCCATTAATGAGTGGGAGAATCTTAAAAAGGATGCACTTGAGAGAAGCACAAGACATGGTGGATAAATACTATCACCCGAGGAAAGAAGGTACATGATAATCTTAATAATGAAATTATGTACTATTTAATATTTGTACTTATGTGATCTAACATATTTCAAACATCACATAGGTTGTGTAAAACATCAAAGGCAACAAAGGAAAGAAAACAAAAGCACAGACAACACAAGCTCAGCTCGGCTGGATATTCAAAACTTGTTGCACGAGTATTAAGTATTAGTAAATGAAAAATCATATGCAAATATTTATAAATTGCAATCAATTTAGTTTTGATGAAATTCAATACAATAAAAATTCATGATACCAAGAAAAAATGTAAGCCTTGGAGTTCAAAAAAACATTATAGAAGAGGACAATAAAATAGGCTACAAACAAGGCTATACAGTCGTGGATGAACGATTCTGATTAATGAGTGTGCAAGGTTCTTTTGGTGGATCTGTCAATCAGGTAAATAAGCTAATTGATTTTTATTTCAAGTTGAATACTTTACCAATTACTATATTTGATGAAAGTGTTGGAAACTGCAATTGAAGCAATTGTTTTATTGTCATTGATGTCAAACCTTAATTGGTAAGACTATTGCTATTTAAGAAAGTACTATATCTATTTGATTGTTGCTAAGGGGAAAGGCAAGGTTGGGAACAATAGGACCTAAGGAAAGGTTGAGTTATCTTGATACTTCAATGAGTACTTAATTATGTAGCACAATGATAAGACAATGTATTGTTTATCTAAGTAAGAATGAAGACTAAATTGGTAGGCTTAACTGAGAAAAAGTGAAGAAATCTAGTTTAAGCCAAGTGATGTTAGTGTCGACCGAGCTAGTATATGCCGAGTAAATCCAGTGTTGATCAAACATCAGTTAATTGCTGAGGAAGATAGTATTAGCCAAGGAAATAGTTTTTGAGGTGACTGATCTTTCTAATGAAAACTGAGGAGTTGAACATAGTATTGACTGAGCGTCAGTATTTTACATTTGTGAAAGAATTCAGATTTCTAGTTGACATCGTTGAATTCTTGGATTATGTAAAATGTGTTGACTTTATTTATTGATTGTATTAAAGCATTTAATGCACTGTAAAATGTTTTATTATAAATCTACTAAGAGATTTGAGATATTTCTAAAAGGATAGTCGAAGAACATAAAATAGGAAGGATTCGATAAATTTGACCTTACCCTAAGATCTACGAAGGAGATTAAGCGACAAAAGATGTATTGACCTAATGGAGGAAGTATTAAGGAAACCTAAGTTGAGGTTGAAGAATACAGGATGCTGGAAGTGTTGTTGATGTTATTGATTGTACAAGTAGAGAAGGTTGAAGGAGAAGTGTTGTGATTGCTTGAAGAGAGTTTCGAGTAGATCAGTGATGGAGATGTTAAAGGTTCACAATCAGTAAGCCAACATATGTGTAGGGAATTGGATCTGATATTTGCAAAGTGAGTTGTATGTTTTTTTTATCAATACTACTACTACTTTCTAACCATTGTATCAATCAAAATTATTTTAACAGAGGTTGACCTAACAGTCATAGATATAAATCCTTTGAACAAGGTTGCATTCTAATGGAGTTTATTTAAGTCCTATAACAAGGCACACTTTTAACAGAGTGGTTTAAATCCTTTAACCGGGTCACACTTGACAATGTGTTTGTAACCTTTGATAGGGTTGGCTTTTCATCGAGCTCACTTCAGAAGAGTGAACATAATAGTAACATGTTACAAAGTGGTTTTTCCCAAATTGGGTTTCCACTATAAATCTTGGTTTTGATACTTGTGTGAATGTTTTGGTTTGAACATTTATGTGTTATACAAGTTAGATGCTATTGGATAAGTGGATTGTACTATTATATGTTTCTATTATGAAATCAGTAATGACTGAGTAGCTATTGGTTATTAGATCTGATTTGTTGAAGAGTTTTAAAAAAAATTTATACATCTAGACCTAAGAACAACTGATTCACCCCCCCTCTCTATTGTTCTAAATCATATTAACAATTGGTATCAGAACTGTTGGTGCTTATAGAGAATAAGTTTGAAGGTGCTTGAAGCAAATGATCAGGATGTATAAGAAGGAGGTACCAAAACTGAATAAAGAGAACTTCCCTGCATGGAAAAGCTTGATGAAGCTGCATCTGGCTAGTATTGGTGATTTTGCAAAGTATTATGTTGACCAAGATTATGTCACACTTGTTGCACCTCTGACTACCAAGGAAATGAAAGCTAAACAAGAGCACAACCAAGCAATGTTGGAGATTGTGTCTGCCCTAAGTTATCCAGAATTTGAAGACATCAAATATTGCAGTAATGCAAAGCAAATGTGGGATACCCTTGCAAACATTTATGGAGGTGACATAAATGTATTGAGAGCAAAAGCCGAGAGCCTAAGAGGTAAATTTGATGAAATGAGAATGTAAGAAGGTGAGAATATTGCACAATATTGTGGTAGAATAAAAGAAGTTGTATATGCTATTAGAGGAGAAAGCTAAACAATCTAAGAATGTTTACCTCTGATCAAAAAAGGTACAAATCTGACACCTTATGAGTTGTGGCATGGGTATGCACCTAATGTAAAGTACTTTAGAATTTTTGGAAGTAAATGCTACATATTAAAGGACAGTAGAAATGGAAAATTTGATGCTAAAAGTGATGAGGGTATATTCCTAGGCTATTCCACAAAAAAAAAAGCTTACAAGTGTTTCAACTCTAACACTAAAAAAATTGTGGAAAGTGTGAATATCAAAGTTGATGAGTATGCAAAGAAAAATGAAACTAATAGTAAAAGAGAACCAAAATATTATAGATCTTTGGTGTATATAGAGGAAGGAGAGGCAAGTGATAGACTTGCACCTGATACTAAGTCTCGGGTAAGCAATGGAAAGCATTAGGAAAACAATGTCGAGAGAGAAGAAGAATGTGTCGAGTGATAGGAAGAAGTTTCTGAGTATCAGGGAGAGGTTGTCGAGCATTCAAAAGTTGAATCTGCTAATCTTGTTGGTGAACCTGATGAGAAAAATGAAAGGAGAGAAGAACCTGTTCTAGCACAATATGTAAGGAGACATCACAAGCCTAAACAGATTATTAGAGATAAAGATACTGGAATTCAGACCAAAAGCAAGAAAAGAGATCCAACATGTTTGCTATGTGAATTTGAGCCTAAGACAACAAAGGAGGCATTAGAAAATGAAGATTGGATTGAAGCAATGAATGAAGAGATAAACCAAATAGAGAAGAATGATACTTGGACTCTGGTGCTGAGACTAGAAAATAAGAATGTCATTGGGACAAAGTGGGTATTTCGTAATAAGCTAAATGAGCATGGTCATATCACATGAAACAAAGCTAGGTTGGTATGCAAAGGCTACACACAACAAGGAATAGATTATAGGGAGACATTTTCCCCTATAGCTAGATTGGAAATTGTAAGAACTCTACTTGCATATGCTACCTACAAAGATTTCAAGGTATACCAAATGGATGTTAAGTCTACATTTTTAAATGGTATATTAGAAGAAGTGTATATTGAATAGCCAGAAAGATGTTTTGATCCAAAAAAAAGATACATGGTTTGCAAACTAAACAAAGCACTGTATGGACTAAAGCAAGCTCCCAAAGCATGGTATGAGAGACTGCACAACTACCTAACATAGATTGGATTCTCAAGGACAAATAACATAAGAAATTTGTACATGAAAGATGAAGAAGGTAAAGGAATCTTGTTAGCTAAGATCTTTATAGATGATATTATATTTGGTGGACAAGATGCCTTGTGTAAGAAATTTTCAAATGAAATGCATACTGAATTTGAAATGAGTATGTTTGGGGAGATCAAATTTTTTGTTGGTTTACAAGTATATCAGATGGAGAAAGGAATTTTCATCACCCACTCTAAATATGTTCATGAGATATTGTAAACCTTTGATATGGAAGATTCAAGGCCAATAAGTACTCACATGGCTACTGGACAAAAGTTGTCTAAAAATGATGATGTTGTAGAAGTAAACCAAACTTTGTATAGATATATGATTGGAAAGCTATAGTATGATGTACATAGTAGACTAGATATTGCATTAGATGTTGGAATTTTGGCAAGATTCTCTGCCAATCCTAAGGAAACTCACATCATGGTTGTCAAAAGAATAATGAGATATTTGAGAGGGACTGCTGACTATGGATTGTACTATAAGAAGCATGAGAAGTTTGAACTGGGAGTGTATATAGATGTTTATTGGGCAGGAAATGTAGATGATAGAAAGAGTACTAGTGGTGGAGCTTTCTTTCTTGGACAGAGATTAGTTTCCCGGACAAGCAAGAAACAAAATTGCATTTCCCAATCTACTGTTGAAGCCGAGTATGTGGTTGCAACTGTGAATTGTTCAAATTTGATATGGATAAATCAATTGTTGGTAGGCATGAAAGAAGAAATCACTGAACCAGTTGTCATTTTTTGTGAAAAAACAAGTGCTATCAACATCTCTAAGAATCCAGTGATGCACACAAAGACCAAACACATTGCCATCAATTATCATTACTTGAGAGAACTGGTACAAGATAAAGAGGTCTGAATGGAATATGTGAATACAAAGGAACAACTAGCAAACATATTCACTAAGGCTTTACCTAAAGAAGCTCATGAATATCTGAGAAGTCAATTAGGGGTCCTTTCCCTAACTGAGGCTGCCTAGTCAAGCTAGGATCACTGCATCAAATGTGTTGTAAAGAGTATCTAACAAGTTGATGCAGAGACAGGTCACACTTTAGGAGTAGCCTAGAGTTGTGAAAAGTATAGCAAAGACAAGAATCAGTCATAAGCAAAGATGACAGAGGGAGAAATACTATTACTAAACTAAAAAGATGATAGCTACATCTATAGGATGTATGTTTTTTTTTTTGTTGCTTTGGCATTTTTGTCAAAGAGGGAGATGATCACAAATGAATACACAGAATGAAATTTTTCATGGAAGATCAAGTAAGAGGGAGAAATTTAGTGGACGGTCATACAAGCATGGCTAATTGATTTTGTATCAGAATGAAGCTAAGGATATTATAAATATTTATGATGGATAGATAAGCTTTGGATTGGTTGGTAATTCATGTGATATTCATATGGTGTTGCCATCAATGCCAAAGAGGGAGATTGTTGGAAACTGCAATTGAATCAATTGTTGTATTGTCATTGATGTCAAACCTTAACTGGTAAGACTGTTGCTATTTAAGAAAGTACTATATCTATTTGATTATTGCTAAGGGGAAAGGCAAGGTTGGTAACAATAGCACCTAAGGAAAGGTTGAGTTATTTTGATACTTCAATGAGTACTTGATTATGTGGCACAATGATAAGATAATGTATTGTTTATCTAAGTAAGAATGAAGACTAAATTGGTAGGCTTAACCGAGCAAAAGTGAAGAAATATAGTTTAAGCTGAGTGATGTTAGTGTCGACCGAGTTAGTATATGCTGAGTAAATTCAGTGTTGACTGAACATCAGTTAATTGCCAAGGAAGACAGTATTAGCCAAGGAAATAGTTTTTGAGGTGACTGAGCTTTCTAATGAAAACCAAGGAGTTGAACACAGTATTGACCAAGTGGCAGTATTTTACATTTGTGGGAGAATTCAGATTTCCAGCCGACATCATTGAATTCTTGGATTATGTAAAATGTGTTGACTTTATTTATTGATTGTATGAAACCATTTAATGCACTGTAAAATGTTTTATTGTAAATCTATTAAGAGATTTGAGATATTTCTAGAAGGATAGTCGAAGAACATAAAGTAGGAAGGATTAGATGAATCTGACCTAACCCTAAGATCTACGAAGGAGATTACGCAGAAAAATATGTATTGACCTAATGGAGGAAGTATTAAGGAAACCTAAGTTGAGGTTTAAGAATAGAGGGTGCTGGAAGTGTTGTTGATGTTATTGACTATACAAGCAGAGAAGGTTGAAGGAGAAGTGTTTTGATTTCTTGAAGAGAGTTCTGATCAAATTAGTAATGGAGATGGTAAAGGTTCACAGTCAGTAAGCCATCATATGTGTACAAAATTGGATCTGATATTTGCAAAGTGAGTTGTATGTTTTTCAGATCAATACTACTACTACTTTCTAACCATTGTATCAGTCAAAATCCTTTTAACAAAGGTTGACCTAATAATCATAGGTATAAATCCTTTGAACAAGGTTGCATTCTAATGGAGTGTATGTAAGTCCTATAACAAGGCGCACTTTTAACAGAGTGGTTTAAATCCTTTAGCCGAGTCACACCTAATAGTGTGTTTGTAACCTTTGACAGGGTTGGCTTTTCACCGAGCTCACTTCAGAAGAGTGAACATAATAGTAACATGTTACAAAGTGGTTTTTCCCAAATTGGGTTTCCACTATAAATTCTGGTGTTGATACTTGTGTGAATGTTTTGGTTTGAACATTTATGTGTTATACAAGTTAGATGCTATTGGATAAGTGGACTGCACTGTTATATGTTTCTGTTATGAAATTAGTAATGACTGAGTAGTTGTTGGTTATTAGATCTGATTTGTTGAAGAGTTTTTAAGTTTGTTTTATACATCTAGACCTAAGAACAACTGATTCACCCCCCCTCTTTGTTGTTCTAAATCATATTAACATTAAGTTCCAACATAAAGTGAATATATTTCTTTTAAGTAAGGAAACAATGATTACATATGTGTTTAAAACTTTAAAGTGAATATATTTATATGTATTAAACTGAATGATTAACATTTCTCAATATTTGTCTTGTATTTATATGTATATATTGTCGATAAATGCACTAATTATTTACATTGGAATGCAGCCTACCAATCCTGATACACCATCCGAGCACGATGGAGGCATCAATTCGAATGTGCATTATAGTACTCAAGGTATACATTTTCTATTCGGATTTTGATTATTGAATTATTAATATAAGTAAACATTTTAAATTGAATTTGGCTTAGTAATAAAAATTTAATTATAATGTGTTGGGATTAATAAAACATTTTGTATTTCAGTTGTAGGGGATGCAAAGGTTGTTCCCGATGAGTGTGTTGAGGTTCAAGTCATCGGGCAAGATTATGTGGTTGGACAAGGTAAAGAGCGTCACGTTTATGTTTTTTAAAGTATTGAAATGCTTGTAACAATAATGATAATATGTTTTTAAATTAACCATAATTATGATAATATGTTTTTAATTTAATCCTTTTTTTGTTATTGCAAAGGACTTGTCTTTGCAAAGGACAGTGAGATCACATGCACGGGTGAGAAGAAATGATGATGACGACATGGATATGCCTCTGCAACAATTTAGGGAAGAAGAAAAAAAGAAAAAGTCAAAAAAGAAATGATTCTCATTGATGCAACTTATTTGATAATGACTAATGTTTATGTCTCGATGTTTTAATCTTATGTGTTAATGAATTTTATGATGTGTTAATGAATGTTAATGAGTCTTATGAATGCTAATGAATGTGTGTTAATGAATGCTAATTAATCTTATGTGTTAATGAATGTTGTTTGGAAATGATTTGATTTTATAGTTTTTTGAGTTATTAATCATTTCCATGCAAAGTTTTATGGTTTTTGTGAAGATTTGATCAAGGAAAGTCATTAGTTTGTTGACTGTTCCAGGAAAATTGGTGTATACAATCAGAAATGGAATACTTTGTGCCTGACATACTTAAATGGAATACACCAAGAAGTACCAAATGATGAATGCTCAATTTTCATAATGGAAAAGCATCAAAACTGTCCATTTCTAGAACTTGATTTTCTAGTCTTAATGATTTTTCTATAGTCCTAATGATTTTTTTTATTTCTTGTCATTTGTCCCTTTTTTATTTTCTATGTATGTGCCTTGAATTTGACTTTGTCCATGTCCTAGTTTGTGCCAATTGTGAAGTTCACCTTCTTTTGATGGTATATTTCATTCACTCTATGTGGAATACTATTTTGCTTAATATTTTATTTCAACTTGATATTTCAGTCATTTTTCATATACACAAAGAAATAGAGAGTTCTAAGACAAGTTTCTATGGCTATGATAAATTTCCCTCTATGTTGACAAAATAAGAGTTGACAAAATGGTTGTTTGGCAACTGTATCTGCCATTAGAGCCACTTCATATGCACAGGTGATGAACATGCAGATTTGCCTAAGCAATTCTAGGAGTTGACCCAGCAACACATGTACTATTGTGAAAATCATCACAAGTCCATTTGCTACTAGGTCTAGTTCCCAAACTTTTTTGGTCAACTCTGCATGTTTTTCACCTATTCATATACCACAAGCATAGGTTGTGAGCCCATGATGAGTAGCGAGAATGAATGGATTACTAAATCAAACTTACGATGCCCTAGTTTAATATTCAAAAAACATTAAAATAGCATAAATATGGGGCCAATAAAATAGGGACATCAGTAATAAAATAATGCTAATCAATGATGGAAACAGCTCATGGGCATGGAAAAATCAGTGAGCATCAATATCATCATAAATCAAATGCCTAAATACTCCACACAGTGCCATGACAGTAGCAGGGTCATGAGGTGCTCAAATAGTGAGCTCATAAACAATGCATGATGCCCTAGCTTGCAGCCCATGAGCCATCAAGACATTTCCTCATAAAATAATCATAAATGGGGAGTACCACATAGTGAAGATCAATAGAAAAAAAAAATAAAGAGAGATCAAATACTTCACACAATACCTTGAAGGTAATAGCAACAATGCCGTAGCTCAAAAATCTCATGGGTCATCAAGCATTCCAAATGAAAAGATGTAAACAATGCCAATATTAACATTCATATTATGCCATTAAATCAACAAATGCAATCAAAATGAAATTGAGTTAATGCATTGACAAAGCTCGAGCTTCACAATTATAAAAAAAGTTCAATAATGGTTTCAAATGTTACATGTGACAATCTCTTGGTTTCGGGCAATGCATAAGAAGGCACCTAGTTCAATATATAATCTCAATTCATATGCATAGGATATTAGGTGGAGCTGAAAAATGCAACAAGTTTGCATTTTTTATAGAGGTCTTTAATTAGGTATTTTAAGTTATAGACCATCATGAATATTATAATTTTGACTCTTATAGGCAAGGGTAATATCCTTAGCATGCAAGCAAATCAAGACTTTTTATTTTTTGGCTTGTTGAGGACATTCTCTCACCCATAGCTGCCAGAGTTGTAATGTTCATGATGGTCTATAAATTAAAAAAATTAGACCTATTAAAAAATGTAAACATGGTACATTTTTTCAGCTCCACCTGTTATCCATGCATATTCTATGCAGTTGCACGTGCATTCTTGATTCAGAGTGGGAAAATCTTATTTTGGACGTGAGAGAGAGAATCCAAACATATAAAGAACATGCACATAAACACGATAGCTGAGAAACATAAATGTAGATATCACAACATCTGAGAAACATAAATGTAGATATCATGGTCACAATTGTTTGGAGACTCAATATGATGTAGGAGCATCTCAGGTCCTTGGCAATCCTGTGTCACCAAAAACATGTTTGAATTTTTTTGTGTTGCTCAGTTCCTTCTTTGATCGAGTTGGTTCGGTGTTGCTCAGTTTTTGTTGTTCACCGGTGTTGGTCGGTTATCTCTCTAGCGCTTGGTAATTTTCATGGTGCTCAGTGATGCTTGTTTGGTGCTTAGTTATGTTTTCTTACCGAGTTGTTTTATTTAGATTTCTATTAAGGCTGACTCTTCCATTTATTCTTAGTCATAGATTTAATGATGGTATCTATCATTGGGAAGCATGTGGACCTAGATCTAGTTGTTCCTTCCATTGATGGTGGATTTGAAGGCCGACTTGATTCAGTGGCCTCTTGTATAATTGTAGTTATTTGGTTAGAATTTGAGGAGATCATTTTTATAAGATATAAGTGAGAAGATTAGAGATTGTTGGCAAATACTCGCATGTTGGAGGAATTTTGTACTTGATTGTAATATCTAGCCTAAACCAAGAAGGCCTTATAGCCCAGCCTATATGAATCAATTAAAGTTAATATATGAAAGCTTATGCATTCTCTCTCTCTCACTTTTGTGTGTTGTTGCTTCTGTGTGTGATCTCTGCAAGGTGGATCTGGTTAGGGTGTGCCTTTGGACCCTCTCCCCATCCTCCCTTGCATCAGGTGGTACTAGAGCAAGGTGAGATTTGGATCTAGATTTTCCAATATAGGTTTGAGGGTTCCTTCTTGTCTAACCCTATTTGATTGGTTGTGGGATAGCAGATTATGATCTAGCCTGCAATTGCAGAGGCTTTCAAGATGGTTCGTGGGAGGCAAGATGCGGATTTAGGATTGGAAAACATGTTGAGACAACTTGCTACTAGATTAGAAGTATTTGAAACATCCCAGAGAAGAGGAAGACATCTTGAAGATGTTAGTGATGATGAAATTGAGGAAGAACAAGGTGATGTAGAACCTGTACCAGTGATGGATCAAGGTGAGGAAATATTGTTGAAGGCTTTTAAAAATCTGAAGTCTACACCACACTTTAATCCTCCTGAGTATAATGAAAAATTGGATTCTAATGAATTGGTGGACTAGATCACTGAGATGGAAAAGTACTTTGAATATGAAAATGTACCTGAGGAAAAGAAGGTGAAAATTGCAAGCACAAAGTTGAAAAGTCATGCATCCTTTTGGTGGAAACATTTGCAGTTGGAAAAAAAGAGGAAAGGAAAAGACAAAATCAAGGTATGGAATAAAATGGTGAATAAATTAAAAGGAAATTTCTTACCTTGTGATTATCAGATTAACCTAGTTAGGCGAATGCAAAGTTTGAGGCAGAAAGATAGCTCGGTAAATGAATATACTGAGGAATTCTATAGATTAGATATCAGATCTGGACATGATGAAGATTATGTGGAAAGAATTGCTAGATACCTGAATGGTTTGAGAGTTTCCATCCAAGAAGAAATTAGTTTGGTCAAATTGGAGAACATTGAAGAGGCTTATCAATTTGCATTGAAAGCTGAGGAGAAATTGAACAAGAAATATGAGAAAAGACAAAGAGGTAGAGGTGATAGATTCCCTAGAGGAAGAGGTAGATCTTATGGTGAAAATAGTAGAGCTGAACCTGAAAAGACAAATCTGGATAAAGGCAAGACCAAGTAGAAAGGTGAAAGTTCATCTAGAGGCAGAGGTAGTAACTACCGAGGTGGTTATAATAGAGGTGGTTTCTGAGAAACTTGTTACAATTGTGGAGAAGGACATAGATCATTTGAGTGTACACATACAAGTAAGAAGGTCGATAACAACAAAAATGCTTTGGTGCAAGATGAGTCACCGAATGAACCTGAGAAGGAAAATAACTTGATGGTAATGAGAGCACTTTGGAGTGAAATTAATAAAGAAGATCCGGTAAGGAAAATTTTGTTCAAGACCAAATGTAGAGTTTTTGACAAAGTTTGGAAGGTAATCATTGATAGTGGTAGCTCAGAGAATCTGGCATCAGAGGAAATGGTTACAAAGTTGTAGTTGAAAAGGTTGGAAAATCTGAAGCCCTATCAGATTTCATGGATCAAAGATGAGCATACACTCTTATTAAGTGAATAATGTTATGTAAATTTGAAAATTGGAAAGTACTATGATAAGGTGTTATGTGATATCATGCCTATGGATTGTTGTCATATTTTGTTGGGTAGACCTTGGCAATATGATAAACATGTTATATATGATGGGAGATTGCATAAGTATACTATTTGGGCTAATGGGAGAAGACAAATCTTGTTACCTTTGATTGAATAACCTGTTAGTAATGTTTGTATGTCTGTGAAAGTTTATTAAGGATTTAAAAAGGAATGATGTATGTTTTGTTGTGATTCCTAACAAATCGAGTAAGAAATAGAGGATAGTGTTCCTGAGGAGATTGATAAGTTACTCACTGAGTACAGTGAGATAATTTTTGATAATGTACCTGATGGTTTTCCACCAAAGAGAAGCATTGATCATTGCATAGATATAATCCCTGGAGCTAGTTTACCAAATAAGGCACCACATCGATTGACACCTATAGAGAATCGGGAATTAAATCGACAAATTCAAGAATTATTGTAGAAAGGTTTGATCTAAGAAATTTTGAGTCCTTGTATAGTACCTTCTATATTGGCACCTAAGAAGAATGAAGAATGGAAAATGTGTAGTGATTCCAGAGAAATCAACAAGAGAACAGTGAAATATAGGTTTCTTATACCAAGAATGGATGACATAATGGATAGTTTGACTAGAGCAAAGTATTTTACCAAAATTGCTTTGAAAAGTGGGTCTCATCAAATCAAAATTAGAGAAGGTGATGAGTGGAAGACTGGTTTCAAGAAAAAAGAAGGTTTGTATGAGTGGTTGGTTATGCCTTTTGGTTTAACTAATGCACCGAGTACTTTTATGAGGTTGATGAATGAAGTTTTGAAGAAATTCTTCGATGAGTTTGTGATTTTATATCTTGATGATATTCTAATATTCAGTAAGACTAGAGAAGAACATTTGTTTCATGTTAAAAAAGTATTACAGGGGTTTAAAGAAGAAAAGTTGCTGATAAATTTGAAAAACTGTTCATTCATGAAAGAGGAAATTGTGTATTTGGGATTTGTGATTTCAGCTGATGGTTTGAAAATGGACCCTGAAAAGTTTGAAGCTATTTTGAATTGGCCTACACCTAAGAATGCTAGTGAGGTAAGATCATTTCATGGTTTGGCAAGTTTTTACTGAAAGTTCATTAGGAATTTCAGTTCAATTTGTAATGCTATGACTAAGACTATGAGAGGAGATAAAAGAGAATTCAAGTGGACACATGGAGCTAATAAAAGTTTTGAGACCCTGAAGCAAAAGGTTGCTAAATTGCCTATTTTGTCATTGCCTGATTTCAATAAGGTATTTCAAGTGGAATGTGATACAATTGGAAGTGCAATAGGAGTTGTGTTGAGTCAAGAAGGTAAACCTATTGCTTTCTTTAGCAAAAACTTGAATGATGCAAAAAGGAAATATTTTGTGTATGATCAAGAATTCTATGCTATTGTTCAAGCACTGAAGAAATGGAGACATTATTTGATACCAAGTGAATTTGTGTTGTATATCAATCATAAGGATTTATAGTATTTGAGTAGTCAGAATAAGTTGAATCAAAGACATGTGAAATGGGTTGAGTATTTGTAGAGTTATACATTTGTGATAAAGCACAAGAGTGGAGTCACTAACTGAGTTGTTGATGCATTGAGTAGAAGGAGATCTTTGATGACCAAGATGAAAATTGAAGTTCTTGGCTTTGATGACATGAGAGATTCTTATGAATTTGATCCTAATTTTTCTAAGCTGTGGAGAAAGTGAAAAGCACCTATTCAAGATCAACCAAGTACTAAATGGGAAGAATATTTTATTCAAGAAGGTATGTTGTTTAAAGGTATTAAGTTGTGTATACCGAGAGGAGCAATGAGAACTATATTGATAAAAGAGAAGCATAGTAGTGGTTTGGCTGGACATTTTGGTGTTGATAAAACATTAAATTTTCTTAGGGAGAAATACTTTTGGCCATAGTTGTATAAAGATGTTTAGAAATTTTTGAAAAGTTGTGGAATTTGTCAAGCTGCAATATGAGTAAGTCAAAGTACTGGATTGTATACACTAATTTTTTTTCCTAAGAAACCTTGGATTGTCATCAGTATGGATTTTTTTCTTGGCTTACTGAAGACAGTGAGAGGTAATGATTCCATATTTGTTGTTGTGGATATATTTTCTAAAATGGCACATTTTATACCTTGTAGAAAGACATCAGATGCAGTACATATAGCAGATCTTTTCTTTAAGGAAATTGTCAGATTGCATAGATTACCGAGGAGTATTATCTTTGACCGAGATAGTAAATTTGTTGGATAATTTTGGAAGACCCTTTTGGATAATGTTTGGCATCGAGTTGAAATATAGTTCTACATCTCATCCACAAACTGATGGATAGACAGAAGTTGTGAATAGAAGTTTGGGAAATCTTTTGAGATGTTTAGTTGGAGACACACCGAGTATTTGGGATTCTATGTTTGCATACAATAATTCAGTAAATAGGAGTACTGGAAAAATACCTTTTGAGATTGTAAATGGCATAAAACTGAGAGGTATATCATATTTGAGGGATATTGCTGAGGAAAGAAAGAGAAGTGTTGAAGGAGTAAATTTTGCTGAGTACATGAAGACATTGCATGAAGATGTGAAACATAAGTTGTAAATAAGTAATTAGAAATACAAAGACAGAGCTAACAGATCAATAAGACATAAGACTTTTGTAGTCAATGATGAAGTAATGGTTCATTTGAAGAAAGGCTGATTTCACATATGAAAAGCTGAAAATGAAGAAGTTTGGACCTTGCAAGATACTGAAGAAATTTGATAGTGGAAATGCATATGAGATTGAGTTACCTGATGACATGGATATATCTCCTATATTCAACATTGCAAATTTGTATGAGTATCATGAACCTGATGAAGACATAACAGTACCAATGGATTATCCTAAGAAGCAGATGGAAGAATTTGAAAATATTTTGGAGCAAAGAATTGGCATAAGTACAAGAGGAAAATAGTATATGGAATATCTAGTAAAGTGGAAGAATAGACCGATTGAAGATAGTTCTTGGATTTCACAATCTGAGTTGGATGAAGCTCAGATCGTACCTATTTCATGATTCAGATAATCATTTTCAAATAACCCCAGGTGTCTGATGCAGGAGCATCTTGGGTCCTTGGCAATCCTATGTCACCAAAAATATGTTTGAAGTTTTTGTGTTGCTCGATTCCTTCTTTGACCGAGTTGGTTTGGTGTTGCTCAATTTCTATTATTCACCAGTGTTGGTCGGTTATCTCTCTGGCAGTCAGTAATTTCCCTGGCACTTGGTGATGCTTGTATGGCACTCAGTTATGCTTGCTTATTGAGTTGTTTATTTTGGATTTCTGTTGAGGCTGACTCTTGCATTTATTATTGGTCGTAGATTTAATGATGGTATCTATCATTGGGAAGCATGTGGACTTAGATCTAGTCATTCCTTCTGTTGATGGTGGATCTGAAGGGAGACTTGTTTTAGTGGCCTCTTGTATAAATATAGTTGTTTGGTTAGAATTTGAGGAGATCAGTTTTAGAAGATATAAGTGAGAATATTAGATATTGTTGGTAGATCCTTACATGATGGAGGACTTATGCACTTGATTGTAATATCTAGCCTAAATCAGGAAGGCCTTACATCTTAGCATGTATGAATCAATTAAAGTTAATATATAAAAGCTTCTACATTCTCTCTCTCACTTTTGTGTGTTGTTACTTCCATGTGTGATCTCTGCAAGGTGGATCTGGTTAGGGTGTGGCTTTGGCCCCTCTCCCCATCCTCCCTTGTGTCACAAGATAATTGAATGATATACCCAGATGATGCAACATAACCACTACTCCTTTGGTTCCAAGTTGACACTAAGGGATCCAAAAACCATAGATAATGAATAAATTTAGAGAGCAGAGGAGGGCCACAATGACCAAAATAATATAGGGTCCCTATATTATTTTGGTCATTATGGCCCTCCTCCTCCGCTCTCTAAATTTATTCCTTATCTATGGTTTTCAGATCTTGTAGTATCAACTTGGAACTAGAGTAGTAGTGGTTGTGTTGCTTTGGGTATACCACTCAATTATGTTGTGTCTCCAAACAATTGTGACCATTATGCCTACATTTATGTTTCTTAGTTGTTGTGTCCCAAGACCCCTTAAGACCCTTTATGACCCTTTATGATCCCTAAGAATACATCTTAGAGGTCTTAAAGTGTCATAAAGGGTCATAAGAGGCTCCTAGGAGGGGCCAGATGAGCTTCCACCTTCACGTGGTTGGCCCTATTAAGTAGAGAATGTTAAACTATTCTCAAAACAAATAGAAGCTCAATATTTTAAGGTCTCACTCCATGCATGAAAAAAAAAAAAAAAATATATATATATATATATATATATATATATATATATATATATATATATATATATATATATATATATATATATATATATATATATATATATATATTAAATATAGTATACCATCGCAATTATGATAGTCATTAAAGAATGACCGACAGCAACACACTACACATGATGGCTATCTATCAAAAATATCTGATAGGTAGCCATCACATGTACAGCATATCCATCACACCAAAGTCATACTTGTGACACCCATAATAAGGACAGGACGACAATTAAATTATGACCGATGGTCAGATCCGTCATAATTGTGAGAGTAATAAGGAGTCCCGATGGCATGTTGACCATCTTTGGCCATGTTGGCAGGCCCTCTTCTTATGCATATTACGACAGTCAAATCCATCGTAATTACGACGATCAAATCTATCATAATTACGATGGTCAGATCCATCGTAATTATGATGGACATCCCAACCATCGATGATTCCAACACCAAAACTATAACAACACTTTGTTTTGCTTTATTGACGGGTTTGTGTCAAAATTGGGATGCATAGCCGTCAGAAAAAGGACTCAAAATGTACTAGTGATCACTCACCGCATTAATAAAGGAATTGTTAGCCCCACTAACAAATAAGTCTAAAAGGGAATGGGTGGTTCATACCATAAGAAGAACATATCAAGGAGAAGTGAATGCCACCACTATTGTGTGACTCAAGAATAGGATTGAGTCTGATGTTGAAATAGAGGATTATGTAATCGGTGAGATTCCCCTTAGAAAAAGGAACATGAAGGATAAATTAATAGCACTAGATGAAGTGAGTTGTGCAATACATAAGAGGTATGAGAAGGAGCACATGAGAAAGAAATATTCCCAAGCCTAAGAGGCATGATTGAAGGAGCTCCTTTCAAGGCTTGCATCATCGATTACTATGGTGATGCCGAAGGAATCTACCTCAAAGCTTCTAACACATGGTGAGGTAGATTAACTATGGATGATGAAGAAGAAAGTACTGGCAATGGATGACTAGATCACTAAGAAGCTAAATATAGCACGAGGCTTTCTTTCAAAGTCCCTCCCAAATTATTTTCAGGCCATGGCTATGGTCTGTCAATTAGCAGAAGATAAGGAATTATGGGAGTTTGAGACTACCATGTTTGAAGGACACAAGGATGTCATGGGCAACATTTCCAAACTTGAGGAAGGTGCATTGAATGAATCTAGTATACTAGGGAATGAGACTAAAAAGGTTTTGACACTCATTCATCGACAACTAGGACTTCAGATCAAGTTGTTGAATCAAGAGCTCAAGTCCACTAGAACCCTCTCCATCACTCTTCAATAGTATGTCCATCAGTATTCTTTATTTTTTTCCCACTATGGGAGCAGTGCCCAAAGGGGTCAAAGAGTTAACACTCATGGATTCTTTGCTAGCTTGGTTTGATGAATAGGAAAAAACTAAGTATAAGTCACCCCATGGTTTTTATGGGTGTATAATGAAGGAACTCACAATTTTTATAATTGAGACATATGATGCCTCCAACATTGCAATGTAGTTAAGAGATGTTGTGAAGGAGGCTCAAGAAAAGTTGGAGGAAGCTAAGGCCCACCTCAAATGCATGAAGGATATCAATGAAGAAACTCTCATTGAATGCATTGAGGCTTATAAGAAATATCAGGAAGGTTTATCCTTTGAGTAGTGAGTTCCCTCATTCCTTCCCTCACCACTCTTTTATCCAATATTGATTTCCCTCAGATCCTAGAGTCCCAGATCTCAACGAGTGTATAGTGGAAAATTCTTTTTTTGTTCTTTTAATAATTTTAATGGAATTAGTAGATGTGTCCTTTGGGTACTCATCAACCACCATCCACTATTCTAGCTATTGTAGCTTCTCAAAATTATGGCAGGTATTTTCTGACATTAAGTGTGTGGACTAACTTGAATTGATTGCAGGCACCTTTTTCACTACCCAAGGTGTTGATATAGCATTAAAGTCTTAAGAATGCAAGGAAGGCATTCAAATTGAGCACTGGATTTTCATTCATGAGATGAGTGTAGATTTTATCTACCTTATCCTTCATCCATATATTTCTAAAGTCAATTCGAGTGTTTCTAGGCAGCACTAAGGTGACAAGTTGAGTAGAATTGAGAAAAATCAAAAATCCAATTTTTCAGTATTTTTATATGTTATAGAAAAGTGCATTTTTGGAGGCCTTTGGAGCATAATTTGTAGTTAAAACTATCATTGGTCCCTCAACATAGTCTATAAATGTCATGGTGCCAAGGAATTGAAATTAGATCTCCTAAAGACCTTTCCAATGACATGAGCCATTATGGACATTAAGCAACAAGAAAAAAGTTATGACCATACAAAGTTGGGCTAGAAATACCAAAATGGTGCAATTTCTACCATATCCATAGGCTCTTCTCCCTTCAAAATCCTTCACTTTTCAAAGTGTTCTCATTGTAGAGAGTGCCACATGTCAGCATTATAGAGTTTTGGAAGGGCAAAGGGAAGGAAAAACTCAATAAATCCTACTAGAGCACCATGTATCAACACCTTGGAGTTTCAAATTCATTCGCATAAAGTTTCCCCTCTCCAAGTTTCACCAATGTGCCATGTGTCCATCCCATGGCCACATGTTGCAAAGGTAGTGGGGCCCACTTTCTTTGAGGAAAAAGGTTACTTTTTCAATTAGTAGCGAATCTCGAGGAAGATTTGATCCGAGTTTGCAATCACCTCCATGCACAAAAAATGAGGAACCACTGCAAGTGGAGTTAGGATTTATTCCCTCGTGATAGTGAGGAAGTTTGAAAAGGAATAGGTGGTGTCCATGTCACACATGTTGAAGAAGAAAAATAATGAAAAGATCAACATGCTGAGATAGTTGTAGCAGCCACTATGTTGAGGCTTCCACATGGCACAATTACAAAACCCTTTGCGGTTGCATTTTCAAGATTCACTTGAGGGATTTCTTTATAAAAATGACCTATGGTAAATTTGTAATAGGGGACTTCTAGGCTTAAATTTTGGTAGACATAGTGTAGGAATCTTGTAGAATTATCTTTCATCAAGTGTCATTTTATTTTGTAAACCTTACACTGTAATGGGTAGTTTGAATTCTTAGTACAAATTGATCGTGCTATCAACAATTTGATTTTAGAGTTTTGGTACTTATGAATGTTTATGTGCTATTTAAATACAATCTCTGAATTTAGTGCATTCATGTTTAATATTTTCTAAATATATTATGTGTTTAGTCTTCTCTATTATGTGAGTGTATTGCATGGTTCAGTCTATGTCTCTTATTTATTATGCTGATGTATTTATGAAACTATTCCTAGGCCTATATGATGTAAAGTTTCCTTGATATTTCATTTCTTGAAATAGCCTGTGTGTTTTAAATTTTAAAGTGTTCCAAAAGCTTGGTGTTTCTCCTTAGAAGGGTTAGTTTTCTTTCTCTTTTCCCCCAAGCACAAAGATTCAACTTCTAAAATTCTAGAGATCGTTCAGCGAACACGCACAAAGTCCTCCACTCGTTGAACCTCCCATAAGGCCATTTTCCTAGAAGCAATTGTAGGTGTCAACAATGAGCTATTGAAGTACTGACAAATTTCACAAATCAGACCTTGCATGCATGAGTGAACTTATTCTTAGGATTTGACCCTTCACATATCTCTCCCCTTCTCTCTTTGCCACTTCTTTCTATCTCCTTTTAGAAATGTACATGTGCATGTTGTACATATATGGAAATATATGTACGTAGCTTTGAATAGTTGTCAATAGCAGTAAATATCTATAAATACCTATAAATATTTTTCAAGAAGGGTAGATAGGGTTAGGGTTTCTAAAAAAGGAAGTCAGTACATTTCTATAAATTTTCTATAAATTTGTAGATTCGGGTCATTTTCAAAGGTCCAAAAACTTGATGATTTTGATGGCCATAAAGTGATAGTGATAATTAGCTAGCCCACTTTGTCTTGGACCTTAGGGTAGAAGGTTGTTGGATGTCTTGAGGAGATTGTTGGAATTTTATTGAGCTTGTCAGAGTTTGGTGTTTCTGTGTGCTAACATTAATGTTTTGTCATTGATGTCAACATACTAATTGTTGTTGCAAATAGTATGTTCAATATGTTTTTCAGAGGCTACATTGAAGGACTTATGTTGAGATCGTAAGGTATGGTTCAGATGTGCTTGCATTTGGTCTATAGAGGTTTGTAGAAATTTGAGTGACAGTTTGAGAAAGATATGATTGATTTGTTGGTTATTGGTGTTATAGTGTTCCTATGTGTAGTGGACGAGTGTTTACTTCAATATGTCTTGAATTTGATATTTAAGAGGTTAAGAGGTTGGTATTTACATTTTTCCTTATCATTGTATCTTCAATTGGTGTTGTTAATGATTTAGAGTACAACAAGCTATCTTTTGTTATGATAGAGTTTGGTATTTCAGTTTTCTTATTGATCAATGTTGAAGATGAGTTTGGATTCTGAGTTGGAATTGATGTGAAGGTTTTGAGGGTATTCATGTTTCTTGTTGGTTTTCTTGGATCTTGTGATGATCATGTTGTTGGTCCACATTGATTGAGGAAATCAAATTTTTTTTCGGTGGCATGTTTGCGCTTCTTCATTTAGGTCCTAGTCGACTTGGTGAAGTAATATATTGTGACTCTTGGAAGTGAGTTAATGAATTTGTAGCGTGTTTGAGGATAATTTTTTGGATCCTATCTAAATCTTGGCTGATTTTATTTGGATCATTTTATTATTTGAGCATAATGTTTATATATTTATTTGTAATAGGTCTTGGTGGACCTAGTTGATGTTTAATCTTTGTAATTCATATAAATGGGCATTCATTTTGTGATTTTGATGGGTATTTACGTGAAAAGGTGATATACTAGTATTTGTATTCTACATTGGAGTCAGAAATTATACTTCATTAGAACTATATCGTCATTGAGGATGTTATCAATCAATTCAATTGTAATGGATTGTATGTCCATCTTGTTGTAACCAAAGCTATATTAGTGAACCCGAATTAAGGCCAGATATGGGATTGTATTATGAGTAGTGAGCTCTAGGTAGTGGATCTATGAATGCATGTGCATTCCTCTTATGTTATTTTTATTTTCTCTTAACCAAAAATTACTTTTGATAGATTAGATCCATCTAGTGGGTATCATCCCCACTGAGGTTTTTCCCTTAACAAGGTTTCCTCAAGAACCAAAAATTTGTGTTTTGTGTTATGGGTTATGGATCTTGTCTCATTATTTATCTTTTAGATTATTTTAATTGGTTTAAGTGGGTTTAAGTTCATATTGTTGGTACACAACTAGATAAACCCCCCCCCCCTCTTCTCAGTTGTGTTTGCCTTCTTTTGGGCCTCACAATTGGTATCAAGGATAAGTCCTTTTGAAGAATCTTAATCTCTTGAAGGAGATCTGACATGGAAAGCATGGTGAAATAAATCCTTAAGTTTGATGGAATTAATTACCTAATATGGAAGGCTTGGATGACTACTAATCCAATATGCATGGGAGATGAATATTGGGATGTCACAAAGAAGCCTTACACCATTCCTAATCACTTGTCTCAAGCTAGTGCTAATGAAAAGAAGAAATTCAAGGAGAACATGTTAGCAAGGGAAGCTTTGATCAATGCCTTATCAGACATGGAGTATTCAAACATCTATGGATAGAGGGAAGGGCATGAAGTATGGACTAAATTAGAAACTACTTATGATGGTAACAAGTATGTTAAGAAAGCTAAGTTGCAGGGTTTTAAAGGAATATTTGAAGATATGAAGATGAGTGAAATAAAATCTATCTTATCCTATATGCAGAGAGTAAATGATCTAGCTTGTGACATTAGATGTGCTAGTGCTACTTTGAATAACGATGAAGTTGTAAACAAAATTTTGAGATCTTTACTTGTATGTTACAATGACAAGGTTACAATTATTGAGGAATTGATAACTATTAGAGACATTTCAAGAGACTCTTTGGATAGTAGAATTTGTGCCTATGAGATGACTAATCTTAGAAAAGAACTTTCTAAGGTTGAAACTGCATTTAAAACTAGTATAACTAAGTATAAAAATGGAGATAGCTCCCCTAGAGACAACTTCAACCACTATGCAAAGCAATGGGAAGAGATCATGGAAGAGGGAAGGAAGATGGATGAACTTGAAGCCTTGTTTGAAAAAAGACTACCTAAGGGATATGATAAGTATTGTGTGTGTGAAAATTGTACCTATCTGTGAACACAAAACTTCAGTAAAACATTAAAGGTTAGAAAAATCAAAATCTATAGATAAATGAAACTAAGCTAACTAGGTGATTTACTGCCTTCTAGTAGGTACGAGTATGGTATTCTCATATTAGACTGAGATCAGTGACAATGCAACACCTAAATGGGGGATTTGAATGCAAAAGATGAATGTAGAATGAATGCAAATTAATCTATTTTTTTGGATTTTCTATGCAATGATATGAAAAACTTGATATGAAACTAATCTAGAATGATTTGGAATGATATGTAGATTATTCTAAGAATGATATGAATTGATATGAAAAACTATGGAAAACTATGAAAAACTATAAATTGATCTCACAAAGTTGCCTGTCGCAAAAGCTTGATTCTTCGTACACAATTTTGCCAGAGTAATTGTGCAAATTCGAGAGATAATTTGTGAAGAGCTGAGCCTTGATTTTATAGAAATCCAGGGCTTGAGGAAGCACTGAGAAAAGCCATAAATCACTCATGATAAACTCAGGTTTATTTTTGAGTTAACAAGAAATCAGAATTAATTAACTCACAAAATCATGTAAAATCATGCAAAAATAGCTTTTTGACTCAAATCAGAAGTTTAGATCAACTTTCAACTCAAAATAGATGTTGAGTTTCAAAAAAGATAACAACTTGAATTGATTTTCTGATTTAAAGTTTAACTGCTCTTTGAATGTGCATACATAATTATGACATAATTAAATAAATAAAGTGATTTATCTTCAACTTAGCTGATTTTTGAATTAAAACAATTAATTTATGGGTTAATCAATTATTAAATCAAACTTTTATTCAAAAACTATATCATTAAATATTGACAATTGACATTAATTAATTAAATAAGAATTTAATCAATTAGTCGTAAGATTTTTGATTTATTGTCAAAATAAAATAATACAATTTAGGAAAAAATGTAATTAAATTTAATTAAATAATTAAGTGGCAGAATTAAATTTGATTAATTAAATATTCAGAATATTCAATTAATCATAGTTTAGGATAAATATGATTTATTGCCAAATAATTATTAAATAAAAGATAATTAGGATAAAGTAGGAATATTCAAGGAATATTCCCTAATGTGAAATTTAGGATAATCAATTAGGTTTTTAATGAGCTGATGTGCAGATGTGCCTTAGATTAGGACTTTGATGTCGATTTCGTTCAATTTAATGATGTAGGAGGTTAATGAACCTATAGCCCATTTTTGGGGTATTACATTTTGCCCCTCTTTGAATTACTATGTGAAGTGCAGTGGTTCAAAGATTAGTCTATTTTTTATAAAGATGTTAAAACTGATTTGAAAGATGAACCGATTCTGAGACAAAAACCAATTTGAAATATTTGAAGATGTTAGGTCCTAATTGACAAAAGATGATGTTAACTATAGCAACAATGAACCGATGATTATGAAAAAGTATCAAAACGTCTGATTTTGAACCTTATGATTATGAAGAAATGAGTGACCTGATTCCAGACCTGATTGTCCAAAGGAATCAAAATGGTATCACATCTAAACCCTTCAGTTATGAAGAACCAAGGAAATAACACTAATGAACTAATGGTTATGAAAAGCAGATATAGTTTACAAGAAAGTTTAGGATACCAGATTGATATGGACCTCAATGAATCTGATATGCCCCAAGCCATGTGCCCCAAGTGACAAGGTCTTTTAGATGAATCAGCAACTAGATGTGGTTGTTGTCTTAATCATTGAAGGAAAGGTTTGATTGATATGCAATACCATGCCCCCTTTGGGATGAAAATCAAAATCTGACAAGAAAAGTCAGTGTTTGATGGTTTAGAAGCATGTTAATTGATTTGAGAAGTGGTTATACACGTTTGAAAATGTGTTCTACATTGTTTAGAGGTCCTGGAGACCAAGTTTGACTAGGTTTGACCATGAGTTGACCATAAGTGACCAAGTTGAAATTTTGATAGTTTGATGTAAGATAGTCAGTTAAGTTGAATTCTAGATTTTTGTGATGATTGAAGGTTGATTATGCAAGCAATCGGTCGTCCTAGGTCTGAAAAATTTTAAATCATGATTTTGACAAAGTAAACTATCTCATATTTCAATTTTGATCCCGAAAATGGGTTCAGAATGTCAAAATTAGCCAGGGGTGCAATTTTCATGGAAAATGGAGCACTTTGAAAAATTAGGTCAAAACCTATATAAGGGTCAAAAGGGTCATTTTCAAATCATTATTCACTGTTGACTTTAGAAACTTTCATGGAGCCCTCTGAGAGAAAAATGAAGGAAATGAAGGTTCCAGTCTCTTCACACTAATTTGAATGTAGCCAGTGACATCAGCAACCTCACCAGTACGGGCACCTGGTAAGTGGATCTCTATGCCTCTTTGTAAATTCCATTTTTGCATGTTTCTGGCATTTTTAGATCTTTTTCGTACATTTTTAAACTTTTGAATTTCGTTAGCATAGAGACTTGTATGACAGTACTCTGGGACTCGTACAAGAATTCAAAATTCTATAGAGTGTCATCTCAGGTCCATAGGAAACTCGTATGACGGGGACCCATGTGTCATACGATATTTCATCAGGTCCCTCAATTATCGTACGAGAACATATACTTTGTCATGTAGTCATGGATTGTCGTATGGGAATAGGCTAAAACTTGTACGGATTTTGGCCTTAGACTGTATTGTCGTATGGAAAACAGTGAGCTTATTTCACCCTTTTAGGTTAAATTTTTGGATTTTCTGATTTCTTAGGCCAATTTCGTAGCATTTAATGTACCTTCTGAAGTGTTCAACTTTTGAATTTTTATACTTTTTGCCTATTTTTCAACCAAGTGACTGATAGGATTCCTTGTTTTTGTGCTATGTAGGTCATCTACCCTGATGTACATGTTTTCATTTCACATCCAGCCACACAAAGACTCTACATTTCACTTCCTGACCCTGTGAGAGCTCATCTTGTTGCGTGTGGGTTTGATTACCTTATTCATTTACCTGAGACTCAGGTGAACCATGAGCTACTGACTTCTTTGATCAATAATTTTCATTCAAAGATGAAAACCTTTCATCTACTAATGAGAGAGATCACCATCACACTTGAGGACATGTACTATATTCTATGCATTCAATTCCATGGTCCTCGTCCTGACTATGTGAGTTCGTGGAACTCTGGTCTCCATGCATTTAGGTGATTATTTAGAGATGATACACAGCTGACTTAGTTTATATCATGGGAGTCACTAGTTCATCAATATGGGTAGACCCATAGACTCGAGCGTATTATAGCTAGGATGATCGGAGGGATCATCATGTCCAACCGTCAGTAGAATGGTCTTTAGATGGGCTGGGCCCCTATTGTTGCTCGATTGATGGAGTCACCTTCTGAATTGGATTGGGGTCAGTGTATGCTGGCACACATGTTCTCTGAGATGCACGAGATCATGTATCAGGAGGGAAAATCATTTTCTTTTGGAGCTCTAGTTTTACAAATTTGGGCATGGGAGCACATTCCCATATGTAGACCAGTATGTCAAAGTCAGTGACAGCTGTAGGAGCCCATCATATATGTTTATAAAAGATATGTCATACAGGTCCGTATGGGCATTATTGATTATTGGAAGCGGGTCCTCGATGACATGACATATGTTATCAGGTGTCCATACTTACAGATAGAGGCCTAGCCTACTACATGGGCATAGTTTAGTTATTTCTTTCAGAGTCGAGTGCTGATAGGGCGGTCTACCACAGTGCTTGAGTGATTCATTATTACTAGAGTATGGTAGAAGTATGGCATTATCTAGGATGCCCCTTAGGATTACACCACATATGTCTGATTGGTCAGAGAGATATGACTTGGATGGACTGTCAGGTTATCTTAAGCACTATGTAACCAGAAGTATTCAGGTATTGTTCCCCGAGAGTGGGACTATAGACCATAGTTGCTAGATGTTGGTGTTATAGATGGTTTTGTTGTGTGGCTTGTAGAGCATCTAATACATAGGTTCTCAGATCCTACTGAGTTGATACCATCGATGGAGTTGGCAGCAGATGTGACAGGGGCTCCCATGGATAGGGGATAGAGATGGCAAGATACTCAAGTACCTATGCCCCAACCTACACCTTTGAGGCCTAGAGTGGTCCTTACTCCATAGAGACCAGCAGGACATATGAGACCACCTCACCCTACTAGTTCTATAGCAGGTAGGCTTGCATTTCTATAGAGGAGATCCACTAGAGGGGAGCATGGTACTTTGGGCAGTATTGGCAGTGCAGATGAGGTGTTGGGAGCGTAGCAAGATGTCGGTGATGGACCTGATCCCACACAGGTTGATACAAATTTTGACTTAGGTGCTGAGGTGAGACACTGCAAGGCACATAGGGTAGAGGTTGTTGATCAGCCAGCTGAGGATACTAAGATGCCTACTGCTAATATAGATCCTAGATGAGTGGTAACTCCCTTGGAGACCATTAGATGGCTTAGGATATAGGTCAAAGACCTCAGATTACAAAGTTCCACCTGTGAGATACAGCGGAAGGAGTTGGAGAGGCAACTTTTGTTGCAAGAGGCTGAGGTTAGGTGATTACAGGCAGAGGTGACACATCAAACTACACGGTCCTCTTACTATGTATCAGCATACTATTCTATTGTTCCAGCTACTCAAAGGGTTCCAACCTATTCTTAGTACATGATTGCTTCAGAGGGAGCCAAAGCACCACGAGCCAAGGTAGTGCCAGATGCACCACCACCACCTCCACCAGATGTAGAGCATCACACAGATAGCTAATCTATCTTCATATTCTATTTTTGTTATTTTTTTCATAGATACTAATTTGATATGATAGCTCACATGAGCACATTCTTTTGTACCTTGTGCCAGTAGTGCACCCTTGACTATTTCGGTTATATGATATATATATATATATATATATATGAGATTGAGTTTTGGTTATGACTTCATTTGTACTTGTAAATTTGATTGATGATGATATCATGTGATGTAAATGCTTTGTGTAGTGTAGAATGTATGTAATATGAAATGTAATGTTTCCTTTCAAATGTATGCATTTATGTAAATGTAATGGATAGATGGAGAATGTATGACAATGTATGATTTGGATTATGCTATGCAATGATAAATGCACATGTATGTAATGTAATGGGATGAATATGATATGTAAATGCAGTGATACACATGATATGTTTTTGCAGGTATTGATGAAGACAAGGACTCGGTCATTTGTCAAAATGGATGTCTAACCCAGGAGGGTGACTGCTTGTGGTTCTGTGAAGAAACCTTCGCGTGAGATTTGGATCTTCATGTCAAGTTTAAGAATAGTTTTGAATAATTGTTTAAGCATTCAAGTTTATTCAACAATTGTGAGATCATGCAATCATGCAAAGTGCAAAATGAGATGCAAACCTAAGACCTAGGACCTAGTCACTAATCATGTGTTGGTCATTTTCATCATTAAATTTTTATTAGGTAACCGAATAAATCAATACAACATCTAGTAGTTAGGAAACTATGAATATATGAAAATTGATTTCTATGCTAAAGTCAATACAACGCCCACTGGCTAGACAACCATGGACATATGAATATTGATTTTGTTTTCAGAATGTCAGATTAGACATAAGCACCAAGGCATAAGTGCCAGGATGACTTGAATATCATGTCCATTTTGATATAGCAATTTGTATAAGCATCAAAACATAGACATCATGATGACTTGAATACTCCTTGTGGTACAAACACATCAAGAAATCAAGAATTCCTTCTAAATCCATTGTGAATTACCTATAGTGACCCTTTATCATTCACATCCTTAGGTAGGATTGTGTTTCACAATAGGAGTAAGAATTCACTCAAAAAGACAAAAGTTAGATCAAACTTCATTGAATTTTTTGGGTATCAATGGTTGACGTACTCATGGCCATCCAATATGAGATGGAGGCTCTTACAAACAGACACCATTTCAATCCATAATTTCCAAAGATGTTAGATTTTCACATACAAGAAAAAGACAAAAAAAATATTATGCCCTCAGTCATCACTCTCTAAATCCTGTAAAGGACATCATCGAAGAGCTCGAGGGGACATAATATGTAAAAATCTCAATGTGAATCAGTAAGCATACAAGGAGATAAAAGAAAGTGAAGCATAGATTGTTTTTAGTTTGTGTTGATGTTTTTTTGCATTGTTGTAGATGCAAAATCCTTTCTAGAAAGGAGACTAACTAACTGACTCAGATGTATCTTCAAAGGACCTTGACTGGATATGACTCGTCTGAGGTATACAGGAGACCATAGGATATGACATTGGTTGCCCCCAAGTTTGAAACATTGATAGGATACATATGCTTTGGTTGATTGGTGTACAAACTGACTTATTGAAAATAGGAATGCAAAAACAAACTGGGAGGTATGTACAAACTAAAGCGAGACTGAAAGCTGGGAAAGACCAAGATTGCATTAATAGATGGAGCATTTTGAACAAGTGGCACCCATTTTCTAGGTTTTCACCATCTTGGCAGAGATTCTATTTTTGCTACCAAGGCACCTGTTTCCAGGTTTTCACCAAGGCACTTTTTCTTTTTCTCCTTTGTTTTGTATTTTTCCATTTTTCAATTTTTTTATTTTTTATATTTTTTTCAATTTTTTTTTGTGAATCATCAAGGTGCCTATTGCTAGGTTTTCACCAAGAAGTTCATTTTTTAGGACTTTTTCAGATTTTTATAATTTTTTAAGGACATTTTTGAATACTGAACATCTTAGGCATAGAATTTCTTCAGATGGAGAACATTGATTGGTTCTCGGAGCTGTTCTCCTTCAATCATTGAGAGTTGATAGGCTCTAGAGCTAAAAGTAGCAGTGATAACAAAGGGACCCAACCAGCTAGGTTCAAACTTCCCCTTGTGTTCTCTATGTGATTGATTTTTAGGATTCTCTCTCAAGACTAGATCACCAACCTGAAATTCTTTGTGTCTAACTTTCTTGTTGTAGCCTCTAGACATTCTCTTTTGATATACTCTGAGATGATCATATGTTTCTTTCTTGCGCTCATCTATTAGTTCAAGTTATTGCAACCTAGACATTTTTTAGTCATCATCAATTACTAGACCATGCATTTTGATTCTTAGTGATGGGATTTCAACCTCAATAGGTAGTACCACTTCAGACCCATAAACTAAAGTGAATGGTGTAGCCCTAGTGGGCATTCTGATACTTGTTCTGTAGGCCCAGAGAGATGGATTGATCATGACATGCTAGGCTCTTCCTATCTTATTAACTATTCGATGCAAGATTTTCAATAGATTCTTGTTTGAAGCCTCTTCTTGTCCATTCCCTTGAGGATAGTAAATAGATGACCAATGTTGTGTAATCTTAAATTTAGCACATAAATCATCTAAGTCTCTATTATTGAATTGACCACCATTATCTGTGACTATAGAATGTGGAATACCATACCGACATATGATGTAGTTCAAAATGAACATTGATATTTGTTTTCCAGTTGCTTGATTCAAAGGGACTGCTTCTACCCATTTTGTGAAATAGTCTGTAGCTATAATAATATGGGTATGTCCATTAGAAGAATGAGCATGTATAGCTCCGATAAGATCAAATGCCCATTGATGAAAAGGCCATTTTGTAGTAAAGGGAATTAGATCTCTCCCTAGTGCATGAATTAAGTTACCATGTACTTCACACTTTTGACAATTCTTTGCAAACTTGATTGCATCTTTTTCCATTTCAAGCCAATAGTACCCAGCCCTATTAAGTTTTCAAGTTAGTGTTAAACCATTGGAATGTGATCCACATATAACTTCATGGACTTCTTCTAATGCATGTTGAGACTCTTCCCATTCTAAACATCTAAGAAGTGTACCATCTAGACCTTGTTTGTACAAATAATTACCAATGATGACATACCGGGATGCATTGCGGATAAGGTATCATTTCTCATGGCAATTGAAGGTATTGGGAATGATTTGGTCTTGGAGATAGGAGAAAATGTTTTTATATCTAGATGAATCATGACCAACAATAGTGCAGATCATGTGATTTTTGGGGGAATCATATGCAGGATAAGATAGTGCTTCCACCAGGAACTCGTAGCATAGCTCATGTTAGGGCTATTGTAATAAAGTAGATAGTGTTGCCATAGCATCAACGGCTTTGTTCTTTGTTCTAGGAATGTTCTCAAAGGTGATAGATATGAAATATGTCTTTAGATCATCTAGCATTCTCTTGTATGGGATTAGCTTTCCATCTTTCATTTGATACACATCATTGACTTGGTGTATTACAAGTTGTGAGTCTCCATGAATGTGTAGTTTTGTTATTCTCCATTCAATTGCTATCTTCATGCCATTAAGAAGGGCTTCATATTCAGCAATATTGTTTGTGAAAGGAAACTTTATTCTAAATGCTTTAGGGATTGAGTATCCTTGAAGAGTGATGAACAATATGCCTGCTCCAAATCCATTCCATTTGCATTGGTGTATCATCAAACAATGGTGTGTCAGTCAATTGATCAGCAATAAATTGGCCCTTGATAGATTTTCTTTCAACATATTCAATGTCAAATTCACTTAATAGCATCACCCATTTAGCTAATCTACCTTTGAGGGAAGCTTTGCTCAATAAGTATTTCAATTGATTTATCTTAGCTATCAATTGCACTGTATGAGCTAACATGTAGTGTCTCAGTTTCTATGATGCAAAGATCATAGCTAGACAAGCTTTCTCAATCCTTGAATAGTTCTTCTCATAAGCTACCAATGTTCTACTGATATAGTGTATAGCTCTTTCCTTCTTGTTCTCATCATGATGTGCTACTAATGCCCCCATTGATGTATCTGTGGTGGAGACATATAGGATCAACGGCTTCCCTTGAATAGGATGATTTGGTAGATATTTCTTGATATGATTAAAGTTATTTTCACATTCCTCATTCCATGTGAAAGTCACACCTTTATGTAGTGTTTTTGTGAAAGGCTGTGATATGTCTACTAGCTGAGATATGAAGCGTCTAATAGATTGTACTCTCCCTTGTAAAGTTCTCATTTTGTTGATATTCTTGGGAGGTTGCATCTCCATGATAGCTTTAACTTTTTCTAGATCTACTTCAATTCCTTTCTTTGAAACAATGTAACCTAAGAGCTTTCCAGAAGTGACACCAAAAGCACACTTCTTAGGGTTCAATCTGAGACTGAACTTCTCCATTCAATTTAGTATTTTGCTCAAATCATTTAGATGTTTAGATCTTATCATAGATTTAGCCAAGGTATCATCAACATAGTCTTCCATGGTTCGATGCATCATGTCATGGAAAATAGATGTCAGAGCTCTCTGATATGTAGCACCTACATTCTTCAAACCGAATGGCATGACATTCCAAAAGAAGGTCCCCCACGTACATGTGAAAGTAGTTTTCTTTTGATCCTCTAGAGCAATTTTTATTTGGTTGTATCCAAAAAAACCATCCTTTAAAGAATACATCTCAAAGCCCGCAGTCATGTCCACTATCATACCGATGTTAGGTAGTGGAAAATCATCCTTAGGGCATGCTTTGTTCACATCTCTAAAAATTTTCCATACTCTGATTGATTTATCTAGTTTAAAAATAGGTACAATATTTGAGATCCATTCAGCCTAATCAATAACTCAGATGAATCTAGCTTTTAGCAATTTCTCTAATTCATCTTTCACCAAGAGTGCAACATGTGGATGCATATTTCTCAATTTTTTCTTAACAGGTTTGACTCGTGGAGCTATAGATAAATGGTGCATTCTAAGATCAGGATCCAACCCTGGCATATATGAATACTTCCATGCAAAGTTGATCTTCTTTTCTATTAGGAATGTAGTAAATTTTTTCTTTTCTTCTTCTGATAAGGATTGTGCTAAATGAATCAATTGTGGTTCTTCTGTTGTTCCCAAGTTGATAGTTTGAGTGGGCTCAATCAATACTAGAGATCTGTCCTGTAAATGACTCAAAAGGACATCAAATATCTCATCCTTAGGCACCTTAGATAGGTTTTCACCTTCGGATATGTCTTTTATTTTTACTTTTGTAGGTTTTGAGACTGCCACAAAGTGGTTTTCACCATCAGAACTCTTTTTATTTTTATTTTTATTCTTATTCTTTTGACTAAGATACTTGATGTCTGACTCCGTCATGCTAATGCTTGGTCCATTGATGGAAGTCATCATAGGCTCAACTACATTGAGGAGGCAAGCAAGGGCATAGTCATTTGGAAAGGTATAGATCCCTTGGCTTGGATTTGTGGAGGTTCAGTCAAGAAGTTCAGGATGTTGGATAGTCAAAGTGGGGAAAGATTGGGAAATAGTGTTTACGGATATGGATCTGTCATCATTCATCCCAACCTGATTCTTGAGTTCGAAGGTGATATTTGTGTGTGTGAAAATTGTACCTGATCTGTAGACACAACACTTCACTAAAATATTAGAGGTTAGCAAAAATCAAAATCGTGCAAAATTGAAATCTAATCTAACCAAGTGATCTACTGCCTTCTAATAGGTGCGAGATTGATGTTCTCAGATTGCTATCGAGATCAGTGACCTAGACGACACCTAAATGAAGGATTTGAATACAAAACTGATATGAAATATGAATGCAATTAATCTATATTTTTTTGATTTTCTATGCAATAATAATAAAAAACTGATATGAATCTATGCTAATATGAAAATTGATATGCTAAAATGATCTAACAATGATATGAAAAAGAATCTAAATAAATGTAAAACAAATAAATTGATCTCACAATAGCCTTGATTCGCAATAAGCTTTGATTCTCCAAATTCCAATTCTTCAAAATAGTTGTGCAATTCATAGATGACTTTGGCAAAGTAAGCTTGCAAAATTATGAGATGATTTGAGATAAGCTGAGACTTTAATTTTATAGAAATCCAAGGCTTTGGAGGTGCATGGAAAAAAGCCATAAATCACTCAGATTAACTCAGCTTGATTTTTGAGTTATCCGATAATAAAGATAATTTAATTCACAAAAACATGCAAATCATGCAAAAATAGCTTTTTAACTCAAATTAGAGTTTAGATCAGCTTTTTGAACTCCAAAAGGATGTTGAGTTCTAAAAAGTCAACACTTTGCATTGATTTTCTAATTTGGAGTTTAACTATTTCTTTTGAATGTGCATAATAATTATGAATTAATTAAATAAATAAAGTGATTTATGCTCAATTTAACTGATTTTTTAAAATAAATAATTGATTTATGGGTTAATCAATTATTTAATCAAACTTTTATTAAAAACTATATTATTAAATAATGACAACTTGCTTTAATTAATTAAATAAAAATTTAATCAATTATTCATAGGATATTGGATTTATTGTCAAAATTAAATAATACAATTAATAATAGATAGAATTAAATTTAATTACACAATTAAGTGGCAAGATATTAAATCTAATTAATTAAATATGAAAATATTCAATTAATCAAACTTAGGATAAATGTGATTTATCGCCAAATAATCATTAAATTAAAGATAATTAAGATAATTAGGAATATTGCTAGGAATATTCCCCGATACAGAATTTAAGATAATCAATTATGATTCGATGATGTTTAGATGTGCCTTAGATTAGGACTTTGATGTCCATTTCGTTCGAATTGTTGATATAGGAGATTAATGAACATATAGCCCATTTTTGGGGTATTACATTTTGCCCCTCTTTGAATTACTGTGCGAAGCGCAGTGGTTCAAAGATAGTCTATGTTTGATAAAGATATGAAACTGATGTTTGAAATTGATAATTGATATGAGACAGAAGCTGATTGAAAGATTTGATATGAAGACAACAGGTCCTGAATGACCAAAGATAATGTTCACTATAGCAACGATGAACCGAGGATTGCAAAAAAAAGTGTCAAAATGCTTGATTCTGAACCTTATGACTAAGAAGTGAGTGACCGATTCTGGACTCAATTGTCTTAGTAGAACTAGCAGGTATCACATCCAAACCCTTCAGTTACCGAAGAACCAAGGAAAGAACACTATGATCTAATGGTTGCAAAAACTGATACAATTTACAAGATTAGGAGAATACCAGATTTATATGGAACTTGATGAATCTGATATGCCCCAAGTGATGATAGATTTGCCCTGAGTGATGAGGTTTTTTGATGAATCAATAACTAGACGTGGTTGTTGTCTTGATTACTGAGGAAAGATTGATAGAATTTTATTTACAGACTTTGAATGATGTGCAATACCATGCCCCCTTCGAGATTAAAATTGAAATCTGACAAGAAAAGTCAGCGTTGAGAGTTTAGAAGCATGTTAATTGATTTGAAAAGTGGTTAAACACGTCTGGGAATGCATTTTGCATCGTTGGAAGGTCCCAAAAGACCAAGTTTGACTAGGTTAAACCATGAGTTGACCATAGTTGACCAAGTTGAAATTTTGATAGTTTGATGTAAGATAATCAATTAAGTTTAATACTAGATTTCTGTGATGATCGAAGGTCGAATATGCAAGCAGTAGACCGTCCTAGGCCCAAAATTTTAAATCACGATTTTGACATAATAAACGATCTCAGATTTCAATTTTGATCCCGAAAAAGGATTCTACTTGCTGTTTCATTGGAGGAACCTTCGTGTGAGATTCAGCTCTTGTTAGATTTGAAGATGCGAGTGGAGAATTGTTTAAGCATTGAAGTTCGTTTAGCCATTGTGAGATCATGCAACATGCAAAATGAAATGCAACCTAAGACCTAGGACCTAATCACTGATCATGTGTCAATTTGTTATCATCATTGAACTTTTAGGTAACCGGATAAATCAATACAATGCCCACTAGCTATGAAACCATAGACATATGAATATCGATTTGTATGTGCAAGAATTAATACAACACCCACTGGTCAACAACCATGGATATATGAATATTGATTTTATTTTTGAAATGTCGGACTAGATATAAGCACCAAGACATAAATGCCAGGATGACCTGAATATCATGTCCATTTTGATATAGCAATTTGTATAAGCATCAAAACATAAACGTTGTGATGACCTAAATATGCCTTGCATTGCAAACACATCAAACAGTCAAGAGATCATTCTAAATCCAATGTGAATTACCCATAGTGACCTTTTATCGTTCACATCCTTAGGCAAGATCACGTTTCACAGTAGGAGAAAGAACTCACTCAAAAAGACAATAGTTAGATCAATACTTCTTTGAATCATCCGGGTATCAATGGTCGAGGTACGCATGACCATCCAATTCGAGATAGAGGCTCTTACAGTCGGACACCATTTCAATCCAGAATTTCCAAAGTTGTTAGATTTTCACATACAAGAAGAAAACAAAGAAAAGATTATGCCCCCAGTCATCACTCTCTAAATCCTATAAAGGACATCATCGAAGAGCTCCAAGGGACACAATATGCAAAAATCTCAATGCGAATTAGTAAGCATACAAGGAGATAAAAGCATGAAGCACAGATTCTTTTTAGTTTGTGTTTGATTGCGTTGTTGTAGATACAAAATCCTTTCTAGAGACAAGACTAACTAACTGACTCACATGAAGCTTCAAAGGACTTTGAGTGGATATGATACATCTAAGATACACTGGAGACCATAAGATATGACATTGATTGCCCCCAAATTTGAACATTGATAGGATACAGACACTTGAGCTGAGTGGTGTACAGATCGACTTATTGAAAACTGGAAATGCTGAAACAAACCAGGAGATATATACAAACTAAAGCAAGACTGAAAGCTAGGAAAGACCAAGATTGCACTGATAGATGGAGCCTTTGGAACAAGTGGTGCCCGTTTGCTGGGTTTTCACCATCTTGGCAGAGATTCTATTTTTGCTACCAAGGCGCCTATTTCCAGGTTTTCACCAAGGCACTTTTTCTCTTTTTCTCATTTTTTTTTTATTTTTCAATTTTTCAATTTTTTTGAATTTTTGATATTTTTGATTTTTTTGTGAATCATCGAGGTGCCTATTGCTAGGTTTTCACCAAGATGTTCATTTTTTTTAGGACTTTTTCTGATTTTTATAAAAAAAAATTTCAGGACATTTTACCATAGACTGAATGCCTTAGGCATAGAATTTCTTCAGATGAAGAACGTTGATTGGTTCTCGGAGCTGTTCTCCTTCAATCATTGAGAGTTGATAGGCACTAGAGCCAAAATTAGCAGTGATTACAAAGGGACCCAGCCAGTTGGGTTCAAACTTCCCCTTGCGTTCTCGATGGGATTGATTTTTAGGATTTTCTCTCAAGACTAGATCACCAACCTGAAATTCTCTGTGTCTGACTTTCTTGTTGTAACCTCTAGACATTCTATTTTGATATACTCTGAGATGATCATATGCTGCTTGTCTGTGCTCATCTAGTAGTTCAAGTTCTTGCAACCTAGACACTATGTAGTCATCATAAGTTACTAGACCATGCATGATTCTTAGTGATGGGATTTCGACCTCAATAGGCAGTACCACTTTGGACCCATAAACTAAAGCAAAAGGTGTAGCCCTAGTGGGAGTTCTGATACTTGATTTGATACTTATTCTGATACTGATTCTGATACTTGTTCTGATATTGGTTCTAATACTTGTTCTGATACTGGTTCTGATACTTGTTCTGATACTTTTTCTGATACCGGTTCTGATATTAGTTCTGATACTTGTTCTGATATGTGTTCTGATACTAGTTCTGATACTTGTTCTGATACTAGTTTTGATACTGGTTCTGATACTGATTCTGATAATTGATTCTAATAATTAATTCTGATACTTGTTCTAATACTTATTCTGATACTTATTTTGATACTTGTTATGATATTGGTACTGATACTAGTTTAGATACTTGTTCTGATACTTGGTATACTTAATAGCATCTTTTTTCATTACAAACTCCCAAGCAAGATCATATCATGCAGTCCCAATGTCTAGCAAGGTGGAGAACAAGAGGGATTAGCAAGTTGGTGGAAGAGATGGAAGACAAGAAAATGAAGGAGAATGAAGGGAAGAAATCCTCAAGGGAAAACTCCTCAAGAATACCCAAGCTAGGGAAAAATTGTCCTGCAAAGTGCATTGGGACAAGCAATGAAAGGCTAGCATAGGATAAGTCACAAAAGCATAATGCCAAAGAAAGAAAGGATGCAATCCAAAGGAGTAGACATGTCAAGAGGCTTCATAGCATCATGTTTTTCTCTTTCTTTCTTAGATCAAGACCAAAGGGGAAAAGGATAGCGAAAGGCTATAATGAATGGAGGAAGATAGATATGAAGGCTAAATAGGAAGGGAATGAAAGCAAGATCATCATAAAATAGCTCACAAGATAGCCAAATACTCGTGTATAAATCAACATTGTCAAGATCAAGGAGAGAAGATGGAATGGATGAAATATGTAGAAGAACTACGCATGATGTCTGATTGCCAAATTTTCATCATGGTACTTATCCAAGGTGCCACAAGGGAGTGGTTTTTACCATAGGATGAATTTATTTCTCTTTACTTTTGCTACCAAGGTGCCTGTTTCTAAGTTTTCACCAAGGCACATTTTCAATTTTTTATTTTTTTATTTCTTTTTGAATTTTTTTTGGAAGAAGGCAAGCTTTTTAGATAGTGCTCCTTGAAAGGATAAACCATGATATGCCAAGGAATTAAAATGATATGCTCAAAGATGCTAATAGGGAAAGGGAGATGGAAGAGAAAAATGGAGGATAAGGTTTTATGTAAAGCGAGTGAGGTTGGAAGATAGGAGGAATACGCAAATGAGGAAAAATGATAGAAGGTAGAAGGATAATGCATGGAAGGATTGTGAAAGGGTAGATGGAAAGGAAGGAAAGATCAACATCAACACACACCTTGAAGGGTGGTGAGAGGATGGAGGAAATGTGAATGAAGGAATATGGTGAATGGATAGCAGAGGTTGTGGTTTAGGCGCATGGAATGGAAGAATATTTTTGGAGGGAGATGAAGTGGAAGCCTTTGGAATCTTGAATGTCAACTTAACTTTTTGCTCAACACCAGACTCTTTCAAGAGAGACTTTGGAATCCATATAGTTGTAGGCTTTTCATTTCTTTTTGGTAATTTGGAGAGAATATCTTTAATGATGGATTTTGGAACCCATACTTGTCTTGTAGTTTTCATCTTAGATATCTCTTTTGACTTTATGCATCCATGTCATTTAGAGGAGACATGGTGATCTTTTTTTGATGGATTCTTGTATTGCTTCTTTTCCTTGTATTGAAAATTCAAGTTACTTCCAAAAGACTTGGGACTTGTGGAAGAAGAAGGAGGATATGACTAGTTTAGATTGGTGGGTGGATAAAAAGGATTCAAAGGTATGCATCTATGTTGATCTTGAGGAAAGATGGGAGATGGAGGGATGTAAGGACCCAAGATGAATGGAAAATTAGGAGAGTTAGGAGGGGAAAGTGAAGGGACATAAGGACCCAAGATGGAAGGCAGATGTGAAGCACTTAGTAGTGGTGGAGGAGGTCCAAGGATGGAAGTGGAAGACACAAAAGGATAATCAATAAGTTCATCAGCATCTATATGACAACCAAGGATATCAGCATCTTTAGAGTGAGCATTAGAATTTTCAATAGAATCATGGACATCTTGAATATGAGCACCTTCTTTGATAGGATTGTTCAAAGCTTGCAAAGA
Organism: Chamaecyparis obtusa; assembly: GCA_027943335.1. Taxonomy (NCBI): domain Eukaryota; kingdom Viridiplantae; phylum Streptophyta; class Pinopsida; order Cupressales; family Cupressaceae; genus Chamaecyparis; species Chamaecyparis obtusa. The sequence goes on along the minus strand of BSBK01000139.1, from coordinate 498,279 downwards.
CTTAGGAAGAGTAGAAAGTGGAAATGAACATGGAGTGGTAGAACAAGAAGATGGAAGACTTTGATCTTGACAAAGATCTTTGGATAACACAAGCACATAATTTTTCTTTTGATTTTCAATAGACTTAACATTGGAAGTAACAACACCATTTTTAACAACCTTAATGGAAGTATCATCTTTGGAAAGTGCAAGTGTAGTAAGGTTATTTTTATTGTCAATAAGCTCAACAGTGTAAGTAGTAGCTTGATCTTGCTTAGGCGAAGACTTAAGACATGGTGGAATGCATGAAAAAGGGGGTACAGGATCAAAAGAACCATGAAGTAGATAAGAGACATTGGGAAAAAGAGTGGATGACATGGAGGGTTCTTGATCTTGATCTTTCTTTATGTTCTTTTCTTCATCATTTTTAGAGTCCTCTTGACATGGAGCCACTTCTAAGGACAAGGAAGCATGTTGGGATTGTATGGAAGACTTTGGAAGAGATGGTGAAGGACTAGCTAAAGTAGGCATTATAGCATATGAAGGCTTAGGCTCTTTAGGTTTATCATTATTGAAAGTATTTGTTGCCAAGTGAAGGTTAGCTTGAGTTTCTTTAAGAGGTATCCCTGGAGGATAACTATAGGGAACCACATGAAAAGTATCAGGGCTTGTGTCGGATGAAGGTTCTGTGAAAGATTTGAAGGACTCAAAAGCTTTAGAAAATGTACTGGTATTGGAGGAAGTAGGGGATGGAAGGGAACCATCACAAGACAAAGGTCCAACATTAACATGATCTTGCTTGAGAGTGTAATCTTTATTTTCAGCCTGAGAGTTCTTAGAGGAGAGATCCTTATAGTATTGACGTTTCAAATCAGCATGGTACATTTTATATTCCTCAATAGAAGTAGATGTATCATCTAGATATTGTCCACAAAAGCCATCAAAATCTCTTTCAAAATTAGAATCATATGGATCACCATCATGATCTATCCAATGTGACATCCCATTTCTAGTAAGCAGGAACACATGATGAGGAGGACTCTTAGGAACAGAGATGTCATAGGTATCATTACATTGTTTGTCATCATAGTCATCATAGTCTCCAAAGCTGGATGTGTCACTCTCCGTGGAAGAGGTATCATAAGGGTTATCACATTGCTCAAATTCTTTCTGGGGGCATGGTGACATGTACAAGTCTTTATCAAATAGAAAAGGGCATAGAGCTTCCATGGAGAACTCTTTAGGTTCCTTTTCTTTCTCAAGTTTGTTAATCTTGACTTGCATAGCATGCATCTATTTCATCATGGCCCTCATCAGAGTTTCTTCCTCATGTGTACTGATTCTTTGAGACATGTGTACTAATTCTCAATAGCTACTGATCTATTCTTGACACAGTGATTTGTATGACAGATTCTAGAATTAGGCTGAAAAAGCTAAATATCTAGAAATTCTAACAATTTTTTGACAACTCTCAAAAATTTTCCAAACGACACTCTGCAGACTCATACGACAATGGGTATGCTATCAAATGACAGTTGTAAAACTCGTACGATAGTTGCAAAATTTTGACTTTGAGAATTTTCTGGCATGAAAACTCGTAAGACACTGGGTACTCAATCATACGTTAGATGGGCTATAATGAAATGACACTTTGAGAAAACTCGTATGACTTTCTGACCTCCTGAGATGACTTTTGACTCCAGAAATGGATTTTACTTCAGATTTTGCAAATTTTGAGTTTTTAGATTCAGATTGTTTGCAAATTGCAATGTCCAGATTTGAAGATTGTAACAGATTTTTTCATTTTCAGTAACCAGATAGATAAACAAGCATGCAAAACAACAAGCAAGTGATTTCAAGCATGTCTGAAAAAAATGAACAAGGGCAAAAGCAACCTTGCGCATGAACAATCAAGTGACTGAGTTGTGCTAAACCCTGAGAGAGCTAATTGTGTATGTTCCAAAAAGTTTTGCAATAACGCACATATTCCTAAAAATAAAAATTTTGGCCTATCTAGGGTTTTTAGTAATGGTTTGACTCTACAACTTTTATGATCCAAAGGGGTGAACTCCAATCCCAATGCACCAGGTTTTTGGCACAGTCTGAGAACTTAATCTTTAGGAGCTGCTAGGGAGATCTGACAGCCCAACAATGAACCATACCCGTGGAGATTTCTTCCACAAGGACATTTATATAGCGGCTGTCACTACCATGGTGAAAATGGCTATTACCGCTTGAGGTTCCGTCAACGTAGTTTACCCTGTAAAGGGATTGTCCGCTACGGTTAACCCTCTCTAAAGGTGACTCACAATAGTATACCACAAGGGGACTTGGCTCCAGATCCAAGGTTTTTGACGCCTTTTCACTTTTAACCCAAACAAAGCAGACAGATAAATCTGACAGGCTAAGATAAAATTTTGCTTCACCAAGGTCTATGATGTCAACTCTATGTGATCTACCAACCTGTCCAGGGAGAGAATGTATCGATCAATAAGAGAAGGTGCACTAACCAATTTTGATTCACCAAAGCTCGTGATGTCAACCACACGTGATCTATCAACCTCTCCTGGGAGAGAATGTATCGATCAATAAGAGAAGACGCACTAACCAAGTTGAATGTGAAACACTCTAAGTATCCTCCCTACCTACAAGGATTTTGTCATCAAGAAGGATTTCGTTGGGAATCCAATCTCTCAAGAATCATGAATAGTGTTCATAGGGCCTAATTACTATGTGAGCACAGATGTATGTTTCCAAAAAGCAAATCTACCAAAAGTACCCAAAAAGCAGAAAGAGGAACACTTAACGCTTAAAGCGAATATGAGATGAGTCCACAAAGTGGAACACTTAACACCTCACACAAGTTGAAAATGAGTCCCCAAGTTAGAAAACAAGTGAGTTCTTAAAAGCATAAATGGGTTGCCAAGTGGAACACTTAACGCTTATGTCTTGTTGACCCCTCCCCTTTAATGTGGCGCTGACCTTGCAACCATGGGGTGGAATGAGGGGTCAGTGGATTAGCGAGTCCAATAACCCAAGATAGCAATCAAGATCAATCACAAGTATCTAAGACTACTTAATGAATCCTTAAGGGGTCACAACCTAGTATCAATTATGCAAGTGTGTAGAAATAGACAAAAGCATAAAAAGATGCACACAAGCCAGACACATAAGAGATTTATTTTAAGTCCAAATTGAAATTTTATTAGATGAAGGAGAATACCTGGGATCCTCACAATGTGCTTAGTATATTTTACCTGATTTTTAGCAATTCTTTTTGAGCTTTTCCATGCAAGCAAGTGACGAACTCTCCAACAAGCAAACAAGCAAACAAGATATGTAACATATATTCAACTTATGAAAACCATAGGGTTAGCTCTAAAAATCAATTATTATCAGAAATAATAACCAGCAATTAACCCAAATGACAACTCATATCATTCATTGAACCACGTAAAAAAAATAAGTGCATACCCATCACAAAACTTTATTTTTTTTGCTGCATTTGACCTAGTCAACAAGATCTAATTTTTTTTTTATGATTTTGGCCACAAAAATAGAAATTCAAAATAGAATCCCCTATTAAAAAATAGAGAGCTTTCCAAAAATGTAAAATTTTTTTAAAAATCTCTTCATTTGTGCCCTAGAGACCCGTTTTATCAAAACAGACTAGTTTTTGTAAATTGACTATTTGAGATATTATATTGCATCCAAATTTAAAACACAAAGAATGGACCCCCTATAGAATTTAAAGAGATTTTTGAAAATATAAAAATTTCTAAAAAATATGCTTATTTGCATCAGATATTAATTTTTTCAAGAATTTTAAGAAAAAATTATTAAAAATTCAAAACATCTCAAAAAATTCTGAATTTTTTACTGTAGCTTCCTTAATATGTGTCCAACCTAAATAAAAAAATTTAGAACCAAAATCCAAGCCGTTTGAGAGATAAAATTAAATTTTTTAAACTTTAGGGTGTTAGCTCCCCAAAAAAATCAAAACTAGCATGTAAAGGTGGGCGCCAGAAATGTGTGTGTGAAAATTATACCTGATCTGTAGACACAACACTTCAGTAAAACATTAGAGGTTAGAAAAAATCAAAATCATGCAAAATTGAAATCTAATCTAACCAAATGATCTACTGCCTTCTAATAGGTGCGAGATTGATGTTCTCAGATTGCTATCGAGATCAGTGACCTAGACGACACCTAAATGAAGGATGTGAATGCAAAACTGATATGAAATATGAATGCAATTAATCTATATTTTTTTTATTTTCTATGCAATAATAATAAAAAACTGATATGAATCTATGCTAATATGGAAATTGATATGCTAAAATGATCTAACAATGATATGAAAAAGAATCTAAATAAATGTAAAACAAAAAAACTGATCTCACAATAGCCTTGATTCGCAATAAGCTTTGATTCTCCAAATTCCAATTCTTCAAAATAGTTGTGCAATTCATAGATGACTTTGGCAAAGTAAGCTTGCAAAATTATGAGATGATTTGAGATGAGCTGAGGCTTTAATTTTATAGAAATCCAAGGCTTTGGAGGTGCATGGAAAAAAGCCATAAATCACTCAGATTAACTCAACTTGATTTTTGAGTTATCTGATAATAAAGATAATTTAATTCACAAAAACATGCAAATCATGCAAAAACAACTTTTTAACTCAAATTAGAGTTTAGATCAGCTTTTTGAACTCCAAAAGGATGTTGAGTTCTAAAAAGTCAACACTTTGCATTGATTTTCTAATTTGGAGTTTAACTGTTTCTTTTGAATGTGCATAATAATTATGAATTAATTAAATAAATAAAGTGATTTATGCTCAGCTTAACTGATTTTTGAAAATACATAATTGATTTATGGGTTAATCAATTATTTAATCAAACTTTTATTAAAAACTATATTATTAAATAATGACAACTTGCTTTAATTAATTAAATAAAAATTTAATCAATTATTCATAGGATATTAGATTTATTGTCAAAATTAAATAATACAATTAATAATAGATAGAATTAAATTTAATTACATAATTAAGTGGCAAGATATTAAATCTAATTAATTAAATATGAAAATATTCAATTAATCAAACTTAGGATAAATGTGATTTATCACCAAATAATCATTAAATTAAAGATAATTAAGATAATTAAGAATATTCCCCGATGCAGAATTTAAGATAATCAATTATGATTCGATGATGTTTAGATGTGCCTTAGATTAGGACTTTGATGTCGATTTCGTTCGAATTGTTGATATAGGAGATTAATGAACATATAGCCCATTTTTGAGGTATTACAATATTACAACTCAAAATGTTCAATTTGTGACTAGGCTCAATGTCATTGTGGGAGTCCACTTCAACCATCAGTGGATCAGACTCATTATGTTCATTATTTCGCTCTAGATTTACGTTGGGTTTAGGTGCATATTGGTGAACAACATCAATATGTTTCTATGTGATAAGCTCATCTTCCTATAGAATGACTCCCCATTCATAGTCATTTGATTCCTCATCCAAGCCTCATAGAAAATCAAGAATGTGTCTAAAGTTTGGGTGAATCCCCCAAGCAAGGTTTTCTTCTGAGTCTGATTTGAATTCATACTCATGGGAATCTATCTCAAAATAGTTACCACCTTCGTCCTTGTCTATTTGGTTTTCCTCAAGATCAGTTGGTTCTTGTGGTGCAACTATCTTTTGTTCCATAGTAGGTTCTTGTGTGTCTACTACATTGATGTTCTCCTTAGTTTTCTCTTCATCTTTAAGGAGGTCTAGTATTTCTTTAGGCAAATGCTCATAAGGAATGAGCTCATCAGTAGTGTCTGAATCATCACTGTCTGATTGTTGTGTTTCTTCCTTTAGTTGAATTGTTACTGATGGTTCAATCTGTTCTAAGACATGTGGAGAGTTTTGGCTAAGATAGAAAGGCTTCTTCTAATATCTTAGACCTTTTGTATTCTTTTTTGTTTGGCCACGATGGTCAAGAGGTGATAGAAGACCTTTACCTTTTAGTCCTAAAGGTCCTTTTCTAGTATATCCCATTTTTTTGATCAATTTATCCCCTAGTCCATATGACTTCTAAGGAATTTTTCTTGAAGTGGAGTCACATTTCTAGACTAATTGGGATTGAGACTCATCCTTGTACAACCATGCAAGCACAGCTTCTTCTTCTTCAAACTCTTGTTTAGATACTTTCTCTGTGACAAAGCTTCCATTAGATATGACTTAGGATGCTTTAGCTGTGAGTTTCATTTTGTCAGAAGGTTGTCCATAATATTTTGGGGACAATGGGAGAGATGTGAGAGATAAAATAGGTTCCATTGTGTATTATCCCATGACATTGTCTTTGATTGTGACCTCTTTAGCAATTTCTTCTATCTTGGATGTGTGTGTGTGTGAATTTTGTACCTAGTTGTAGACACAACACTTCAGTAAAACATTAGAGGTTAGCCAAAAACCAAAATCTGCAATGAAATGGAAACTAAACTAACTAGGTGATTTACTGTCTTCTAGTAGGTAAGAGTATGATACTCTCAGATTAGACCGAGACCAGTGACAATGCAACATCTAAACAAAGGATTTGAATGCAAAGTATGAAAGATTATGAATGCAAATTAAGCTATATTTTTGGATTTTCTATGCAATAATATGAAAAAAAAACTGTATGAACTTAATCTAGAATGTATGAAATGATATGCAGATTTGATCTAAAAATTCTATGAATGAGTATGAAATCTATGATATGAAACTATGCAAGAGCTAATGATCAACTATGAAAGATCTCACAAATCGCCTGTCGCAAATGCTCAATCCTTCAATTGCCAATTCGCCAGAGTAATTGTGCAAATTTGAGTGATCTAATTATGAAGAGTTGAGCCTTGGTTTTATAGAAATCCAGGGCTTTGAGGATGCAAGAGAAAAGCCATAAATCACTCTTGATAAACTCAGGTTGATTTTTGAGTTATCAGGAAATCAGAGATAATTAACTCACAAAAATCATGCAAAGCAGTGTTTAACTCAAAATAGAGTTTAGATCAAATTTCAACTCATCATCAGATGTTGAGTTTCAATTTTAAAATTGATTGTTAATTTTTAGTTGCCTACTTTTCTAATTGTGCATGATTTAATTATAAATTAATTAAAAATTAAGTATTTATTCTCAACTTAACTGATTTTTGAAATTAAAACAATTGATTTATGGGTTAATCAATTATTAAATCAAACTTTTATTCAAAAACTATATTATTAAATATTGACAATTGACTTTAATTAATTAAATAGGAATTTAATCAATTAATCATAAGATTTTTATTTATTGTCAAAATTAAATAATACAATTTAGGAATAAATATAATTTAATTTAATTAAATAATTAAGTGGCAATATTAAATCTAATTAATTAAATATTTAGAATATTCAATTAATCAAACTTTAGAATAAATAGGATTTATCACCAAATAATTATGAAATTAAAGATAATTAGGATAAATAGGAATATTGCTAGGAATATTCCCTGATGCAGAATTTAGGATAAAATCAATTAGGATTCAATAATGTGCAAATGTGCCTTAGGTTAGGACTTTGATGTCGATTTCATTCGAATTGAAGATGTAGGAGGTTAATGAACCTATAGCCCATTTTTGGGGTATTACATTCTGCCCCTCTTTGAATCACTGTGCAAAGCGTAGTGGTTTAAAGAATAATTTGTGTATGATATATGTATGAAACTAATTTGAAAGATTTGAAAGATTAAATGATTCTGAGATAGAAACTGATTGGAAAAAGATGTCGACCCAGGTCCAGGATGACCAGGAATCAAGATGATGCTAGTTGTATCAACAATGAACCAATGATTACAAAAAAGTGCCAAAACGCCTGATTCTGAACCTTATGATTGTGAAGAAGTGAGTGATTGATTCCAGACCTCAATGTCCTTGTATGAATCATATTGGTATCACATCCTGAACCCATCAGTTACGAAGAACCAAGGAAATAACATTAATGAACCGATGGTTACAAAAATCTAATACTGTTTACAAAATAGATTTAGGATACCAGATTGCAATAGATTTGCCCCAAGCGACAAGGACTTTAAATGAATCAGCAACTAGATGTGGTTGTTGTCTTGATTACTGAGGAGAGATTTGATTACAAATTTAGATTGACATACTTTGAATGATGTGCAATACCATGCCCCCTTCAGGATTAAAATTGAAATCTGATAAGAAAAGTCAACGTTATAGTTTAGAAGCATGTTAATTGATTTGAGAAGTGGTTATACATGTTCAAGAATGTGTTCTACATCATTTAGAGGTCCTGGAGACAAAGTTTTACTAGGTTAAACCATGAGTTGACCATAGTTGACCAAGTTGAAATTTTGATAGTTTGATGTAAGATAATCAGTTAAGTTGAATTCTAGATTTCTATGATGATTGAAGGTCGATTATGCAAGTAGTTAACAATATGAATGCTAGATCAGATTTTGATTTTGATCCCGAAAAAGGATTCTACTTGTTGTTTCGTTGGAGGAACCTTCATACAATGCTCAATCCTTGTGTCATGTTTAGCATTTTTGGTTTTGAAGAATCGTTTAAGTGTTCAAGCAATTTGTGAGATCATGCAAAGTGCAAAATGAAATGAAACCTAAGACCTAGGACCTAGTCACTGATCATGTGTCATTCATTTGTCATCATTGAGTTTTTTAGGTAACCAGATAAATCAATACAATGTCTACTAGTTATGAAACCATAGACATATGAATATAAATTTGTAAGCGCGAGAATCAATACAATACCCACTAGTTAGACAACCATGGACATATGAATATTGACTTTATTTTGGAATTTCAGATTAGATATAAGCACCAAGGAATAAATGCCAAGATGACCTGAATATCATGTCCATTTTGATATAGCAATTTGTATAAGCATCAAAACATAAACATCACGATGAGCTTAATACACCTTGCATGACAAACACATCAAATAGTCAAGAGATCATTCTAAGTCCAGTGTGAATTACCCGTAGTGACCCTTTATCATTCACATCCTTAGGAAAGATCGTGTTTCATAGTAGGAGAAAGAACTCACTCAAAATTATAATAGTTAGATCAAACTTTCTTGAATTTTCTGGGTATCAATGGTCGAGGTACTCATGGCCATCCAATTCAAGATAGAGGCTCTTATAGACGGACACCATTTCAATCCAAAATTTCCAAAGTTGTTAGATTTTCACATACAAGCAGAAGACAAAGAAAAGATTATGCCCCCTATCACCACTCTTTAAATCACATAAAGGACATCATCGAAGAGCTTGAAGGGACACAATATGCAAAAATCTCAATGTGAATCAATAAGCATACAAGGAGATAAAAGCATGTAAAAAGCATAGATTCTTTTTAGTTTGATGTTTGATTGCATTGTTATGGATGCAAAATCCTTTTTGGAGAGGAGACTGACTGACTGACTCAGATTAAGCTTCAAAGGACTCTGACTATATATGATACATCTAAGATACCTTGGAGGCCATAGGATATGACTTTGATTGCCCCCAAGTGTTAGTCATTGATAGGATACAGACGCATGAGCCAATTGGTGTATAGATTGACTTATTGAAAACATAAAATGCAGAAACAAACTGGAAAATATGTACAAACTAAAGTAAGAATGAAAGCTGGGAAAGACCAAGATTGCACTGATAGATGGATTGTTTTGAACAAGTGGCGCCAGTTTGCCAAGTTTTCACCGTCTTGGTAGAGATTCTATTTTTGCTACCAAGGTGCCTGTTTCCAGGTTTTCACCAAGGCACTTTTTCTTTTTCTCATTTTTTTGCATTTTTCATTTTTTCAATTTTTTTGTACTTTTGATATTTTTTACTTTTTTTGTGAATCATCAAGGTGCCCATTGCTAGGTTTTCACCAAGATGTTCATTTTTTCAGGACTTTTTCAGATTTTTAAGTTTTTTTCAGGACATTTTACCATACACTGAATGCCTTAGGCATAGAATTTCTTTAGATGGAGAATGTTGATTGGTTCTCAGTGTTGTTCTCCTTCAGTCATTGAGAGTTGATAGGCACTAGAGCCAAAAGTAGTAGTGATAACAAAGGGACCCAGCCAATTGGGTTCAAACTTCCCCTTGCGCTCTTTATGTGATTGATTTTTAGGATTCTTTCTCAAGACTAGATCGCCAACCTGAAATTCTTTGTTTCTGACTTTCTTGTTGTAACCTCTAGACATTCTCTTCTAATATACTCTTAGATGATCATACGATGCTTGTCTGCGCTCATCTAGTAGTTCAAGTTCTTGCAACCTAGACACTCTGTAGTCATCATCAGTTACTAGACCATGCATTCTAATTCTTAGTGATGGGATTTCAACCTCAATAGGCAGTACCGCTTCAAACCCATAAACTAAAGTGAAAGGTGTAGCCCCAGTGGGCATTCTAATACTTGTTCTATAGGCCTAGAGAGCTAGATTGATCATGAGATGCCAGTCTCTTCCTATTTTATTAATTGTACGATGCAAGATTTTATCTTGAATTTGGCACATAGATCATCTAAGTCTTTGTTCTTAAATTGTCCACCATTATCTATGATTATAGAATGTGGAATACCATACCAACATATGATGTAGTTCAAGATGAACATAGATATTTTTTTTCTAGTTGCTTGAGTCAAAGGGATTGCTTCCACCCATTTCATGAAATAATATGTAGCTGTGATTATATGAGTATTTCCATTAGAAGAATGAGGATTTATGGCTCCTATAAGATCAAATGCCCATTGGTGAAAAGGCCATTGTGTAGTAAAGGGAATTAGATCTCTCCCTGGAGTATGAATTAAGTTACCATGTACTTGGCACTTTTGACAATTCTTAGCAAACTTGATAGACTCTTTCTCCATTTCTGGCCAATAGTACCCCGCCCTAATAATTTTTTGGGTTAGTGTTAAACCGTTTGAGTGTAACCCACAAATACCATCATGGACTTCCTCTAATGCACCTTGAAACTCTTATCATTCTAAACATCTAAGTAGCATACCATCTAGACCTCATTTGTATAGATCGTGACCAATGATGACATATCGGGAGGCATTTTGGATAAGGTATCACTTTTCATGGTGGTTAAAGGTATTGAGAATGATTTGGTCTTTGAGATAGGAGAATAGGTTTTTATATCTAGATGAATCATGGCCTACAATAGTGCAAATCATGTGGGTTTTAGGGGAATCATATGCAGGATAAGATAGTGCTTCCACCAAGAACTCATAGCATAGCTCATGTTCAGGCTGCTGTAATAAAGTTGATAGCATTGTCATTGCATCAGCAGCCTTGTTTTATGTTCTAGGTATTTGTTCAAATGTGATAGATATGAAGTATTTCTTTAGATCATCTACCATTCTCTTGTATGGAACAAGCTTTTCATCTTTCATTTGGTATACATCATTGATTTAATGGATAACTAGTTGTGAGTCTCCATGAATGTGTAACTCTGACACTCTCCACTCAATTGTTATGTTCATACCATTCAAAAGGGCTTCATATTCAACAATATTGTTTGTGCAAGGAAACTTGATGTGAAATGATTTTGGGATTGAGTATCCTTGAGGAGTTATGAACAATATGCCTACCCCAGATCCATTCTATGTATAGGAGCCATCAAAGAACAATTACCATTCTCTAGAAGAAAGATTCATGATAGAGGAATCTAGAAATTCCATTTGCATTGGTGTGTCATCAAACAAAGGTGCATTTGCTAATTGATCAGAAATTATCTATCCTTTGATAGCTTTTCTTTCAACATATTCAATGTCAAATTCACTTAAGAGCATTACCCATTTGGCTAATCTACCCATGAGGGTAGCTTTGCTCAATAAGTATTTCAATGGATCTATCTTAGCTACGAATTGAGTGGTATGAGCTAACATGTAGTGTCTCAGTTTCTATGATGCAAAGATCATAGCTAGACAAGCTTTCTTAATCATTGAATAGTTCTTCTTGTATGCCACCAATGTTCTACTGATATAGTATATAGCTCTTTCTTTCTTATTCTCATCATGATGTGCTAGCAATGCCCCCAGTGATGTATCTGTTGTGGAGACATATAAAATCAAAGGTGTCCCTTGAATAGGAGGCATCAAGATAGGAGGATTTGATAGATATTTCTTGATATGATTAAAATTCTTTTCACATTCCCCACTCCATGTAAAGATCACACCTTTATGTAATGTCTTTGTAAAAGGTTGTGATATGTCTACCAGCTGAGATATGAAGCGTCTGATAGATTGTACTCTCCCTTGTAATGTTCTCATTTGACTAATGTTCTTGGAGGGTTGCATCTCCATTATAGCCTTTAGCTGGATCAACTTCAATGCCTTGTTTTGAAACTATGTATCCTAAGAGCTTTCCAGAAGTGACACCAAAAGCACACTTCTTAGGATTTAGTCTGAGACTAAATTTTTCCATTCTGTCTAGTATCTTGCTCAAGTCATTTAGATTTTTAGCTCTAATCATAGATTTTGCTAAAGTATCATCAACATAATCTTCCATAGTCCTATGCATCATGTCATGAAAAATAGAAGTCATAGCTCTCTGATATGTAGCACCAGCATTTTTAAGCCCAAATGGCATGACATTCCAATAGAAGGTACCCCATGCACATGTGAAAGCAATTTTCTCTTGATCTTCTGGAGCAATTTTTATTTGATTATATCTAGAAAAACCATCCATTAAAGAATACATCTCAAAACCCGCAGTCATGTCCACTATCATATCTATGTTAGGTAGTGGAAAATCATCCTTAGGGCATGCTTTGTTCACATCTTTGAAATCTGTGCACACTCTTATAGATTTGTCTAGTTTAGAAACAAGTACAATATTAGAGATCCATTCTACATAGTCAATAGCTCGGATAAATCCAGCTTTTTAGTAGCTTCTCTAATTCATCTTTTACCAAGAGTGCAACATGTGGATGCATCTTTCTCAATTTTTTCTTAACAGGTTTAACATTTAGAGCTATAGATAAATGGTGCATTATAAGATCAGGATCCAATCTTGGCATATCTGAATATATCCATGCAAAATTGATCTTCTTTTCTATTAGGAATGTTGTGAATGTTTTCTTCTCTTCTTCTGATAAAGATTGTGCTACATGAATCAACTGTGGTTCTTTTACTATTCCCAAGTTGATAGATTGAGTGGGCTTAATTAGAACTAGAGATCTATCCTATAAATGACTAGGAAGGACATCAAATATCTCATCCTTAGGTGCCTCAAAGAGGTTTTCACCTTCAGATACATCTTTTATTTTTACTTTTGTAGGTTCTGAGATTGCCACAAAGTGGTTTTCACCCTCAAAATTCCTTTTCTTTTTTATTTTTATTCTTATTTTTCTGACTAAGATACTTGATGTCTGACTTTGTCATGCTAACTCTCGGTTCATTGATGGAAGTCCTCATAGGATCAACTTCATTGAGGTGGCAAGAAAGGGCATAGTCATTGGGAAAGGTATAAATACCTTGGTTTGAGTTTGTAGATGTTAGGTCAAGAAGGTCAGGGCGTTAGATAGTCAAAGTGGTGAAAGATTGGGAAAGAGTGTTTATGGATATGGATATGTCATCATTGGTCCTAACCTGACGCTCAAGTTCAAAGGTGATATTACAACTTAATACATTCAATTCATGAATAGGCTCAATGTCATTGTGGAAATCCACTTCAGCCATCGGTGGAACAGACTCGATAAGTTCATCATTTTGTTATAGACTTACGTTGGGCTTAGGTGCATATTGGTGAATAACATCAACATAATTTTCTGTAATAAGTTCATCTAGTTCTGGAATGACTCCCCATTCATAGTCATTTGATTCATCTTATGTTTCTTCATCTAGACCTCTAGGAAATCTAAGAACATGAGTAAAGTCGGGATGAATACCCCAAGAAGGGTTTCCCTTAGATTCTGATTTGAATTCATACTCAAGGGAATCTATCTCAGAATAACTACCACCTTCATCTTTGTCTATTTGACTGGCATCGAGATTAGCTAGTTCTTGTGGTACAACTATCTCTTGCTTTATAGTAGGTTCTTGTGTTTCTAATACATTAATTCTTTTTATTGGATCATCTTCAGTGTCAAGAAGGTCATTGATTTCTTTAGGAAAACATTCATAAGGAATGAGCTCATTAGTGGTGTCTAAATCATCACTATCAGATTGTTTAGTTATTTCTCCCTTTAGTTGATTCACTACGGAGGGCTCAATCTGTTCTAATACATGTGGGGATTTCTTGCTAAGATAGAAAGACTTCTTCATGTATCCTAGACCTGTTGTATTCTTGTTTTCTCGGCCACCATGATCAAGAGGTGATAGAATACCCTTACCCTGTAGTCTGAGAAGTCCTTTTCCTTTATATCCCATCTTTGTGATCAATTTATCCCCTGGGCCATATGACTTAGAAGGGATATTCAGTATTTTAGCATCACATTTTTTAACAACTTGAGATTTAGGTTCATCTTTGTATAGCCATGTGAGCACAGCTTCATCTTCTTCAAACTCCTATTTAGATACTTGTTCTCCAAAAAAATTTCCTTTATATGCTTTGAGAGGTTCTTTAGACTCCTTTTTAGACTATTTTTGAGTTTGTCCATAAGACTTAGGAGAGATAGGGAGAGATTTCAAAGATAAGACTGACTCTATAGTATATTCTCCCATACCATTTTCTTTGATCGTAACCTCTTTAGTAATGTCTTCCATCTTGGATGTGGATGCTACATTTGTTTGCTTAATAGAAGATTCTATGTTATTAGGAACAAGTTTATCAGCACTCTCTTTCAAAGTATTGCAAGTTTTATATAGATCAACTGGAATTGTCACCTCTACTCCTTCATAAGGAAATTTCAAACACTGATGGTATGTAGAGGGAATGGCTTTCATTTCATGTATCCAAGGTCTCCCTAGAAGGATATTGTTCCTTTAGAAGATCTTTCTTGCTCATCATATGCTTTGATAGTTATCTTCTTTCTAGGATCAATGGCCATTTCTGAAAATACCAATTGTGTAATCAAGTTGAAAGAACAAATGTTTAGACCAGCATCCCATCTATCAACACATGTTTGACACGATGGTTTTGGATCAAGACTTCAATATGCAAGGGCTAGTTATGTGGATGACTCAAGGAGTTATCATCTTCCTTTGAAAAGGAAATATACTATGGAGACGTAAGATGACCAACCATAGTCTGGAATCTGTCTAAATCAAGGTCATCAGGAACATTGGATCCGAGCAGAGCTTTGTCTAGAATGGCTCTATGAGCTGGGGATATTTGAAGCAACTCAAACATTGAGATCTTAGCATTTGTGTGCTATATTTGTTGAACAATATTGTATGAAGTAGGCCTCGTGTCTTTAGGATTTGAAGATTTAGATGTAGCCTTATGTTTAGAAGCAGATGAAAGATTGAAAGGCACCTTAGGGACATTGGATGAATCTGGTATTTTTCCTTATAGGTGTGCCTGAGCTTGTGATCAAGTAACTGCATTAGTTGATTAATTTTCTCTATCTCTTCTTACAATTGTGATGACATTGCAACACTCAGATATACTTGGTTCAAACATATTGATGACAGCATTGTTTTCGGAGTATGCATAATTGACTTTAGCACCCATATTAGGCTGAGAAGAAGAATCTTCTTTACCACGTTTAGGAAATGGTTTTGTGAATGTTGTATGATCATTATTGCTCTTATGATTGTCAATCGTGATATCTCCATTATCAATTTTGTCTTGTATGATGTGCTTCAAACGAACACAGTTATTAGTCTTATGACCTTTATTGTGATGGAATTCATAGAAATCGTTCTCTCTCCACCATTTCAGTTTAGGTTCAAGATCAAAGACTTTTATCTCAGGCAAGTAGATGATTTTGATTTCCAATAGAGTTTTCATGGCAGATTCCAAGGATTCTCTAAGAGGAGTGAATTTGCAATTAGGATCTATAGCCCAAGGTTTGTAATCAGATGCCTTTTTGTTGGACTCTGTTGCTTTAGCTTCAAAATCTTTGATAGCCTGGGTACCAACAGTGAGATTGAAATCAAGTGCCTTAGATGGGGCATGGATATTATCAACAATGCCATCTATGACACTACCTTTATTCTTGTTCTAATTTTTGTTCTTATCCTTAGAACTAGATCTAGATTCATACTTGTCTTTTTGAAGTGTGATGTCTCCTTTTATCACAAGTACTTTCTCAATTTTGATTGTATTATCTACCATCTTGTCAAAAGCTATATGATTTTGCATTTGTAAAGGGTAGTTGATTTTTGGAACAAGATTGTTGATGAAGATTTCCAGCTTCTCAGTTTTAGGAGTGGGTCTAGCATATAGATAAAATCTCTTCCTCCATCTCTTGAGAAATGTCAGGAATGGTTCACCTGGATATTGTTTCAGATAGCAAATGTCGATCATGGTGACTAGATGTTGAATATTGTAGGAGTATTATTGATAGAACAGTTTGATTAACTCCTCAAAAGTTTTGATAGTAGGAGGCATTCTAGAGAACCAATGAATGGTTGCCCCTCCGAGAGATCGAGGTAAGAGATGCATTAAGTAGGTTGGTTCATGCATAAAATCCATAGATTGAGTACAGAATTCTCTGACATGATCTTGAGGGTTAGATTTTCCATCATACTTATCATATTTAGGCATCTCCACTCTTTTTGGGAATTTTGGCATGTACAAGTCTTTATCAAGTGGAAAAGGACATAGATCCTCCATGGAGAACTCCTTAGGTTCCTTTTCTTTTTTGAGTTTGTTAAGTTTGATTTGCATGGCATGCATCTGTTTCATCATAGCCGTGATAGGATTTTCTTCCTCATGTGTAATGATATCTTCCACATTAAAGTTTGGAGGAAGTTTAGCTCCTTGATGAGCTAACTCTAGAAAGTATGCTTCTCTATCTTCTTTCAAGAAATGCTTCATCATCCTTTTGAAGTTATCATCATTTTGATATTGAGCAATTTCAGAAGGTGTAGGTTCTTGATCCATACCGTGTTGAGATTGGTGTCCTTGAGACCCATGATCTATCCCTCCATGAGACATGTTAGGAGTTTTAGGACTCCCTGGATTAGATTCAGGAAGCATTTTTTGATTACCTCTGTGAGTTGATGGAGGGGGTATGTAACCAGTTTTCAATCAAAAATTGTCAAGACCGTCATCTTTGTAAAGACCAAAATTGTAGAGTTGCTCAAGAGTTGGGGCCTGGAGAGTATTCAGAGGTATTTTATGGGATACCTCTCTATATTTCTTGTGTGATGAAGCTCTGGTTTCCACCATTAACCTTGGGTGAAGCAAAAGAATAAGATGAAGACAACTGAAGAATGAATTGACTCAAGAAGATCAAATGATGCAACCTTATCAAGATTGAAGTGATTAAAGATTAGATCGAATGTAAATGAAGGATATTGTACCATAGTAGTGTGGGTAGATGCCCAAAAGATGGCAGGCATGAGCTCACAACACTTAGCCATTTAGTAAAAAGATTGAATTTAAAGGCAATGTTGACAAGGTTTTGACACAAGATGAAAAAGACTCAAATTGATAAATCAGAAGGCAAAATCAGACTCAAAGGCTCACTTGAGGAAAATGAATGAATTTTTTCTAGTTTTTGCTATGTCCTAACACTGTGATTGACTTGACAAATTCTAGAAATAGGATGTAAAAACTAGGTCTCTGACAATTTTGACAACTTTCTGACAATTTTTCTCAAACGACTTTCTGCAGGATTGTACGACAATGGGTATGCTATGAAATGACAGTTGACAAACTTGTACGACAATTGCAAAGCTTGCACGATAGTTGATAGTAGGATTTTAATATTTTTCTTTTGCCTGGCAAAAAACTCATACGACACTATACAAGCTTTCATACGACAATATAGGGGTTCTGAAATGACAATTGCCAAAACTCATACAACTTTCTGACTTGATGGGATGACTTTTGACTCAAAAAAGGATTTTTACTTCATATTTTGCAAATTTTTGGTTTTCAGTTTCAGATTGTTCACAAATTTCTCTGTCCAGGTTTGAAGATTATTCTGAGATCATTCATTTTCGGTAGCCAAGTAGATAAACAAGTACGCAAAATAGCAAACAAGTGATTCCAAACATGTCTAAAAACAATGAATAGGGGACAAAGCAACCCTACGCATGAGCAATCAAGTGACTAAATGTACTAATCCCTAGGAGTGCTAATTGTGTATGTTCCAAAAAGTTTTTCAATAATGCACATATTCCTAGAAAAATGAAAATTTGGCCTCACTAGGGTTTATAGTAATGGTCTGACTCTGAAACTTTTGTGATCTCAATAGGGTGAACGCCAATCCAAGCGCACCAGGGTTTTGACACAGTCTAAGAATTTAATCAATCAAGAGCTGCTAGGGAGATCTGACAGCCCAACAAGAGACCACACTTGTGAAGATTTCCTCCACAAGGACATATATATAGCAGCTACTGCTACCACGGCAAAAATGTCTATTACCACTTGAGGTTCCATCCACATGGTTGACCCAATTAAGGGAATGTCCACTATAGTTAACCCTCTCTAAAGGTGACTCACAAAAGATACCACATGGAGACTGGTTCCAGATTCAAGGATCTGAGTTTTTGATACTACCCAAAAAGGTAGAGCATAGTCCTCTAGCATTTTCACTTTTAACCAAAACAAAGTAGATAGATTAATCTGACATGCTAAGACCAAGATTATCTCACAAAGATCTATGACATCAACCGCTTATGATCTATCAACCCTTCCGAAGAGAGAATGTATCAATCAAAAGTTGAAGACACACGAATCTAGTAGAACGTAAGACTCTCTCAATAACCTCCCTACCTACAAGGGGATTCATCATCAAGAAGAGATTCACATGCATGAACAAGTGGAAGAAACCCACTCTCTCGAGATCATCCACAAATAGTGTTCATAGTGCCTATTTACTATGTGTAACATATATGCATAAAGCAAAATCTATGTTCGTTTTATAGCCAAAAATAAAGTTTGTGATATGAAAGCAAGAAAAGTCACACAAGCTTGACATGCGAGAGTTCATTTAAATCCAAATTGAAATGTTATCAGTTTGAGAAGAATACATGAATTCCTCGCAATGCACTTAGTAGATTTTTACCTATTTTTGCAATTTAGTTGCGCTTTTCCAATCAAATTCAGCAAGTATTAGTCAAAAATAGAAGATTTCAATTGTTAGGGTTACCTGTTAGTCCAAATCTGAAAATCAAATTTGAAAAACTGCCAAAGATGCTAAAATGACAATTGAATTCTGGAGTCAAAACTCGTACGAAAATGGGTCACCTCCCAGATGACAGTCTGGAAACTCGTATGATTGTGGGTGTCTTCTCATATGACAATTAGGCTTCCAAGCAATAGTGTGTACTTTCTGATACAAGCCTTGAAATCTGAACCTTTCGTATGACAGTGGGTACCTCCTGGCATGACTTTCTGACAAAAGTCATACGAAAAATGTATGGACAGAAAATAAAAATCATAATTTTAACCACAAAATGATAAGAAAATGATAGAAATGGAATGGAAACCCGTTTCAGGGCCCCACGGTGGGCACTAGAAATGTGTGTGTGAATTGTGTACCTAGCTGTAGACACAACACTTCAGTAAAACATTAGAGGTTAGCCAAAAACCAAAATCTGCAATGAAATAGAAACTAAACTAACCAGATGATTTACTGTCTTCTAGTAGGTGTGAGTATGATACTCTCAGATCAGACCAAGACCAGTGACAATGCAACACCTAAACGAAGGATTTGACTGCAAAATATGAAAGATTATGAATGCAGATTAAGCTATATTTTTAGATTTTCTATGCAATAATATGAAAAAACCTATATGAAATTAATCTAGAATGTATGAAATGATATGTAGATTTGATCTAAAAATGCTATGAATGAGTATGAAATCTATGATATGAAACTATGCAAGAGCTAATCATCAACTATGAAAGATCTCACAAATTGCCTGTCACAAATGCTCAATCCTTCAATCGCCAATTCGCCAGAGTAATTGTGCAAATTTGAATGTTCTAATTATGAAGAGTTAAGCCTTGGTTTTATAGAAATCCAGGGCTTTGAGGATGCAAGAGAAAAGCCATAAATCACTCTTGATAAACTCAGGTTGATTTTTGAGTTATCAGGAAATCAGAGATAATTAACTCACAAAAATCATGCAAAAGCAGTGTTTAACTCAAAATAGAGTTTAGATCAAATTTCAACTCATCATCAGATGTTGAGTTTCAATTTTAAAATTGATTGTTAATTTCTAGTTGCCTGCTTTTCTGATTGTGCATGATTTAATTAAAAATTAAGTGATTTATTCTCAACTTAACTGATTTTTGAAATTAAAATAATTGATTTATGGGTTAATCAATTATTAAATCAAACTTTTATTCAAAAATTATACTATTAAATATTGACAATTGACTTTAATTAATTAAATAGGAATTTAATCAATTAATCAAAAGATTCTGTATTTATTGTCAAAATTAAATAATACAATTTAGGAATAAATATAATTTAATTTAATTAAATAATTAAGTGGCAGTATTAAATCTGATTAATTAAATATTTAGAAAATTCAATTAATCAAACTTTAGGATAAATAGGATTCATCACCAAATAATTATGAAATTAAAGATAAATAGGATAAATAGGAATATTGCTAGGAATATTCCCCGATACAGAATTTAGGATAAAATCAATTAGGATTCGATAATGTGCAGATGTGCCTTAGGTTAGGACTTTGATGTCGATTTTGTTTGAATTGAAGATGTAGGAGGTTAATGAACCTATAGCCCATTTTTGGGGTATTACAAGATGTTGATGCAATGTCTAGCTACTTAGTGGAAGATTCTTTGTTATTAGGAACAAGTTTATCAGCACTTTCTTTCAATGCATTGCAAGTTGTAGATAGGTCAGCTGGAATCATCGCCTCTACTACTTCTTAAGAAAATTTCACACATTGATGGTATGTGGAAGGAATAGCTCGCATTTCATGTATCCAGGGTCTCCCTAAAAGGATGTTATAGGCCAAAGGTAGATCAAGAACTTGACATGTGATATCTCTGATAATTGGACCTATTCTAATAGGTAAGACAATTATTCCTTTGGAAGATCTTTCTTGTTCATCATATGCCTTGATAGTTATCTTCTTTTTAGGATCCATCGTAGCTTCTGATAATCCTAGTTGTGTGATCAAGTTGTAAGAACAAATGTTGATACCAGCGCCTCCATCTATCAACACGCATTTGACATGATGGTTTTGGATTAAGACTTCAATGTGCAAGGGTTGTTTATGCAGATGAATCAAGGAGTTATCATCTTCCTCTAAAAAGGAGATATACTGGGGAGATGTTAGATGACCAACCATAGTCTAGAATCTGTCTAAATCAAGGTTTTCAGGAACATTGGATCCGAGTAGAGCTTTGTTTAGAATGGCTCAAAATGAGCTGGAGATATCTAAAGAAACTCAAACATGGAGATTTTTGCATTGGTATGCTGGATTTTTTGGACAATACTGTATGATGTTGGCCTCATTTCTTTAGGATTTGATGATTTAGAGGCAGCCTTCTGTTTAGAAGCAGATGAAAGATTAAAAGGCACCTTAGGGATATTTGATGAATCTAAATTTTGTCCTTATAGATGCACCTGAGCTTGTGATCGAGTAACTGCATTTGATTGATTATCTCTATCTTTTCTTACAATTGTGATGGCATTGCAACGCTTAGATAGGCATGGTTCAACCATATTTATGATAGCATTGTTTCCAGAGTAGGCATAATTGACTTTAGCACCCACATTAGGCTGAGAAGATGAATCTCCTTGACCATGTTTCAGAAATGGTTGTGTAAATGTTGTATGATCATTATTGCTTTTATGATTATAAATTACGATCTCTCCATTATCAATTTTATCTTGTATGATGTGTTTCAAGCATATGTAGTTATTGGTTTTATGACCCTTGTTGTGATGGAAGTCATAGAAATCATTCTCTCTCCACCATTTTTGTTTAGGTTCAGGATCAAATACTTTTATCTCAGGCAGGGTGATGATGTTGTTGGCCAACAGAGTTTTC
Organism: Chamaecyparis obtusa; assembly: GCA_027943335.1. Classification (NCBI taxonomy): domain Eukaryota; kingdom Viridiplantae; phylum Streptophyta; class Pinopsida; order Cupressales; family Cupressaceae; genus Chamaecyparis; species Chamaecyparis obtusa. The sequence continues at coordinate 476,149 of BSBK01000139.1, read as the reverse complement.
ATGGCGGATTCCAAGGACTCTCCAAGAGAAGTAAACTTGCATTTAGGATCTTTAGCCCAAGGTTTATAGTTAGATGGCTTCTTGTTCAACTCTATTGCTTTTGCCTCTGAGGCTTTGATAGCTTGGGTGCCAACAGTGAGATTGAAAGAGGGTGCCTTAGATGGGGCACAGATAGTATCAACAACACCATCTATGATGATGCCTTTATTCTTGTTCTAATTTTTGCCTTTGTCTTTAGAACTAGATCCAGATTCATACTTGTCCTTTTGAAGTGATATGTCTCCTTTTTGTACAATTACTTTCTCAATTTTGATTACATTTTCTACCATTTTATCAAAGGAGGTATGATTTTGCATTTGAAAATGGTAGTTAATTTCTGGAACAAGATTGTTGATGAAAATTTCCAGCTTCTCAGTTTCTGGAATGGGTCTAGCATATAGAGAAAACTTCTTCCTCCACCATTTGATAAAATTCAGGAATGGTTCTCCTGAGTTCTATTTCAGATTGCAAATGTTGATCATAGTGACCGGATGCTGGATGTTGTAGGAGTATTGTTGATAGAAAAATTTGATTAACTCCTCAAAATTCTTGATTGTTGGAGGCATTTTTGAGAGCCAATGAATAGTTGACCCTCCCAGAGATCGATGGAAAAGATGCATTAGGTAGGTTGGTTCATGCATGAACTCCATAGATTGAGTACAAAATTTTTAGACATGCTCTTGAGGATCAGAGTTTCCATCATATTTGTCGTATTTAGGCATCTCCACTCTTTTTGGGAATGGTGGCATGTACAAGTATTTATCAAATGGAAAAGGGCATAGAGCCTTCATGGAGAACTCTTTAGGTTCCTTCTCTTTTTCGATTTTGTTGAGCTTGACTTGCATGGAATGCATCTGTTTCATCATGGCTATGATAGGATTTTCTTCCTCATGTGTGATGATATCTTCAAAATTAAAGTTTGGAGGAAGTTTAGCTCCTTGGCGAGCCAGCTCTAGGAAGTATGTCTCCTTTTCTTCTTTCAATAGATGCCTCATCATTTTCTTGAAGTTATCATCATTTTGATATTGAGCAATTTCAGTAGGCATGGATTCCTGATCTACACCATATTGGGATTGATGTCCTTGGGAACCTTGGCTCGTGCCTCCTCCTTGAGACATAGTGTTGTTAAGAGAACTACCAGTGACTAATTGATGAGAAGTTTCTTGGTGACCTTCATGGATTGATGCAGGCGGAATTAGTTGATGACCTACGTGGATTGATGCAGGAGGAGTGATGTAACCACCTATCAAGTAAAGATTTCCAAGAGCGTCTTCTACAAATTTAGTTGTGTCGAAAGGTTGATGAAATGTCTCACCAATCATAGAAGATGCGGCTGAAGAGAATCTGGGTTTTTCTCCTTGTTTTCACTATGATGAAGCTCTAGTTTCCACCATTAACCTTGGGTGAAGTAAAAGAGCAAGATGAAGACAACTAGAGAATGATTTGATTCAGGAGATCAAATGACACAACCTTGTCAAGATTGGATTGGTTGAAGATAGATTGGACGTAAATGAAGGATGTTGTGCCCTAGTAGTATGGGTAGATGCCCAAAAGATGGTGAACACAAGCTCGCAACACTTAGCCATTTTTGTTGAAGATTGAATTGAAGATAATTTTGACAAGGTTTTGACACAAGATGAAAAGGACTCAAATCAATAGGTTAGAAGGCTAGATCAGACTCAAGAAACCACTTTTAGGTGAATAGATTGGATTCTTTCTAGTTTTTGCTCTATTCTTGACACAATGATTTTTTTTTGACAGAATCTGGAAGTAGGCTGTAAAAATTGGATTTTTGGCAATTTTGGCAAGTTTCTAGCAATTTTTCAAAATTCTAATACACCTTTCTCCAGACTTGTACGAGTCTGGGTACGCTCTAGCATGACAATTAACAAGGCTCGTATGACAATTGACTCCAGGGTTTGATTTTCTTTGACTTTTCCTAACAAAACTCGTACGACAATTGACACCAGGGTTTGATTTTCTTTGACTTTTCCTAAAAAAACTCGTACGACAATATACATGCTCCCGTACAAAAATATAGGGGTTCTAATACAACTTTTGGTGGAAACTCATAGGAGTTTTTGAGACTTTGGGATGACTTTGGACTCCAAAAAGGAATTTTGCATCAAATTTTGCAATTTTTCAATTTTCAATTTTCAGAATTTGTTTGTTTGTAAGATTTTCTCTGTCAAGGTTTATAGATTCATGTAACAGTTTGTTTCCAAAGGACCAAGTAGATAGCAAACACACAAAATAGAAAGCAAAGGGAAGCAATCAATCATCTGAAAATAATGAACAAGGGCAAAATCAACCTTGCACGTGAACAAGCAATAGTGACTTATTGTGCTAATCCCTAGGAATGCTACTTGTGTATATTCTCAAAAAAATTTCCAATAATGCACATAGTCCTAGAAATTATCTCACACACTAAGACTGAAATTATCTCACCACGATTTGTGATGTCAACAACTATGTCTATCGATCTCTCTGGAGAGAGAATGTATCAATCAAAAGCTAAGGACCAAACCAAGTAGAACATGAAATAATCTCAGTAACCTCCCTACCTACAAGGGGATCCTTCGTCAAGAAGAGCTTCGTATGTGTGAACAAGCGAATGAAGCCCACTCTCTCAAGATCATCTGCAAATAGTGTTCATAGGGCCTATTTACTGTGTAATAGATATGCAAAAAGCAAATCTATGTTTGTTTTATAGCCCAAAACTAAAGTCTATGATATGAAAGGGGGAAAAAGTCACACAAGCTTGACACATGAGAGTTCGGTTTATGTCCAAAATTGAAGTGTTATCAGATGCAATAGAATACCTGAGTTCCTTGCAACGCGCTTAGTATATTTTACCTATTTTAGCAATTTTGTTGCACTTTTCCAATCAGCAAATACCAATCAGAAATAGAATATCTCAATTGTTACGGTTAGCTGTTAGTCCAAATCCAAAAATCAAATCTAGAAAATTGCCTAAAAATCTGAAATGACAATTGAATTCTAATGGCAAAACTCGTACGACAATCAGTTACATCTCGTATAACAATCTGGAAACTCGTATGACAGTGGGTGTATGCCCACATGACAAAGTAGCTCTCAAATGACAATGTATAAGAATGGGTACAATTCTTGAAAACATCGAATGTTGTATGACGCTCAAAGGGTTCTGGAATGACTTTTTGACAAAACTCATATGAAAATTGTATGGATAGAAATTAAAAATCGCAGTTTGGCCTAGAAATGATAGAAAATTGATAGAAAATGTTAGAATAGAAATGGAAACCCATTTTAGGGCCCCACGGTGGGTGCTAGAAATGTGTGTGAAAATTGTACCTAGCTGTGGACACAACACTTCAATAAAACATTAGAGGTTAGCAAAATCAAAATCTGCAAATAAATGAAACTAAGCTAACCAAGTGATTTACTACCTTCTAGTAGGTGCGAGTATGGTATTCTCATATAAGACCAAGATCAGTGACAATGCAACACCTAAACGAAGGATTTGAATGCAAAAGATGAATGTAGAATGAATGCAGATTAATCTATTTTTTTGGATTTTCTATGCAATGATATGAAAAACTTGATATGAAACTAATCTAGAATGATTTGGAATGATATGAAGATTATTCTAAAAATGATATGAATTGATATGAAAACTATACAAAACTATGAAAAACTATGAATTGATCTCACAAAGTTGCCTGTCGCAAAAGCTTGATTCTTCGTACGCAATTTTGCGAGAGTAAATGTGAAAATTCGAGAGATAATTTCTGAAGATCTGAGCCTTGATTTTATAGAAATCCAGGGCTTGAGGAAGCATTGAGAAAAGCCATAAATCACTCTTGATAAACTCAGGTTGATTATTGAGTAACAAGAAATCAAAATTAATTAACTCACAAAATCATGCAAAAATAGCTTTTTGACTCAAATCAGAAGTTTAGATCAACTTTCAACTCAAAATAGATGTTGAGTTTCAAAAAAGATAACAACTTGAATTGATTTTATAATTTAAAGTTTAACTGCTCTTTGAATGTGCATAGATAATTATGAATTAATTAAATAAATAAAGTGATTTATCTTCAACTTAAACTGATTTTTTAATTAAAATAATTGATTTATGGGTTAATCAATTATTAAATCAAATTTTTATTCAAAACTATATCATTAAATATTGACAATGACATTAATTAATTAAATAAGAATTTAACCAATTAGTCATAAGATTTTTTATTTATTGTCAAAATAAAATAATACAATTTAGGAATAAATGTAATTTAATTTAATTGAATAATTAAGTGGCAGAATTAAATCTAATTAATTAAATATTCAGAATATTCAATTAATCAAACTTTAGGATAAATATGATTTATTGCCAAATAATTATTAAATCAAAGATAATTAGGATAAAGTAGGAATATTCAAGGAATATTCCCTAATGTAAAATTTAGGATAATCAATTAGGTTTTTAATGAACTGATGTGCAGATGTGCCTTAGATTAGGAATTTGATGTCGATTTCGTTCAATTTGATGATGTAGGAGGTTAATGAACCTATAGCCCATTTTTGGGGTATTACAAGTATGAAGGAAATTTTCATTTGAAATTATTTAACTATAATAAGATTGGTCATATTGCATCTAGATTTCCTAAAACATTTCTAAGGAATCTAAGTTCATATCTGAGAAATTTCATCCTAAGGGTCATAAAAATTTTGATGTTGAAGAAGTTGTGACTGATGATAAATATGGTAATGAAGAAGAGATTGTGTTTATTTCTATTAAAGAAGATAATCCTAAAGAAGAGAAAGCTTTGGTTTTATTTGTTGATAAAATAAATGAATGGGTCATTTATATTGGATGGTCACATCATATGACTGATGATAAAGATAAATTTGTGAAGCTTGAATATTATGATGGTGGTGTTGTTAGATTCATTAATAATAGTCCCTATTTTATTAAAGGGAAAGGATCTATCACTCTTGATGGTAAGAACAATATTGATGATGTTCTATATGTTGAAGGTTTAAGACATAACTTATTAAGTGTTGGACATCTACTAGATAAGGGATACCAATTGGAATTCATGGAAGGGAAGTGTAAGATCATTGGAAGCATGGGAAATCTAATTGCATCCAGAACACATACTGTAGGTAATCTATTCCATTTGAAAACTCTTGAGAATAAGTGTTTGGTTTCTAAGATTGATGATAGTTGCATATGGCAAATAATATTTTGTCATGTGAATATTAAAATATGGTAAGGTTAGCACTACTAATGTTGTAAGATATTTTCCTAAGGTAATGAAGCCAAATAATATGTGCAAAGAGTGTCAATTGGGTAAGCTAACTAGATCTACTTTTAAGGATAAGACATATTCTTCAAGTGGATTTCTAGATTTGGTACATATTGATTCGTGTGGTCCCACTAAGACAAGAAGTTAGCTATTATGGAGATAGATACTTTATGCTATTTATTGATGATTACTCAAGGATGATGTGGGTCACCTTTTTGAAAGAGAAGTCAGAAGCCTTTTAGAAATTTTAGATATTTAAGAAGATGGTAGAGACTGAGTCTGGACAAAGATTGAAGTTCCTAAGATCAGACAAAGGTGGAGAATTCACATCCAAGTTCCTATGTTCTTCATAAAAATAAAGAAAGGAATTGGTAAGACTCCTTATGAACTTTGGTTTGGTCATACATAGAAAAAATTTTGAGAGATAGCAAGAAGAAATGAGGACTAGGTTATTTATAAGGACACACTCAAAGGAACCATCCACAATTCTATGAACAAATTTTAAAATTAAATTCCCAAATTGATGAATATTTTAATGAATGGGAATGGGATTCTTTGTTCCAAGGATCTTTCCATGACAAAGAAGTGGATGCGATTCATACCTCTTCTCTTATATGTAGTTTGAGTAAAGAATCAAATTTAAATCAAGGATTGAGTTCCAACCAAGGACCTAGTACTTGTAAAGGACCAAATTCAAGCCAAGAATAAAGTGGAAATCAATTGGTAGGTAAATCATATGTACCTTCATGGTTAGGAGGATCTAATGCTAGGTTTAACTAGCAATATTTTTATCCTCAAGAAACCCAAGAGAATTCAAGTGAGGATAATTTTGATCCAAGTTCTATGGAGTACCTTGAGCAAGCACATGTCATAGATTTGAATGATACAATTTACAAACCTTCTAATATAATCATATCCCTAAACCCCATGGATTTGAACCTATCGAATGATTCCTTACCCCTTGTACATCATGAATTAATTGATTGGAATTTGATTGAGCTAAGTGGCATACCCTCATTTCCAAATGATAATTCATTGGTCTTATACCTAAATCTAGTTGAACCCTCTTCCATAAAGAATTTAATCAAGGAGGAATAAGGGGGGAAAGTGGCTAATCTCTTATTCTCAAAAGAAAAGAAAAGAAAAAATAAAAAATCAAATGGTCTCATGGTGAAAACCATAATGTGGTGGTACTAGACCTAGAAAGAGAAAAAATAAATGATAGTTTTTTAAGGTGAAAACCCAACTGTGGCACCTAAGGAAGAGAGATTGGACACTTGACCAGAGCTCTATGAGGAAAGATCATCTATATCAATTAAGCCCATGGAAAAGTTCAACATTGGTACATAATCAGAAACCAAGATCATCAACCTTACAATATCATTAACTCCAGAGGAAAGACAAGAATTCATTGAATTATTAAAGAAAGACAAGTGAATTTTGCATGGTCCCATGTAGATATGTCGAGGCTAGATCCAAATATTATCATGCATCATTTGAATATAAAACTAGGAGCTAAGCCAGTCAAACAAAAACTAATAAAAATGCATGCTCACATTGCATTAATAGTAAAGGTTGTATTGGAGAAATTATTAAAAGTTTGTATCATAAGAGCTATTACTTATGAAGAATGGATTTTCAGCATTTTATCAGTCTCCAAGATAGAAAAATCAATCGGAGTGTGTATGGACTTCAAGTATCTCAAATTAGCCTACCCTAAAGATGACTTTCCATTACCAAGAATTGATTCTATAGTAGATCTAACAGCAAGTCATTGTATGTTCTCACTTATGGATAGATTTAGTGGATATAATCAAATAAAGATAGCTCTTGAGGATAAGGGTAAATGACATTTACATGTGCTTGGGGAACATTTGTTTGGAATGTGATGCATTTTGGTCTTAATAATGCCAGAGTGACCTATCAAAGAGCCATGACTACAGTTTTTCATGATATGGCGTATAAGTTCCTATAAGACTACATTGATGACATTTTGGCCAAATCCCAAACAAGGAAAGAACACTTACCAATTTTGGAGAATATCTTTACAAGACTAGCGAAATTTAAAGTGAGATTGAATCCTCAGAAGTGTACACTTGGGATAAAATCGAGAAAAATACTTGTTTATATAGTATTTACAAAGGTAATAAAGGTCTATTCTTTCCAATTTTGGAGAATATCTTTACAAGACTAGATCAATTTAAAGTGAGATTGAATCCTCAAAAGTGTATATTTGGGATACAATTGAGAAAATTACTTGTTTATATAGTATCTACAAAGGTAATAGAGGTAGACCCCATAAAGGTTAAGGAAATAATGGAAATGGGGGCACCTAGAAATATAAGTCAAATAAGGTCACTTCAAGGAAGGCTACAATCAATAAGAAGATTTATTTCTCAATTGGTAGAAAAATGTCATTCTTTCACTCAACTTCTTCACAAGGACACAATTTTCAAGTGGGATAATCAATGTGATGAAGCATTTACACTTTTGAATAAATACCTAATAAAACCACCCATATTATTGCCACTAATCAAAGGCAAGCCATTACTCATATAAATTTCAGAAACATATTATTCATTAGGTGCTTTATTGGGTCAAGATGATGAAAATGGAAAAGAAAAGGCAATCTATTACATTAACATGACCTTGGTTAAGTATGAGCTAAACTAAATTTTTATTAAAAGAGCATGCCTAGTAGTCATTTTTTCTTCACATTAAATATGTCACTGTATCTTGGTACATAAGATTAATCGCATAGTTAAGATTGATCCTTTAAAGTATTTACTTAGCAAGACAGCCTTAACATGAAGATTAGAAAAATGGGTCATGGTATTGAGTGAGTTTGATATTTATTATGTGGATGGAAAAATAATAAAATGTAAATCATAGCTGATCATTTAGCAGAGGCTCCTTTAATATATGATCAACCTATTCAAGTAGAATTCTCAGATGTAGAGATAATAAACATTGAGGCCCAAACATGGAAGCTTTTCTTTGATGGATCGTACACAACATTTCTCAGGGGAAGGCATTCTCCTGATTACACCTCAAGGATACACCTTTTTGAAGTATTATAAAATTCTCTCTCCATGCATGAGAAACATTATGGAATATGAAGCCCTTTTCTTGTGCATTAAAATGGTCTTAGAATGGAAAGTTAAAGAAATACAATTTTATGGTGACTCTCAACTTGTGATAAATCATATCAATGCTGACTATCAAACTAAAGATGACAAGTTGATGCCTTATAAGAGAATGATAGATGATTTAAAAAATTATGTTATCTTGATAACTTTTGAGAAAATACTAAGAGAAAATAACAAAGCAATGGAAGTCATGGCAACTCTAGCTTCTCTTTTGCAAATACCAAACCAAAGTGCTAGATATGAATTCTTGGTGGAAAAGTTGGTGAAACTTGCAATTGACCTTCCTGATTCCTAAATCATTTGTTTGATAGTTGGACATGACTCCCCATGGTATGGATCCATTTATACCTATTTAAAAGATAATACCTTACCCTTGGATCAATACTGAAACCAAAGAAGAAATTTTATACGATAAGTTTCCCATTATACCCTTATTTCATACATATTGTATCATAAAAGTCTTGATGGAATGCTACTTAGGTATCTAGAGAATGAGGAATTGAGAATAGCCTTACAAGACATTCATGAGGGAATATATGGGTCACATTCAAGTGGTTTAAACTTAGCTAAGAAACTCCTTTGAATGGGGTATTATTGGCCAACTATGTAGAAGGATGCTTGTGAGTTTGTGAAAGTATACCAAAAATGCTAATATCACATGAATTTGATTCATGTACGGGCACAAGAGTTACACCCAATGAACATACTTTGTCCCTTCTATCAATGGGGGATTGATTTAATTGGGATGATTTACCCACCTTCATCCAATGGTCATAAGTTGATCATAACTACAATGGAGTATTTTACCAAATGGGTTGAAGTCATGCCCTGGCCTTATCAACTCCAATAGGAAAGCAAATTTTAATGTTCATTTTGAACCACATAATTTGTAGATATGGAATTCCTCATTCCATAATAATAGACAATATAAAATATTTCAAAAATAAGGATATTGATGAATAATGTGATAAGCTCTACATCATCCACCATTCTTCTTCAATTTATTACCCTCAAGGGAATGGTCAAGTGGAAGCTAAAAACAAGAATATCCTTAATATTTTAAAGAGATTAGTTGATAACTCAAGATGGAATTGGCATGCACAATTGAACCTAATATTTTGGGCATACAGAACAAGCATAAGAGCACCAACTAGAGCAACACCTTTTTCATTGGTCTATGGAGTAGAGGTTGTTTTACCCTTAGAAAAGGAGATTCCATCCTTGAGAGTTTATTTGCATGGATTGTTGACAAATTAAGATTATAGATTTTCTAGACTTCAACAACTTGAATTGATTGAGGAACATCAAACACAAGCCTATGAACATCTCAACATTTACCAAAACAAAATGTCAAGAAACAAAAACAATAAGATAAAACCTAGAGAACTCCAATTTGGTGACATAGTATTATGAGAAACCCCTAAGAATCAAGCAAATAGGGAAAAGAAAGGTAAATGAGAAGCAAATTGGCCAGTTCTTTTCATTTTTATGCCTTCCTTTGGGATGGGAACATACAAGTTAGCCAATTGTGACAGAGAACAATTGCAAGAACCCATTAATAGAATCCACTTGAAGAGGTTTTCACTAGTACATTTGAGGCCAAATTCTGATGGCCATTTGTCAGATTTGCAATGCCTATTTGTTGACATTTTGACATATGTATCTGTCAGCATTTTTGCAATGTAAATTGTGATGGAAGTGACCACCGTCGGTCTTCTGACATCTTAATCTGTCAGAATCTAGCACATGAATACCATCTTTGTTATGGAATTTCTTATGGTAGACCTATCGGAACTCTGACAAATCATGTGGGTATCCCATCGAAACCTACTGTCAAAATAGTGATGCCTATGCAATGATTGTCCGACAGGAAAACCCATCGGAGATATAGCATGCATGTCACAATTTTCTGTCGAAAAGGAGTTATCTCTGACATTATACCTATTGGAATAGAGACATATCTATAGTGAATGTCTGACAGGTACACCTATTAGTGGTATAGCATTCCTATCGTAATGATCTGTCAAAAATGAGTTATTTCTGACATTTTACCTGTTGGAAGAGTAATAGAGATGCAGTCATTGTTCGATAGGTAAACCTGTCAGTGGTATAGCATTCCTATTGCAATGATCTATCAAAAAGAAGTTCTCTCTGACATTATTGTTGTCAGCATAGCGATGAGCAGTAGTAAACATCCGATGGGAAAGCCCATCGGAGGTATAGCACCGCCGTCGAAAGAGTTTTCATTTGTGTCAAAAAAGTGATGGATATGCATATTAAAGATAACAAAGCTCAAGAGACCATCATAGGTTGTCTCTTTCTTCGGTCTATATTATTGACAAAATGTTTTACCTTTCATTAGCTCATCAAATCCAGGGACTTGAAAGAATTTAATAGAATATTTTTATGATAACGTATATTATTTAAGTTGACGTTGCATGAATTTATCTACTTCACGCACTTGTAGACTTTGAGGATGGTGATGAAGAAGCATCTCCTCCCATGGCCTACATTACTCAAGCCACAGGAGGGGATGCTTCTTTATGGCTGTCCTTGTAGTATACAAGTGCGTGAAGTATATAAATTCATTCAGTGTCAAACTAAAATAATGGACGTTATACATGAAAATATTCTATTAAATTCTTTCAAATCCCCACACTTAATGAGCTAATGAAAAGTAAAATGTTTTTTCAATAATATAGACCGAACAAAGAGACCAACTATGATGGTCTCTTGAGCTTTGTTATCTTTAGTCCTAGCTACTGGGTAAGGCCTAGAAGACTTATACATGTCGATCATTGAGATTAATCACTGCCTTGCCTTTATGTACACTGCACAGCATCCAATATAATTGATTCCAATCTCACAAAAACATTTTACACTTGTGCAATTCATCAATACTGGAGGCCTGAAGTAATTTTATACGATCACTGGCGCATTTTGTGCATGGATGAGAAACAGTATCCAAAGTTTCTAGATTTTGAGAAGAGGTATGAGTGGAGGCCAAAGAAGGGATATTTGTGAAGGTTTTATAGATGTAGGTTATTGAATCATCATCTCTACACTGGTACTCAATCTAGAAACCCTCATATGCATATAGCCACTCTAGAAAATATCCACAAAAATCCCTTCTAGCCTCCATTGTATATACGTCTTCTCAGAATATAAAAACTCTCCATCATTGATTCCCATCATTTTTTCAGCATCTCAATGGACTTAGACCTTAAATTATTGAGCTTCTCTTTGTTTCAAGAATAGTTTAACATTCTCTACTTAATAGGTCCAACCATGTGAAGGTGGAAGCTCATTTGGCCCCTCCTAGGAGCCTCTTATGACCCTTTACAACATCCAAGACCTCTAAGATGTATTCTTAGGGATCATAAAGGGTCGTAAAGGGTCATAAGGGGTCCTAGGACACAACAACTAAGAAACATAAATGTAGGCATCATGGTCAATTTTTTGGAGACACAACATAATTGAGTGGTATACCCAGACAATGCATCATCTAGGTATACCACTCAATTATGTTGTGTCTCCAAAAAATTGTGACCATGATGCCTACATTTATGTTTCTCATTTATTTTGACATCTACATCGCAATCTTAGTTGTTTTAGCAGCAGAGCATCAGGCGCTACCTTCAACACAATATGATCACTAGATAGGTCTGTATGTTTTATGAAACACCTATCCACAACAGAATGGGAAGACATCTTTCTAGCCTAGGCCTGGATCCTACCCCAATTGTAGAAGGATCCAGGCCTAGGCTAGAAAGATGTCCTCCCATTATGTTTAAGCAATATTCCTTGTTCTTGTCAAACTTCCTTGGTACGATAGGCCTACTCTCTGTAGTACTCTTCTTCAATCTATGTTCAATAATAAGCATCTTATTCTTCTTCCTAATTGTAGCTAGAGCTTCCTTTGCATTAGGATTCAACTCCACTTCCCCCATCTCATCATCCTCATCACCCTCAGCTACCATCCTAAGCCCGTCTTCCCTCTCCAGTTCTTCAAGCCTCTACAAGATATCTAGATAAATAAAGTTTGCAACATTGTGTCCATCCATGATCTCAGGAATATCATCATCTTTCCACTCTTCATTTTCCAAAATATACCACTTCTTCAAGCTTGTAGAGTAATATTATTAATAAAATAACTCTTGCCAACAAATTAGGGTACCCATAGATCAAAATAGTTGATGTTATTGGTGCTTGTGCTCAAGGATATAGATTCACTATTTTGAAACGGCCAAATCATTTTTATTTCGATTGCAGAGAAAAGGAGCAGGTGAAAAGGAGTGGGTGAAAGCTAAGCACAAGAGAAGGTATGTGATTTCTTCATCTTTGATTGGTATCTTTGACGAGCAACATCTTTCAAGCCTCTGGCATCATATTCGACCACAAATTTCAAATCCATTACATTTTATTTGATCATGAATGTGTTGGCATTAAGTATGTTTGCCATTAGTGACAACACTTATTCAGACTCTGTGTTCACCGAGCAGAGCAGTGTTTACCGAGCTTCGCAATGCTTACAGAGTTATCATTACCGAGTGATGAGCAGAACAGTGTTTACCGAGCTTCACAGTGCTTACCAAGTTATCATTACCAAGTGATGAGATGAGCAGTGTTTACCGAGTGCCTACACGGTAAACAGGGAATTCAGTTTCTACCGAGTGACACTGTATCTACCGAGTCTCTAGTATATACCAAGTTTGAAACAATGACCGAGTGGTTAGTATGGACCATGCCTCCACTTCTACTAAGAGCATGATGATGCCAAGTAATGCAGTGGATGTCGAGTATCAAAAAGTCACCGAGTTAGTTTGCAGTAATCGAGTAACTATATTTGGGCCGACTCAGTAATTTTTGTGTTAGCTTGCTTAAGAGCCAACTTTGTAATTATTTTGTAATTGCTTTGGATTGATATATAAACAATGTTTTGTATCATATCCAAGGTGTGAAAAAAGTGAGAAGTATGAAAAGAGAAGAAAGGCAGAGATAAGCAAATTACAAAGGGCTACAGTAGTATAAGGAGTAGCAAAGACATATCCATCACAGAAGGTGATCAGTACATCAGAGAATCTCAATCAGCAAGTACAGTTGCAAGTAAGAGATCTACTGTTTCATCCTAATAGGTGAATTAGCTTAAAATCCTTTAACCGGGTAGACTTAACAGTCTTTGTAAAATCTCTTAACCGAGTGCATACTTCATTGTATGTTTATAAATCCTCTAAATCCTGTAAGTTCTAAAATTTGTAAAAGTTTTGAAGTTACTGATTCACCCCTCCCCTCTCAGTAACCTGGCTAGTCTTGAATATTTCCAACAATTGGTATCAGAGCTATGAGGTTCTCAGGATAAAGTTTGACAGCTTGAGAAAAGATTCAGGACAATGGAGATATTCAGACTTAACAAAGTAATTGAGAATGAAAAGCTAGATCTGGAAATGGCCATAACTCAACTCAAGGAAGCAAAAGAGCATCTTTCCCAATCTCTAAAAAGAAGGAAGGAACTTGCAAATCAGATGAATGACCACCAGTATGTTGAAGAAAAGATTGAAGATTTTTTCCCTTCAAGCAGCTCAGATGAAGCAAACAATGCAATCAAAGAACTTCTAGAAAAGAATGGATCTCTGCAAGAAGTAAGAAAATTGAAAAGAGAATAGGAAATTCAGTCAACGAGATTTTGTGAAATCTTGGAACAAAGAAACAAGATGAAAGATGAAATAGATGGAAAGAACAATGAAATCCAAAATCAAACCCTTCAGCTAGAAAACCTTATTGATCAAGTCTCCGATGCAAATGAAGAAATCTTGACTCTAAGATCAGAAAATGAAAATATAAGAGAGGAGCTAAGATCTGAAAAGCAAATCAATTTAAGATTGATGAATGACCTAGATACTAAAAGGAAAATCAATGAGAGAATGTTGAAATCTCAAGAAGATATGAATCAGGTGTATGAACGAAACCTTCATAAGAAAAAAAGAAAAGCAGGACTTGGATACAAAGAGCAAGGTGAATCCTCCAAACAAGGTACTCAAAAGAATTACAAACCCACTTGTAATCACTGTGGCAAAATTGGTCATACTTCAAACAAATGTTGGAGTAATGGAAAAGAAAAAGTCAATGGAAAATGCTACAATTGCAATCAGCATGGTCATAAAGCAAATAAATGCAAGGAGAAACCAAGATTTAAAGGCAAATGTCACAAATGTAGCAAACAAGGTCATAAGGCATCAGAATGCAGAACTAAAACACCCAATCTAGTAGAACAAATTATGAAAGCAATGTTTGGTTGGGATTACAACACTTGGTGTAGATGTCATTACTATGGAGAATATGGACACATTGGCATGAATTGTGTAAGGCATCACTTGAGAAAAAGAGAAACCACCATAAGATGTTATAAATGCACTAAGCTTGGTCACATAGCTAAAAACTGCATGAATTTAGGCAAAGTTGAAGATGAAAAGAAAGAAAAAGCAAATAGCATCAGGAAGTAGATGAGACAACAGTGGATTCCTAAACCTACCAAGAAAACCAGTCCAAGTAATGAAGTCACTCATGAAGATAGTGGCTCTATCAATTCTAACTATGTCTCCAAGAAAGCACTAGAACTGTATCTTCATAGACATATTCCAAACAATTCTTGAATTGAAAGGAAGAAAGATCCAAATCAGTATGCAAGATACAGCAAGATCATAGGAAGGTTGGTATCAGTTACCACCGAGCAAGGTCAGGAGTAACCTAATTTCATTTGGTTACCGAGTAAGGTCGGAGCAGTATGAATTCGTATGTTCTCTGAGTTGTGGAATCTTCACCGAGCAATTAATGCATAGTGGATGAAAGTCTGTCGAATTCAATACCCTAATTCCTACAGAGCATTAATGACAAAATTTTAACAAAAAGCATGAAATCGAGTTCATTCTTCCCCGCGAATATTAGCATATTGAGCAGGAAAATTTCTAGTGCAATCAAGCGATTCGAAGCAAAATTTTGCAGCAAAAATTTTTTGAAGAATTTTTCTTTTCTAACGAGCTACCATGGCATCATCCAGCACCAAAGTAAAGAAAGGTTCAGAAATATTAGTTCAAGGAGAATGGAAAGCGTCGGATTTCAAACTCGTGCCCGCGATTGCAGAAACCCTAGATCCAAGTGGAGCTCAATCTCAAATTCCTCCAAAGGTACTTCTTGTAAACAACATTCGCAGTCATTTTAAAGGTACAATTCAAGAGCTTGGAACCCTAGAGATAGATGTTGTTTGTGATGAACTGTGTGTTGATGGTGTTCTCAAACCAGAACATAAACATTTGGAAGATAAGGTTTTGACACATATCACCCACTTGCCTCAGAGTTTCCAGATAAAATGGATTAGATATATCCTAAGCTGAGTGCATGAAGGTAAAATTTGGCTTGAGCAACTAGTGGAAATATCAAAGAAGATGATTCACCGAATCACTAGTCTTCCCATGCTTGCCAAGGCTAAATCTACAAAAACCCTAGGTCAGGTAGAGCTGGAAAAGAAAACCCTAGCCAAATGGGAAGGTAGAGGTATGAGAATAAACAGTATTACCGATGTAGAACTAAAATTTGGCACATATGTCATAGCTCACAAGATATGCAGTTCAAGTCGGCAGAATAGTGTTCCGTGTGAAGCAGTTGACCTAGCTTATAAAATTGTGAAGAACAATCTGTCATTTGGCCTAGTAGATTTATTGTTGAAACAGTTCAACAAGAATATGGAGAGCATCCAAACCTCAAAGAACAATCCATGTAAGTTTGGCTCGCTATTGGTTTGTTTATTTTTCTATGCTCAAAAGTTTTTCCCATCAAAAGGCATGGTAAAATGGAGAAAGGATGTGCCTGTTCCTTATCAGATAAATGAATACATTGTAGAAATGGGTGAAAATTTTGCAAGCATAATGAATAACTATTTTGAATCTTTTAAAGAAAAGATGAATAACAGATTTCAGATTCCACTAAAGTTGGTGGAAGATTATAAAGATGATGTTTGTTTCATGGTTGATTGTGATAGAGTATATATTCAGGCAGTAAGGCCTAGGATTGTATGGGTAAAACCTCTTCCTTATGAGGTAAACATTGATGAGACAAAGGATATAATTGAAGCCCTAGTAAATCAACATGTTGATCCAAAGGCTCCATACTTTGGAACATATGATGAAGCTAAGGTAAGAATTGAGCTAAGCATAAAACTTCCACTGGCGGTTAATAAAGGCAGAAAGAGAATGGCCAAGATGTAATCTAGCACACCTCTAATGTTAACTGAAGGCAAAGGAGAGGATATTGTAGAAGAAGAAGAAAAGGATGAGAGTAAAGAAGAACAAGTGCCTGTAAAGAAGAAAGGAAAGGTAACTATCACCAAGGAAACTAAGCAACCCACTGCAGTATTCACAAGGAAAAGATCAAGGGACAAGGTAGGTAAAGTCAATGATGATATAGTACTCAAAAGGCCTCCTCCCTCATTTGAAGAAAAGATTAAGGATTTGAGAGAAGGGTCTGGAATTGCAAATTTCAAATCTCTCAAATATGAAACAAGATCAGAGGCAGAGCAGCAGGAAATTGAAGATGTTGTTATTGAGAAAATGGGAAAATGGAAATACTCACCTGAAGAAATGGCTTCTCAAATCCCAGGAGTCTTATTAAACCAAATCAAGTTGAGATGGTCCAATGCAAGGCAAACTGTCAAGGACATATATGCTCAAACCTTAAGACAATTGATGCCAAGTTTGAAAAATTCTGAAATAAATAAGGCATTGATAGAAAATGAGCGTAAGATGACACTAAAATTCAACAGTTGTTTGATTTTGATCAAGGATATAGAGTTGATTGTGAAAAGTGCAGAATCTACTTGGAAAAACATCTATCATCTTCACAAACCGAGTACTAAAACTGTGATAATTAAAGATATTGAAGATGACAGTGATGAAGAAGATGAAGAAGCAGTTCAAATTGATAATGTTGAGATAGAAGAAGTAGAGAAAGAAGCTACTGAGGAAGCTAAGAAGAATGTTGAAGAAGATGATCCAGTTCGGATAGCTGCAAAGGTAATTGCCTCACTTCCTCACTCTCCAGTAAATATTTCTACATCTAGCCCGGAGAAAACTTCAAGTGTGATTGTGACAACTCCCTCAGATACATCAAATGTCCTATCATCACTAGCACAGCTCAATGTATCAATGACAGAAGTGGCTACCACTTCATCTACCAAGCTTCAACCTCCTTCTTCCACCGAGTTACAGTCTTCAATACCTTCTTCAATTTTGAGTTTTTCAGCAGCAAGTACTTCAGTTTTGGATACCTTAGTAAGTACTTCAGATTCTACAATTTTTGGTTTATCAAGTATTCCAGTTAGCATCCCATCAGTCGGAAGTTTATCAATTTTCACTACAAGTCCTACTATGTCTACAATAATTTCTACTACAAAGGCATTAAGTATATAGACTTAGATGAGGAGATAGAAATTCCCCAATTAGATTTTGCAAACCTCACAGCAAACCAAATGCAAACAGTTGGTGAACTCCTCCAGAAGAAAGCAAAGCAGAAGAAAGTAAAAGAAGAAAGAGATAAGGAATATAAGATCATTGAGGATGCCAAGAATATTTTGACAGAAGCTATAGGTGTTGAAGTTGATTCCTCTCAACACATTTTGTTACAGTTGGCAGAAGCAGTTAACAAGTTCAATGAGGATTCCTCTGGATCAGATAAGTTGCTTGAGAAAGCTGAGAAGAAGTTTGATAATAAAGTGCTTGAGCACATTGCTCAGCAAATAGCTATCAATCAGGCAAGGTTATCTTCAGTTTTGACTAGCATTGAGTCCTCCTATTCCAAGGTAACATCATTTTTTGTCAAAGTATGTAATGTTGCCAAGTTCTCAAAGGAGATTAAAGACAAAATAAATAAGATTGATGAGGATCTAAAGATCAGTGCACATAAGTTGCAACTTGAACCTAGTTCAAGCTCTGCACATCATATGACAGTCAGATTCCTATCTGATAAGCAGTCAAAATTATTGAGAGAAGATGCAAGGATCAGGTCAACATTAATAGATATTCAGAACATGATCCTTCCCATCATGGATACAATGCAGAAGCATATTGCATACTCAAAAACATTGATCCATGACAATCAGTTTTCAATTGTAGATCACATGATTGAACTCTCTGTAGAAGTCCAAGTTGCACTCCATACATGCAAGATTCTGCAAGAGAATTGGGATAGAACTCTAGCACTAATTGGAAAGGTACATTTTGATTTTCTCTCACATTTTGGTATCTTCGTGTAAAATATTTGTATATACACCTTTGGCATTATTGTCAAAAAGGGAGAGAAAGTATAAGATATATGAGATATGAAAGGGGGAGAAAGTATATGAGAGAAATAGGAAATATGAGTATGAGGTGAAACAAGATACTTGTATATATGTATACTGTATGGGGGAGACATGAAATGTGTATACGATAGTATGACAAAGATAAATTTTGGAAAAATCAAAACCAGTATCAGCATGATTGTGTATATAAGTTTTGGGCAATAAGTGTTTTGTCACTAATGCCAAAGGGGGAGATTGTTGGCATTAAGTATGTTTGTCATTAGTGACAACACTTATTCAGACTCTGTGTGTTCATTGAGCAGATTAGTGTTTACGGAGCTTCACAGTGCTTACCGAGTTATCATTATCAAGTGATGAGCAGAACAGTGTTTATCGAGCTTCGCAGTACTTACCGAGTTATCATTACCGAGTGATGAGATGAGCAGTGTTTACCAAACTTTGTAGTGCTTACCAAGTTATCATTACTGAGTGATGAGATGAGCAGTGTTTACCGAGTGCCTGCATGGTAAACAGGGAATTCAGTTTCTACCAAGTGACACTGTATCTACCGAGTCTCCAGTATATATCAAGTTTGAAACTACGACCGAGTGGTTAGTATGGACCGTGCCTCCACTTCTACCGAGAGCATGATGATGCCGAGTAACGTAGTGGATGCCGAGTATCAGAAAGTCACCGAGTTAGTTTGTAGTAACTGAGTAACTATATTTCGACCGACTCAATAATATTTGTGTTAGCTTATTTAAGAGCTGACTTTGTAATTATTTTGTAATTGCTTTGGATTGATATATAAACAATGTTTTGTATCATATCCAAGGTGTGAAAAAAGCAAGAAGTATGAAAAGAGAAGAAAGGCAGAGATAAGAAAATTACAAAGGGCTACAGCAGTATAAGGAGCAGCAGAGACATATCCATCACAGAAGGTGATCAGTACATCAGAGAATCTCAATCAACAAGTACAGTTGCAAGTAAGAGATCTACTGTTTCATCCTAACAAGTGAATCAGCTTAAAATCCTTTAACTGGGTAGACTTAATAGTCTTTGTAAAATCTCTTAACCGAGTGCATACTTCATTGTATGTTTATAAATCATCTAACAAGGTGGACCTAGCAGTCCTTATTGCTCCTAATAGGGCAGATCATCAGAAGTGATCATTGTAAGCCTTAACCGGCAAACTTTATACTGCAGTATTGAAGTTTAGTGGGTATCATCCCCACCCCAATTTTACTTTCTATTTGGAAGGTTTCTGGGTCACCAAATCTCTGTGTTCAAAGTGTTATGAATGTTTTATTCTTTCTGTTACTCATGCATGCAGTTAGCTTATCGATCTAATGTTATTGAGAATATGGTTAAGTTCTGAAATTTGTAAAAGTTTTGAAGTTACTGATTCACCCCTCCCCTCTCAGTAACCTGGCTAGTCTTGAATATTTCCAACAGAATGCTCTCTGAAATTCCCAATCATATTTTCTATTCACTTATATTGAGCTACAATAGAACACGATTCTTTTTGGTGCTTTGTTTCCCATATTCAGTAGATAAAAATCATGGCGGCAGCCACTTAGCCATCTTTTTGATGTTCCAGGTATTTTACAAAGATATAGGTATGTAGATTTATCATTCAGTTGCTTGCAGTTATTGGTCAAATGAAAATATTTTATCAAGTTGAAAGGGAAAGAAATCAATTTGGTGTTTTCGGTTTATGTTAAAAGTTGATTTGGTAAAATCCTCAGAAAACACACTACATGTTCTAAAATGTAAAGAAGTTGAATTTTAAATGTAAGATATATATCTCATCCATAGTAATCAAAAGAAAGGACATGAAATTAAGGATATTTACCAATCCAAAAATATAAGCGAATAGAAAACATGATTGGTACCTTATGAATTGGTTTTTGAGGTGCACAATCTTCATCAATCTCCTCAGAAGAAGACCCCTCCTCACTACTACTTCTTTCTTGTTTAACAATTGGTTTGGAAAAATGAATTTAACACAAAAAAAAATTTACAAAACTAAACCAATGGCATGTTTACAACAAAGAAATAGAATGATAATAATATGCTGAAAATTCTATTCTTTTTAATACATGCCAAAGGACTAGTCCCAACAATTCTTAAACATACTTTATCTGATATGATGAATTGTTAATAAAGGTCTAATTTTGTAGACTGCTAGCATGAAGGAAGATTTGACCTAGCCAAATATTCCTTGTACCACACAAAAAATTGTGTGATAACTATGTCTACTCCAACCTTAATTGTTTAAGAATTCAGCATATCAGATAGAGTATGTTTAAGAATTAGTGGGACTAGTCCTTTGGCGTGTATTAAATAGAATATAATTTTCAGCATATTATTATCATTCTATTTCTTTGTTGTAAACATGTCATTGGTTCAGTTTTGTAAAAAAAAAATATGTTAAACTGATAAAGGTGTTATCTGCATTTAATCTTCTAATTACTAATAGATTAAGCATATTATTACTATGCTTGATGTTCCATTTAAATGCATTTAACACAAAAAAAAAATTTACAAAACTGAACCAATGGCATGTTCTTCGTGTGGTACAAGGAATATTTGGCTATTAAATCTTCCTTTGTGAAAGTTGAGTGCAAGAGAAGGTATGTGATTTCTTCATATTTGATTGTTCTCTTTGACGGGCAATGTCTTTCAAGCCTATGGCATCGTATTTGACCGCAAGTTTCAAATGCATTGCATTTTATTTGATCATGAATGCTCATTGAAATGATCGCATTCTACTGGTGTCGTGTCCTAGCCCATGCTTTATCTCCATTATTTGATGTTATCGATGCTTATGCTCAAGGATATTGATTCACTATTTTGAAATGTTTGGATTCACGTTTGTTGATATTACTGGGATGACCATTGTATATTAGACCTTTATTAACAATTCAGCATATCAGATAAAGTATGTTTAAGAATTGTTGAGACTGGTCCTTTGGCATACTAGATTTAATTCATAAATGGATTTAAT
Source organism: Chamaecyparis obtusa (assembly GCA_027943335.1). Lineage (NCBI taxonomy): Eukaryota > Viridiplantae > Streptophyta > Pinopsida > Cupressales > Cupressaceae > Chamaecyparis > Chamaecyparis obtusa. The sequence continues at coordinate 454,333 of BSBK01000139.1, read as the reverse complement.
TTTATTTTGTATGTGAAATTTTGGGAGTTGCATGAGAAGTTTTAGTGTCTAAACACTCAACTAATCCCTCTAACCAATTAGGAGTGGTTGGGGAAGTTGAGAGGAAAGTTTTCAAATATTCATATTCACTTATTGAATGCTTTGGAGACTACTGGTTTGACTGTCCATGCGTTACCAGTGATTGAGATTCATTAAAGGATACAAAACCCTTCATTTTGGGTTATTGTGTGTGGATTCAAATGTAGGTTTGATTTGGTTAATGTTTAAAAGAGATCAATAAATTATTTAAAGATAATATTACATGTTTGGAGAGGTTTGAGAGGCACTTATCATGACTGTACCCTCACAAACAGCGGCATAGACTGGTTTTACTAAGTTTCCTTTCTCTATTTTGAGGTTTCCTTTCTCTCGTAGGGGTACAATCAGAGGGTTCATTGACAAAATGATCCTTTGAATGGTTACTATGAATATGAATGATTTGATATAGCATATATCTCATTTTACTTGAATTTTGGAATAGCTTGTGCAAGGGTGAAAGTACTTTTAATCATTTTGGTCGTGATTGTTCCTCTACACAGTCAGGAAATGTAACTATCTAATGATTATATGTAATGTTGAATGGATTAAATGCTTTATTCTTGGTACAAGTGAATGGAAGGAATAGTGTTGGTGTTAGGTTTTATTTATTATTGAATTCAATAGTTTCCAAGATGTTTTGAGGAGTTTCTCCTTGTTTAATGTTAATTGTTCCTGCACAATCCACTCATACAACAGTGAAATTACAAAACTAAACCAATGGCATGTTTACAACAAAGAAATAGAATGATAATAATATGTTGAAAATTCTATTATGTTTAATACATGCCAAAGGACCAGTCCCAACAATTCTTAAACATACTTTATATGATATGATGAATTGTTAATAAAGGTCTAATTCTATAGACTTCTAGCATGAAAGAAGATTTGACCTAGCCAAATCTTCCTTGTACCACACAAAAAATTGTGTGATAACTATGTCTACTCCAACCTTAATTGTTTAAGAATTCATCATATCAGATAAAGTATGTTTAAGAATTGTTGGAAGTTCTATTAGACCTTTGTTGTTAACATGTCATTGGTTCAGTTTTGTAAATTTGTTTTTTGTGTTAAATACATTTTTCGTGAGGAGGGGTCTTCTTCTGAGGAGATTGATGAAGATCGTGCACCTCAAAAACCAATTCATAAGGTACCAATCATGTTTTCTATTCACTTATATTTTTGGATTGGTAAATTTCCTTAGTTTCATGTCCTTTCTTTTGATTACTATGGATGAGATATATATCTTACATTTAACATTCAACTTCTTTACATTTTAGAACATGTAGTTTTTTTTCTAAGGATTTTACCAAATCAACTTTTAACATAAACCGAAAACACCAAACTGATTTCTTTCCCTTTCAACTTGACAAAAAAAAGTTGAATGTTAAATGTAAGATATATATCTATGGATGAGATATAAATCTTACATTTAACATTCACTGTTTTGAAATGTTTGGGTTCATGTTTGTTGATATTACTGGCATGACCATTGTATATTGTTGAGATGCTCTCTGAAATGACCGCATTCTACTGGTGTCATGCCCTAGCCCATGCTTTATCTCTATTATTTGATGTTATTGGTGCTTGTGCTCAAGGATATCAATTCACTATTTTGAAATGTTGACTGTGGTTATCAAATGGACAGCTCGTGAGCTTCTAGCTAGGTGCCATTTGTATTGATAGCTTAGGGCATCAAATGTATTGTATCATTGATAGTTGAGACTTTGTTAAAATGAAATAGGACAAAGAACGATTTTGATTTATTTTCTCTATTTTGATCCCTAAGTGGCTGCATCCATGATTTTTATTTTGAGTGCAACTTTGATAGAATTTTAGTTGGGTTTTCACTAGGGTTTTCAGTATATTGAGCTACAATAGAACATGATTCTTTTTGGTGCTTTTTTTCCCATATTGAGTAGATAAAAATTATGGCGGTAGCCACTTAACCATCTTTTTGATGTTCTAAGTATTTAACAAAGATACAAGTATGTGGATTTATCATTCAGTTGCTTGTAGTTATTGGTCAAATGCAAATATTTTGTCAATTTGAAAGGGCAAGAACCAGTTTGGTGTTTTCGGTTTATGTTAAAAGTTGATTTGGTAAAATCCTCAAGAAACACACTACATGTTCTAAAATGTAAATAAGTTGAATGTTAAATGTAAGATATATATCTCATCCATAGTAATCAAAAGAAAGGACATAAAACTAAGGAGATTTACCAATCCAAAATATAAGCGAATAGAAAACATGATTGGTACCTTATGAATTGGTTTTTGAGGTGCACGATCTTCATCAATCTACTTAGAAGAAGACCCCTCCTCACTGCTACTGCTTTCTTGTTTAACAATTGGTTTGGAAAAATGAATTTAACACAAAAAAAAAATTACAAAACTAAACCAATGGCATGTTTACAAAAAATAAATAGAATGATAATAATATGCTGAAAATTCTATTCTGTTTAATACACACCAAAGGGCCAGTCCCAACAGTTCTTAAACATACTTTATTTGATATGATGAATTTTTAATAAAGGTCTAATTCTATAGACTGCTAGCACGAAGGAAGATTTGACCTAGCCAAATCTTCCTTGTACCACACAAAAAACTATGTGATAACTATGTATACTCCAACCTTAATTATTTAAGAATTCATCATATCAAATAAAGTATGTTTAAGAATTGTTGAAAGTTCTATTAGATCTGTGTTGTAAATGTACACACTAAAAAGGTGCACTTCTATGAACCATTACATGCAAGGTTGCTCAAGAATGAGGCCTCACAAAGCGGCTCATAGCTCTCTATGCATGGAGTTGCAAGGGACTATGATGTATTTGCTCTCAGCTAGAGCTACAAGCTTGTGACCTTGCTAGTCAACCACACAATGAGAGATTCAAGTGAGGACAAGGGAAAGAGTGCCAATATCCTCAAGAATCAAATATGCAATGCAATGTGAGCTATATGAGAATGCAATATAAGCTATGAAAGGAAAGTACAAACTATGCTATGAAAGGAAAGAACAAGTATTACCAAGCCTTCCTATTTAGACTATGTGAGTTTATTCTATTGCATAAAAGGAAATCTACACTAAGAATGCCATTATCAAGCAACTATGAAAGAAAATATGCAACCACAATGAAATGCAACAAGTCTTCAATGTCTTCAAACTCCAAATGCACCTAAAACCTGCAGCATAACATTAGCATAAAACAAGTGGATATGCAAATGAAGGAGAGAGCTCTCCTTTTATAAGAAATGAGGTGAAATGGACCATTGAGATTAAGAGGCAAAAAGTCTTAATCAGCGGTGGAGCTTGAAAGAGGAGCAATCCATGTGCACAAGTATCCTCCAATAGGAAAATAAGAGATGACTTTATGTCCATATGAGACAAAAAGTGCTTTTTCCCTTTTTATAAAATAGGAATAATGCTTTATTTGTGCAACTTAGGATAAGAGGAAAGTGAGGGCTTTTTATTTAATTAAAAGGGGAGGAAATATTCCTTTTAATTAAATAAAGACTTAGGATAAATGGTTAACCCAAGGATAAAAATCCAATATATGATTGAAATTAAGACTTGATCAAGAAATTGATAATGTTGAAAATATTGATTATTGATAAAAATGATTCAGGATTGATAAATTGAATAAATGGGGCCCAAAGTCTAGGCGACCATTTTAGGGTGCATATAGTAAACATGTCATTGGTTCAGTTTTGTAAAAAAAAAATTTATGTTAAATGCATTTGAATGAAACATTAAGCATAGTAATAATATGCTTAATCTATTAGTAATTGGTAGATTAAATGCAGATAACACCTTTATTAGTTTAGCATGTTATTATAAGATACTAAAGAAGACCTGCTATTTTTCAGACAAATCTTCATTGTTCCCCATAATGAAGACAATGAAGATTGACCTCCTTCCCCAACAACAAAGAACATTGTAATAAGACCTTTTAATCCTAGTGGCAAGAACATAGAAGCATTCTAACTCATTTATAAAGAAAATAAGATTTCTATAAAATGAAAGTTTCAACCTAATTAATACTAGCACTTACACTCAAAGGATAGTGATCTGGCTAAAAGACTTAAGAGAGACTTTGACCCAAGAGCTTCATCATCAAGCTCTACAACCTCTTGTAGCTATCTTCATAGCAACAAAAGTCATTGGATATGTCAAATTTCTCAGAAGTTTGTACTTAGTTTGTAGGTTGAATTTATACAAAGTAGATTGTAATTGAAAATTTAAAAACTATTTGCATCTAATCATTATTCCGGCACCATGCAATATGCATCGTGCAAAGCAATGAAATCAGCAATGTGTATAGAAATTGACAAAAACTATATTCCATAATTCTTGGGCTAAACTCTAAATTTATTTTCTTTTTATATCTCTATGCTATTGAGACCACTTCCATTTTTATTAAACACAAATTTTCCTAATTAAAAATCTCAATTAGAATAAGATATAATATAGTGTTAGAATAGACTTTGAACAAATACATGTAATGGTGCAGGGCACCAAGGCACTCCAACACATTTCACCATAGATATGGGTGATAGGAAGGGTAGTCTAGAAGTTTGGATCTCAGTGAGGTCCTAAGATGTAATAAAGACCAAGTGTGAGGTCAATTAGCACTATGGTCATCTTATAAACCAAGTGGCTCAATTGGACCAAATGGTCTAAAATGTGTAGATTTCATGTTTTTTTATGGGATTGGGTAGTTTAGGCTTAGAATGGATGGGTTAGATCCATATAGACCTTGGATAGATCTAGTTAGAGCCTTAGAGAACTTTTTGTAAAAGTTGCAATGCAACTTACAAAAGTTGCTCAACAACTTTGAAAAGTTGCTCAAAATTGGAAAATTAGTTATGAACACCTAATTAGGTGGTTCTAACCATTGGAATAGATTTAAAATCCATGGAATATTATCAACCAAGAGGTTAGATCACTTTGTAATCAAAGGCTTGAAGATTTTATATGAAAACCCTTGAATTTCTGGAATTCTGAGCGATACCAGAGGATTGTACGGCTCCGTACGGTCTAGGAATGATTGCTAAGTGATTGTGTTGTTAAGTAATTTTTATTCAAAAGTGAATTCCATTGGTTTGAAGTTTTTTATAGTTGTACATCGAAAGTTACATCAATTTTAGTGCAGGTGACCCTAAACAACCCTGGTTTCTAGGGACTCAGAGAGATGTTGGCCTAACTTGCGATTCCACTAGTGGATCCTCATGAAACTAATAGGAATGCAAGTTAGGAGTTTTTTCTCTATGATTCCAGAGGATAGAGGCATGGTGTGTAGGTTTGAGACCTTTTCAAGCAGGCCCTAGGTCAAGCATTCTTATGTACTTGACTAGGTTTGTGGTAGCCAAGTGGAAACAGTCAATGCAGAAGACTTATAGAACCCCATAAATTGTTGATTTTGGTCATATGTGGTGTGTTAAGGATTTCCAATAGGTTTAGGAGTCTTGAGAACCCATTTTATTCATCCTACATCAAATCCCTAGTCTAATCTAGCCAATTAGGCCTAGGTGCATGGTAGAGGTTTGGAGGTGCAGGATCAAGATAAGCCTAAATGTTCTTGGAGTCTTTTGGATAATCCAAAAGGGTATTTGGATTGGTGATTAAGTCCCTAGGGTGTTAAGGTATTTTGTGTGAAAAAGACCAAAAATGAGGTTGGGAAGGCTACAAGGAATGTAGGCCTAAGGACTCAAATTAGTGTTGTGGGTTTGTTGGATTCCACTTGATTGTGGATCCTAACTTGTTCAGGCATCAGAGGTTGTCTCCACTCATTGAAATAAGTGGGTTGAGGCTGTAAGGAAGTATTCCTTATAGGGTTCATTGATTGAGTGTACGCGGGTGTGGGTAAAGGATCTTTGATTGATCCTAGAATCCATTGTTGGATTGTTTAAGGTGTTAGAAGACCTTAGTTTGGTGGTTGGCTATAGTGCTCTGCATCATGTAATGCTTATGTTAATGATCTAAAAAGCTACAAATATAGGAATTGAAAAAGAAGATATTGCCAAGAAATATTTTCACAACTATGAAACATGAGGAAAAGTAATAACATTAACAATGCCAATATTTACAGTGTTAAATTTCACATGAGGATGAGTTTCTGCAGTGGGTTGCCTAGCATCAAAAATATGTTGAGTTGCATTTGAGCTATAACTAAGAGTATCATGTAGATACTCCATGGTCCACATCACGTACTCCCCTAGGGAGTTCGACCTATATAAAAATGATGAACAATATTAAACCATGATAATGATCTCATCATCAAGTGTATTTCATATATATATATATATATATATATATATATATATATATATATATATATATATATATATATATATATATATATATATAGATATATATATATATATATATATATATATATATATATATATATATATATATATATATATATATATGTATGTATACATATATATATATATATATATATGTATGTATACATATATATATATATATATATCTATATATATAGATATAGATATATATATATATATGTATACATATATATATATATATATGTATATATATATATATATAGATATAGATATATATATATATACATATATATATATATATATATATATATATATATATATATATATATATATATATATATATATATCTATATATATATATATATGTATATATGTATATATATATATATGTATAAATATATATGTATATATATATATATATATATATATATATATATATATATAAATTGTTAAATAAATATAATGAAAAACTTACCAATTGATGATAATCAAACCCCCCTTCAATGTGACCATTATCCATACAATGTCTCTTAGTTTTTTTTATTAGAAATCTTCTAGTGTTTAAGCCCTTACAAATATTGCAAGGACAATAACATTTTCCATCGCCTTTTCTTTTCAAGTTAGACCACAATCTATTGATTGTATCCCCATTACCTTCTTCACTTGGATAGTCTGACATTATCCTTCTTCACTTAGATTATCTATAACCTAATTATATATAGAAATTGAAAAGTTAGTTGTGAAATGATGTTGTAGTATAGTATACTAAATTAAAACACTTATGTTATTATATTCTTCCACCTCAAACTCTTTCCTATTGTGGCAAGAAAGAAAGATATTCAAATAATATAGTAGTTTGTAAATAAAAATAAAATATCATATATATTATACACAAAATATATCAAAAGTGCATAAAATTTGACCAAGCACTACTGGGAGATAGACCTGGCAACAAATGGACTTGTGATGATTTTCACAATAATACATTTGTTGCAAGGTAGGATCCCAGTAGTGCTTAGGCAAATATGCATAGTGAAGGTTTTATATGTTGTATATGTTGTGTGTGTGTGCTTGCGCATAAAAAAGTGGACCTTTATCTTTGATCTTAAAATGACAAATATGCCTATCTAACACTTTTTGAGGGTGTAGGGAACAACAAATGGAGGCAACTTGAGACCGCAAATGGAGGCAAGTTGTTGATTGAGGGTGCAGGGAACAACACCTGTCAGTACTTTTATCGAATTGTAAATTTCAATTTTCAACCATTCTGTGAATATAGAACATGGATGTAATCTCAGAAAATGACAAAATGTAGACATGACAGATTACTTATTTTGTTATTCTACATTACTTACTATTTGAGTGCACGTTCCACCTGCAACTTGATCAAGTCTTGTTTGATGCTTCAATTTTGTGTTGACTATCTTGTAGAAGTACACAATTTTTTATTTCCCCAATATGTTATTCAAAAAACAACAATAGAATAAAATACTTGTTGAGAAAGATCATCATAGGAGTATCAAAAACTTGAGATCCAAAGGTAACTCAACATTATAAGACTCTTACATTCAACCTTCATCTCATGCACCTAATAAATAGGAGATAAAATATATGAAATTGAAAAATTACATTATAAAACAATGAGCTAAAACTACCTACAAAAGTAGTACCCAATTTATATACAAAATATTTAACTAATGAATTGTGTTTTTCTTGTCATCTTCACTACCAAAATAATCACCCATTTAATCTAACTGCACTATGCAAGTCTAGTTTAGCGACCATGTGCATGTCATCCTTAATCAAGACTAAGGAACACTATAGGAAAATACACTGTCTAAATTGTCTACATTAAAAGCAACTATACTGCAAGTTGTATATAGCTGAATGTGGACCTCTAATCCAACTACACACACAACATAGTCATTACTCACACAATTGAATTACAAGAATGAGTATGGATTACTCAATTCAAAATTCATGGTGAAGTGACATGTTACCTCCTAATTAATCAGGGTGTTTAATTACTCTCAGATTAGAGAGCCAACAACCATCAGACCGAGTTAATATGGAGGATTTGAAAGCTAGAATGATAAGTAGAATGAGATTAATCTAAGAATGAAGATGTAGTTTATAATCTAGAATGGAGTGCAGATTTTAATCTAAGAGCTTGAAGTAAATATGAAATGCAGATTTTAATCTAAATAATTGAAATAGAGATGCAAATTAAACTAAGAGCAATGAAAAAATTAATCTACTATGAAAATGCAATTACACTAAAATGAGAAGTAAACTAATTATGCAATAAGCTTGAAAGATATGAAAATAAATGAGATAGAATTTCGCTATAGTTTATGTACTCTCAAATTGCTCTCTTTTTGAATGAAGGAGATGGTTCATTAAATAGACAAGCCCGGGGAGAGAATGAAGAGGTTCTTGAAAATGAATAGTTGCCTCTTCATTCCCAATTGAGACACATATTGAAAGATTTATTTATTTAAGAGAATGAAATATTGCCCCATATGGGTGAATGTTCGAGTAATTTGAATCATTAAATTCAAATAAAGAGGTGTCCATTCAAATAACTAAATAAGATTAATTCCCCTTTTTATGTGTATTAGCTAAAGGGGGTGGATTTTAATTTAATTTAAAGCACTTAGGACTTTAGAATTAAATTAATTTATCATAGGGATTATTTAGCTAATAAATTCTAATACTTAGGAATTAATTACAGTGTGAGTTTAATGCAAATTAGGGTTTTTGCAATTGACATCAAGTCAAAATAAAGTCAAGTAGGAGAGAGAAAATTGCCTAGTAAAATAGGACTTTGAAGATGAAATTGAAGAAAATGCACCAAAATTGATTGAAATTATTAGGTGCCAATTTTGGGGTATTACATTTGCCCCTCTTTCAATTGATGTGCGAGCAGCGCGTTGATTCAAAGAATAGTCTAATGTGACAAATGAGATTTTTAGGATTATCCCCAGAATGGAACTTAACCCTCAGAAGTCCAGGTTAGGATGCCAAGACACCGAAATAGATCGAATTGTAGAACCACCTCTAGAACGAGACATGATTCTCTAAAGTCTAAGTTAGATTGCAAAGACAACGGTCTAAAAATAACTTGAGAAGAGATCTGAATCAGGGTTAGATTGCCCCAATATCAATTGGTCAAATGATGACAGATGCAGATTTAGGACTAATTTCCAAAATCAGGGTTAGATTGCCCCAATATGAATCTTAGCCCTCCAAGACCTGGGTTAGATTGCCCAGATAACATTCTAAAAGAGATTTCAAGAGCCATTTCTAGAACAAAGCTTGACTCTCAGGAATTAGGGTTACATTGCCCCAATACCTAATGAGATTTCAAGAACTATCTCCAGAATGAAGCTTGATTCCTGAGGATCCGAGTTAGATTGCTTAGATACCTAAAAGATAGATGACCAGATGCGAGGCACGAAGATGCCCCTAGTGAAGAGATGCCCAAAGCGGTGAGGACTTTGATTTAAATCATATTGAAATGAGATTGGTTTGACAAGATTCAAATGATGTAATCATCCTACCTCCTCGGGAGAAAAATTGAAAGATGACATATCAAAAGGATGATTGACAACAAGAGGTTGTGGAGTAGAAGCAATCAGACTAGATTTGAGAAGCTGCAGAAGCAAATGGAGTGATTGGGAGGTCCTGCTGACCAAGTTTGACCAAAGTTGACTAAATTTGACTAGAGTTGACTTTGATGAAAGCATTGAAGATCTCAAGAAAATGATGAAGAGATGAGGATCTGGCAGGAAGATGACGCCAGAAGACTAATTGCACAAGCATCTGATCCTAAAGGGTCCCAAAATTTAAAATGTGATTTTGAGCTATCTAGAGATGTCAGATTTTGATTTCGATCCCAAAAATGGATTCAGAGTAGATGATTTAGCCAATGGTACAATTTTTGCGCAAAACGGAACACTTTGGAAATTAGATCAAAAAGCTATATAAGGCCTAGAGGGGTCATTTTCAATTCATTATTCACTTTTGTCTTCTTGCGATTTGAGCTCTGAGAGAGAGAATAGAGAGCCTAACAATGCATATGCATCGATTTGAGTGCTCACAATGACACGCCTGGCTGTTGGAGCATGACCCACCTGTGAGTAGTCGATAATCCTCCTTGCATTTCAATTTGTACTACTTTCTAGGTCAATTTAGGGTAGATCTAGCAACTTTTAGGACATGTTCTTCAAGTCTCACATGAGGAAACAGTTTCCTCGTACCGGCCTAGGTCATCCCTCATGTGAGGAAATGGTTTCCTCATGTGGGTTAGGGTTCCTTCACCCGGGCTCTGCCTGAAATCTCGTGCTAGGTGCTAGGTCATCCCGCACAAACTTTCTCATTGTCGCGCAAGAGAAGGTTTTGTCTCGCGTGAGGGAACAATTTCCTCGTGTAAAAAGTTGTTGTACTGTTGTAATGTCTTTGCCAAATTTTGTTAAATTTGCATGACATCAGCCAAGTAGAGTTTCACAAAGTCATGTCTAGGATAGATGCATTGTTGCATTTGTTTTTGTCATTTTGAAACCATCATATTGAGATATTGATCCAATGTCATTGCTTGCTTTATAGGTTGACTTTTCTAACATCACCTTCTGGTCACATCATCCAGTGATCACTACATTAATACAAAGATTGACAGATGCTGAGAGTGCTCACATTGAGGGACTCGGTCTATGATACTTGTGTGATCTACCCAACATTAGGGTAAATCATGGTCTTCTTGGTGTACTTGTTGAGCGTTTCCATTCGAAGATGAACACCTTCCATTTTCCGATAGGGGAGATGATAGTCACTCCCGAGGATATATATAGGATCTTGCAGATACCCATCCATAGTGCTCGAGTAGAGTATGATGTACAGCCAAGGGTAGGCACAATAGCATTGAGGACTATCTTCTGAGATGATCTAGTGATGGGTCGGGCCATCTCTTGGGAGGATTTGATCAGCAAGCACGATGGCACTCACCCATTATTCATTATTCTCGCTATGTTTCTGAGTTGTTACCTTGTTCTAGATAGAGGATAACACAGACTGGAGTGTGGTTGGGGCTCTATGTTGCAGTAGATGTTGGCCAAACTAGCAGTTAGATTCAGATGGGGCGAGTGCATGCTAGCCCATATGTACCATGAGATGCATGAGATCGTATATCACAGTGCAAGGACCATGGTGGTAGGTGTCTTTGTTCTTCAGATCTAGGCCTTGGGAGCATCTCCCTATTTTCAATCCTATATATCATGATACATAATAGGTGTTGGAGCCTTATATATATAGGTATGCAAGTCTGATGACTCAGCCATTGCTGGGTGAGACAGAGCAGTGGCGCGGATAGCTCGATGATATGGTGGCTGTTATCTAGAGACCATGGGTTGCTAGTGAGCCATGGGATGATGCTCAGAGGGAGCTTTCTTACAATTTTATGTCACATCCACTGATTGGGTGCAGTGTTACCATCATTGAGCATTTTCTAGTTACACGTGTTTTGCATCAGTTTGGGAGACAGAAGGACATCTCCCATGAGTACTACCCCTATGCTTGCTTCACTGATGAGGAGAAGGGGTGGCATCCGAGATTAGCTCCAGGTAGGTGTGTGATTGAGGCACACATTCCTCAGGCCCGATGGGATTACATGGTGGATGTCACCAATGCAAGGATGATGCCTGCATACAAAGATCACTGCTTAGCCCATCCATTTCCTAGATTTACAGATCCCACTGGCATGGGTCAGGGAGCATAGCACTAGGTACCAGTACAATAGTAGGCTACACAATAGGGACCACAAGGATAGCAATAGCAATAGCAGGTACCTATGCAGTAGCAGGTACCATTACAATAGCTTGGGTAGAGAGCATTGAGGCCCAGGTCAGCGCAAACAGACATCCCTCCAAGGAATATGGGGTCAGATGCAGGTGTCGAGAGTAGTGGGTCTCAACAGAGATCCATCAGGTAGAGGATAGGGGATACCTCATAGCAGACACCTTCAGGTGATGATATAGATATGCTAGATGTTCTTATAGGAGCACAGACACCACAGCTACAAGAGGCTCTTAGGAAGAGCCGAGAGAGGGTCAAGCAGGTTTAGCATGAGAGAGATGACTACCATACCTGAGTCATCATACAGGAGACCCATGTAGCTAATAGGGATCAGGAGATCAGAGAGCTGCGTGAGGAGCTGGTGAGAGCACAGGTGGAGATTAGATATGAGTCTACTCAGATAGCTTATTATTATGCAGCATATTGTGGAGCCATTCCAGATGTATCAGAGCAGGTGCCTCCATTTTTTGAGTATGCAGGAGCACCACAGAGACCACCACAAGCACCTCCGTAGTAGGCACCTCCATAGCAGACACCTCCACAGAGACAGATGCCCCCTCCCCAAAGACCAGCATAGGGACCACCGCCACCACCTCCTCTAGGTGGTGACGGGCAGAGTTAGCATATTTTGATCCACATATTGTAGCTCCATTTTTTATACTGTGCTCTAGTAGCACCCTTGTTTTGTACATGACATTGATTCGATAGAGATATATATGAGATCATGATTTTGATATTATTATACTTGATATATTGCTTTGATATTGATGTTTTATGAGATGTTTTTTAGATGCTTTAAATGTATGGATTAGATATGAAATGCACATGTTTTATTTTTATGATGATGTGTGAATATGCAATGTGAAATGTAATAATGGATCGTAGATAAATGAATACAATGCATGAGTTTATGTATGCCTATAATGGATGCACATTGTAAATGAATATGTAAATGTATATGGATTTATGAATGCAAATGAAAATGTAATGGACATGCAACGTATGTGGTACTAATCATCTCATGCAAGATATAGAAATATATGATAGGTACTAATCAAAAAGATGTTTCAAAGATCAAGAGTGAGTACCAAACACTTGTGTAGCCAAGACAAACCCAGGACAAAAGATGAGAACCTTTGATGAATAGATCCAAAAGAAGGCAATCAAGAGAGCACCAAAACATAGTCTCAATGCAAGCCTAGAATGAAAATGCAAGCCTAAGCTACACGCAAACCCTAGGACTTGGTTGTTGGACTCATCGTATTTATCATTATCGATTTCTTTTAGGCACGGGACATTCACAAGATGTCATACAACCCTCACTGACATTGCAATTATGAGAATATGAATATGACATAAGTCTTAGATTTGTCAAAATAAGGTGTAAGCATTAAGGCACAAGAAGCTAGAATGACCTGAACACCTATTCCTTTTGATTTAGCAATTTAACGTAAGCATCAAAGCATAATTTCTAGAATGATCTGAATGTTGCTTGCGAACAAACACACCAAACACACAAGAGTTCCTTCTTTTTCCAAAGATTGCTCGCAATGACCCTAGATGAGCATTTGCAATTTTACTCGTAGTAGAAAGAAGTCACTCAAAATAGACAAGGAGAAGAACCAACCTCACCAAAGCATCCATTTAAAAGGAGTTGAGGTACACATGACCATCCAATACAAGATGGAGGATCTTACAGATGGATACCCCTCTTATGTAGATTCATTGGATCATTGGAACTAAGCCAGCAAATAGAAAGCAAAGAAAAGATCATGCCCCCAGTCTTTGCATTTCTCAATCAAGAAAGATGTCTTAGATTTGCTTGAGGGGAAATGATAAAGCAAACAAACAAACAAGCACCCAAAGGAAAAGCTCAGCATGCTTCAAAGGAACACAAATTCAGTTTTAGTTTCAGTTTACATTTGTGTTCAAGCAGATTGAAGTTGAATCCGAAGCGTACAACATTCAAAGCCTCAACAGGACAGCGACAGTAGGCAGACGTGGTGAGAACCACTGGTGACTATCATGAGAGATGAAGTCTCAAGAAGTTATCAAAGCGTGAATCAAGTATCAATAGGTGGATGCAGTGAGAACCACTAGTGACTGATAAAAGGAAGATTCTCAAAAGAGAGAATCAAGCATGAATAAAACATTAGCAGGCAGACGCAGTGAGAACCACCGGTGACTGATGTAAGGAAGAGATCCCAAAAGAGAGGGGTTCGAATGAGAGCTAGGTATTAGTAGGTAGGCACAATGGGAACCACTGGCAACTGATACATGAGAGATCCTCAAGGAGAGAAATCTCAAAAGTAGCTAGGCATCAACAGGCAGACGTAGCAAGAATTGTTGGTGACTGATGCATGAACAAAACTTTCAAAAGTGATAGGACAATGCCCCCTAGACCAGGAAGGTGCCCCCAAGGGTGACTAGTTCCAATCGATGAAGAGTCAAGGAAAATCTTGAAGACAACTGAAAGCAAGTGCATGAGCTAGCAAACTAAAGCAGGAAATAGACTAAAGCAAGAAACAAACTAAAGCAGGAAAGCAAGAGCCAAATGGTGTTGAGATGAGATATAGCTTTAGGAAACAAGAGGTGCCTATTTACTAGGTTTTCACCATCTTGGCAAAGATTCTATTTTTGCTACCATGATGCATGTTTACCAGGTTTTCATCAATGGCACATTTTTCTCTTCTTTTTCAATTTTTTTGTACTTTTCTCTTTTTCTCTTTTTTTGTATTTTTGAATATTTCATTTTTTTTGTATTTTTTATCTTTTGACTTCTTTTTTTTGTATTTTTTCAAATTTTCTATTTTTTTAATTATTATCAAGGTGCCTATTTACCAGGTTTTCACCAAGATAATAGATACATCAAAGTGCCTGTTTACCAGGTTTTCACTAAGATGATCATTTTTTCAGGACATTTTGCAATTTTTAGGATTTTTTGCAATATACCATTTTTAGGATTTTTTTAGGACCAATAAGTATGTACATGAACACACAAAGAATGCCTCAGCTGTAGAATTTCTTCAAGTGAAGAGCGTTGATAGGCTCTTTGAGCTATTCTCCTTCAATGGTGGAGAGTCGATAAGCGCCAAACCCAAATGCTACAATAATAACATACGGACCAAGCCAGTTTGGCTCAAATTTCCCTTTTTGGACTCACTACTACTAATTTTTGGGGTTCTCTCTCAAGATGAGATCACCCACTTGGAATTCTCTTTGTTTGACTTTCTTATTGTATGCTTTGGACATCCTCTTTTGGTATGCTCTTAGATGATCAAACGCCACCTTCCAACATTCATCTAGTAACTCAAGCTCTTGAAGCCGGGATATTCTATTCTCTTCATCAATGATGAGGCCCCGCAGAGAGATTCACAATGTAGGAATCTTGACCTCAATAGGTAATACTACATCTGCTCCATAAACCAAGGCAAAGAGCATAGCCCCTGTTGGCATTTGGATACTTTTTATGTAGGCCCACAAAGTCGAATTAATCTGGAGATGCCAATCGCTACTAGATTTATGAACTATTTTGTGCAAGATTTTGAGAATTATCTTATTAGAAGCTTTTGCTTGTCCATTACCCTGGGGATAATATATAGATGACCAATGTTGAATGATCCTGAATTTGGTGCATAATTCTCTCAGGTCCTTGTTCTTGAATTGTCCCCCATTGTCAACGATAATGGATGAGGGTACACCATATCTACAGATAATATAGTTCAGTATAAACATAGCCACAGACTTGCCATCAGCTATAGCTAGAGGTACTGCCTCAACCCACTTAGTAAAATAGTCAGTAGCTGTGATGATAAACTTATGTCCTCTTGAAGAAGAAGGATGTATCTAAACTACCAAGTCAAAGGCCCATTGCTGAAATGGCTAGAAACTGATGAAAGGGATAAGTTCTTTAGCAGGAGCATGAATCAGATTTCCATGAAATTGGCATTGTTTACAAGTCTTGGCATATTGAACAGCTTCTTTTTCCATGTCCAACCAGTAGTAACCAGCTCTAATAAGTTTTCAAACTAACGTCAAACCACTCAAATGGAACCCACAAATACCTTCATGTACCTCAGCTAGCACACGTTTGGACTCATCAGGTTCTAGACACCTAAGGAGGGTACCGTCTAGACCCGTCTATACAAGTCATTTGCTATGATGACATACCGTGCAGTAGTACAAATTAGGTGATGCTTTTCATTTCAGGTATAGGTGTCTAGAATGATTTGGTCATGGAGGTAGGAATAGATATGGTGGTAGTAGGATGAATCATGTCCAATGACTGAACAGATCATCCTAGATTCAGGAATGTCATAGGCAAGGTAGTATAATGCCTCCACCAGGAATTCATGTCTGAAGTCATTTTCTGACATTTGTAATAGTTAAGCAAGAGTGGCCATAGCATTGACTTCTTTATTGTCTACCCTTGGAATTTGCTAGAAAGAAATGTGTGCAAAATATTGTTTGAGATCATCCACCATTCTTTTGTAAGGTACTAGCTTGTCATCTTTTGTTTGATAGATATCATTAACTTGGTTGATGATTAAATGGGAGTCTCCAAAGACCTTGAGCTCATCCACATGCCATTCAATGGCTATCTTCATGCTGTTAATGAGAGCTTCATATTCAGTAATGTTGTTTGTGCAAGGAAACAACATTTTGTAAGCTTTTGGTAATGAGTATCTTTGAGGTGTTATAAACACAATGCCTGCACCGGATCCTTGCTGAGTGAATAATCCATCAAAGAACATGCTCCAAGCTTGATGTGTGAGAAGCATGATGGATTCATCTAGGAATTCAAAATTCAAAGGATGGTGATCTTTCAGAGGAGCTTCCACCAGGATCAGCAATTGCTTGTCCCTTAATAGCTTTTCTTTCCACATACTCAATGTCAAATTCACTAAGTATCATCACCCATTTTGCTAATCTACCCGTGAGGGCAGCCTTGCTTAGTAAGTACTTTAGTGGATCAATTTTTTCAATAAGCCTTGTGGTGTGAGCTAGCATATAATGCCGCAACTTTTGAGAAGCAAACACTACTGCTAGACAAGCTTTCTCAATGATAGAATAGTTCATTTCATATGAAACCAATGTTCTGCTGATATAATATATAACTCTCTTTGTTGTTCTGATCTTCTTGAGCTAGGAGAGCACCCAAAGATGTGTTTGTTTCTAAGATGTATAGTATGAGTGGCTTCCCATGAATAGAAGGCATCAATATAGGTGGATTAGCAAGATATTGTTTAATCTGAGTGAGTCCCCTCTCACATTCTTCATTCCATTCATAAGTCACACCCTTATACAGAGTTTTAGTAAACAGTTGTGACTTGTGGGCCAACTGTGAAATGAAATGCCGAATAGATTGTAGCCTTCCCTATAATCCTCTCATTTGACTAATGTTCTTGGGTGGAGGCATGTCCATAATAGCTTGCACCTTTTCAGGATCAACTTCTATGCCTTTAGTTGAAATGATGTAACCCAAGAGTTTCCCAGAAGTGACACTGAATGCACACTTTTTGGGATTAAGTCTGAGACTAAATTGTTCCATGCGGTCAAGTATGGGACCCAAATTTGTAAGGTGAGTTCTTCGCTACATGCTTTTAGCTAAAGTATCATCCACATAATCTTCCATTGTTTTATGCATCATATCATGGAAAATAGTAGTGACAACTCTCTGATATGTTGCTCCAGCATTCTTAAGCCCAAAAGGCATGACATTCCAGCAAAAGGTGCCCCAGGCATATGTGAAAGCGGTCTTTTCTTGATCTTCTGGCATAATTTTTATTTGATTATAGCCAGAAAAGCCATCCATCAAGGAATATATCTCATATCCTATTGTCATGTCCACTATCATGTCAATATTAGGCAATGGGAAATCGCCATTTGGACATGTCTTATTTAGATCCCTAAAATTTTTACATGCACGAATGGATTTATCATGTTTAGTGACTAGGACAATATTTGAAATCCATTCTACATAATCAATAGTTCTTATGAAACTAGCCTTAAGAACCTTTTCTAGCTCTGCTTTGACCAAAACTGCTACGTGTGGATGCATCTTTCGTAGCTTCTGTTTAATAGGTTTAATACCTGGCACAATGGAAAAATGGTGCATGATTAGATTGGGGTCTAATCCAGGCATGTCAGAGTAAGTCCATGCAAATTTTATTTTCTTTCTTTGAAAGAAGCTAGTGAACTCTTCTTTTTCTTTTGCAGATAATGATTGTCCTAGATGAATAATATGTGGAGCAGCCTCTATACCCAAATTCACTGGCTATGTCGGCTCAATAAATACTAATGACCTCTCTTGAAAGTGGCTTGGAAGCATATCAATTATCTCATCTTTGGGTGCCTCAAAGAGGTTTTCACCCTTGGATAAGTCTTTTATTTTTACTATTTTTGGCTCTAATACTGCCACAAAGTGGTTTTCACCACCAGAGCATCTATTTTTTCTTCTTTTAATTTTTTGACTAAGATACTTGATATCCACCTCTTTCATGTTGACACTACTTTCGTTGGTGGAGGACATCACAGGTTCAATAGCATGGAGGTAACAGGCTAGATCATAATCATTCTGGAACATTAGGACTTCATTAGATGTGGAAGGGGAGATCCAGTTTATCAGATCGGGACGGCAGAGTGAAAGAGTAGTAGTGGTTGGTTCAATTGCGTTCACGGTATAACCATCAAAAGTGTAGATGAGCAAGTCAAGACCTAGAGTGATCTCATCCAAAGGAGTGTTTGAATCCCTATAATATCTTACGTTTGGAGTAGAGGACATGCTAACACCGGTGGCATCTAATTCTTGTGACCTAATGCTAGACCCTTCACCTACTTCAAGAAGTCTTTCATAGGTATGCACCATGTTTATATCTTTATCATAAGTAGCATTAGATAAAGAGTCAAACGCATACTCATGTGAGTTAGTACTTGATGTGGGAATTCCATTAGCACTAGCAGCATCATCAGACTCATTATTATCTCTTATGGCATTAACAACTTGTTGAAGTTGTTCTTGTTCAAGATGCTTTTGAAAATGCGGTGGCCTATATCATTCACCTTGAAAACTGGGATCATCATTTAGTGTTTCTTTCCATTAGTCATATGTAAATTGATGTACCGAAGCGGTCTCATTAGAATCACTATCAGTTTCTATCATGTGGACAAGTATAATAGGTTCATCAAGTTCTGCAAAGAGTGTAGCAAGTTCCAGAGGAATAGAATATGAAAATGTGTCTTCATTAGAGCTGGCCTCTAGATTTACCTCTAGAGTAGTATCATCAAATTTTGACTTAGGTTCAGGTTCAGGCTCTAGTTCTGGCACAAATTTGTTTATCCCTAAATGAAAGGGGATATTTTTGAAGCCTAAGCCGGTAGTATCCTTTGTGCTACGACCTATAGCTTCAATGGGCTTTAGCAAACCATTGTCATTCTTTCTTATAGGACCACTCCCCTTATAGCTAAAGTGCTTCATGATCTTGAAGGCCTCACTGTATGGCTCTTGCTCTAAATCTAGAGGTGGAGTAGTTTTTTCAACTATTTCTTTCCCCTTATAGATCCAAGCTGTGATGGCCCTCTCTTCATCCTCATCTTCTAAAGGTGTAGATGCACATACAAGGGTGTCATTGTAGATTGTTTGAGGAGGGTCATCAAAAGTTTTGTTACCCTCAAAAGGTCTCCCATAAGAGCATGGGGATAGAGGTAGAGAATCAAGTGATAGCACAGGTTCAATTCAGTATTCTCCCATGCCTATATCCTTAAGTCTCAGAGTTTGTTCCATTTCCTTAAGCTTAGCATCATAAAACTCAGTGGACTCTCTATTAGCTGAAACAAAGCTATCTGCAAATTGCGCAAGAGTGTTGCAAGAGTAATTGGTATTAGCAGGCATAGTGACTTCCACCCCATGGAATGGAAACTTAATGCATTGATGGTACATAGACAGAACAACCTACATCTCATGAATCCATGTCCTATCCAACAAGATGTTGTAGGCAAGAGGAATGTCAAGAACTTGAAAATTAACATCTCTCTCAACAAGTCCTATGCAGATAGGTAGCATAACTAAGCCCTAGGACTTACGTTCTTCCTCATCATAAGCTTTGATGGTAATCTTTTTGTGGGAGTCTATACAATTCTCATCATAACCTAGTTGAGTAAGCAGCTTAGAGGAATAGATATTAAGACCAGCACCATTGTCTATGAGCACTCGGTGGATACGTTTAGGACCTATCATGACCTCTTTATGTAAGGGAGTGTTATGCAGATGGCTCAAAGAGTGATCATCTTCTTTAGAGAAGGATAGATAGTGAGGCAAGGTCAAATGACCCACCATAGATTGGAACTAGTTGAGATTGAGATCCTTGGGAACGTTTGCCTCGGTGAGGGCTTTATCCAAAATCTATCTGTGAGCAGGCAAGATCTTCAACAACTCAAAAATGGTAATCTGAGTGTTGGTTCACTAGAGCTGATCTAAGATGCTATAACTAGTCGAGCTAGCTATAGGGATAGATTTCATGTTCTTGTTGGCAGGGCCAACAACAGTCTTATCCACAGTTTTCTTCAGAGTGGATGTAGAAGTATCGAGACCTTTCAAAACAACTCTTCCTCATGATCGAGTAACCACATTAGCACAGTCTTGAGGTTGTTCAGATTTAGATGAATGAGATGTGGAACTACGCAAGATGAAAGGAGTCTTAGTTTTGGGAGCATCACTGCTCCCCTTAATAGTAATCACATCACAATACTCTATCTCAACAGGTTCGATCATACCAATAACATTGTCATCATTAGTGTATGTGTAATTGATTTTAGCATTAGTATTCTTAGCATTTGAAGACTCGCCCTTCTCATGAGGAGGAAAGGGATCCTTAAATGCTTGATGATCTGAATTCTTGTTATGGTCATCCACAATAATGTCACCACTATCAATCAAATCTTGGACCTTATGTTTCAGCTGAAGACAAGTAGAAGTCTTATGACCCTTATTCTAGTGATAGTCACAATAAGCATTGTCATTCCACCAATGAGGTCGTGGTTGTGGGTCATAGAGATGCTTTTCCAAAGGAGTAAGAATCTGATTCTGCACAAGAGTTTTATAGACCACATCCAGTGGTTCTCCCAAGGAAGTGAATTTGCGCTTGGGTCGAGATGCCCAAGGTTTGTTTCTAGAAAACCTCAAAGGTTGTTGATTTTCCACCAAAGGCTTTTTAGCCACCTTAACTGCTTGTATAGTGGAAGAGAGATTAAAAAAAAACTTAGCAGGTTTCGGGGTCACATAGTCCACCACTCCATCATTCACAATGTCTCTATTCTTGTTAACAAACTTCCCTTTATCCTTATTTGAGTTTGAAGATCCTTGTTTGTTGTCTTTACTCAAAGTCAATTCACCTTTCTTGATCATAAAGGCCTCTATTCGCACTGCTTGTTTAATCATGCTATCAAAGGTTAGAGGACCTTGTAATTGTACTTGGTATCTGAAGTCTAGGACAAGATTATCTAATAAAATGTCAAGTCTCTCAGACTCTGGTAGCTTGTGAGGACACCTTGTACATAATTGTCTCCACCTTTGGAGAAATGTTAGGAAAGATTCTCCTTGTCACTGTTTTAAATTGCAAAGATCTTAGATGTTGACTGAATGCTAAATATTATGTGAGTAATGTTGGAGAAATAGATTAGCCATTTCGTCAAAAGTCTTTATGTCAGTGGGCAATTTAGAAAACCATTCCATAGTTGGTCCACCCAAACTATGAGGAAATAGGTGCATAAGATAGGTTTGATCGTGCATGAATTCCATAGATAATGTGCCAAAATCCCTCAAGTGATCTTGGGGATCAGTTGCACCTAAGTATTTTTCATATTTAGGGAGCTCTACACCTCTAGGGAAAGGTGGCATATGAAGACTTCTATCGAAGGGGAAAGGACAAATACTTTCCATTGTGAATTGTTGGGCGGGTTTGTCCTTATTCTTCATAAGTTGGCTAATCTGATCTTGCATGTCTCGGACCATATTTTGCAACTTTGCGGTCTTAGTTTCTTCTTCCTTGGCCACGAGTGTTTCAACTTGAAAATTTGAGGGTAACTTGGCCCCTTGTTTAGCTAACTCAAGGAAGTATTTTTCCTTCTCCTCTAGAAGGAGGATCTCCAACATCTTAATAAGACCCTTGTTTGCTTTCATAGCGTCTATGTCATTTTGAGTTATGGTGTCATCACCATCATTTCCAAGGATCTCATAAATACTTGGGACTTGATCTTGAGTCTGATCATAAGGAGTAGGATGATAAAGATACATTGGTTGACCTCCTTGAGCTTTGTTTTGAGCTTGATATTGATCATCTTGGGTTTGATCATGGCATTGCTCATTTCAAGGTTGGGAATGACATTGGTCATTGGAAGATTGACCAAAATTTTGGTTGTTTTTGGATTGATCATAAGTTTGGCTCTATTTTCCTAGTTGAAAATTGAACGGATCTCCCATCTTGTCAACGAAGGACTGAGCAGCAATTGAAGCCTCAGTAAAGTGATATGAATGATGTCGAAAAGGCACAGCTAAGGTAACTTTTGATGAATGAACAGGATCAAAATATTTAACAAATTCAGATGAGAAGATATCATCAACAATATCACTAGGTTCAAATGAGTCACTATTTTCAGCAGGATCAACAGGCACGATAATAGGATTAGTCTGAGGAAAAGGCCTTTCAAAGTTACGAAACAATGAATTGTTTTGGAAGAATGAGTTGTCTTGACCTTGGAATGAGAAACCAAGTTGCGCTTCAAACAATAGATTAAAACACTCTTGGAACATTGGAGGTGATTGAGATGAGCTATCTTTCAAAGTACTCAACGAAGAACTTGAAGATCCCTCACAAAGTTTAGATTTCGTAACAGATTTGGGATGATCTATTTCTTGATTAGGAGGTTCGCTTCTACCTTGACTAGTATTCTGAATGGGATAAGTTTTGCCACTTCTAGTCGTGATAGTCATAGATGAAGATGAAATGAGAGAAGACTCAGGATAATGCAAAAACTTTATCTCTAGGAACAATGAAAAGGAGATAAAGGCCAGAATAGCCAAGATGTGAGATGCACCTGGTACAAATCATCAGAAGTATGGCTAGAACAGTCAAGATAAGACTATCACAATGTGAGGTACAAAAGCATAAAGAGATGAGATAAAAATCAAGGAGACAAATGAGAGTTTAAGAAAAATCAATTGGTTCGCAACTCAAGACACTTAGTTTCTAACAATGAACGATAGGAAAATAGACAAACAGACCTCAGACAAAAACTAGATCAGATAAAAAGTCAACCAGTCAATGGGAAATAAGCCTTTGTTTTGAAAACTGGGGTACAGGTTTGTGCGAGAAAGTACTCAGCCACACGAGAGAATGAAATCTCACGCGAGAAAGTGCTCAATTTCTGAAACTTTGCACGGGAAAAAGATAGTGTTCGATAGTTTAATGCAAATTTTGAGATAAAAGATAGTTTTCAGGATAGCATAAATCGTTCTTAGATAGGAAATCTAGTTTCCAAATAGTGTAAAGGATAGTTTGATCAACAACCTCAGT
Organism: Chamaecyparis obtusa; assembly: GCA_027943335.1. Lineage (NCBI taxonomy): Eukaryota > Viridiplantae > Streptophyta > Pinopsida > Cupressales > Cupressaceae > Chamaecyparis > Chamaecyparis obtusa. The sequence goes on along the minus strand of BSBK01000139.1, from coordinate 430,526 downwards.
TTAAAGGTTTCAAGCATTCATTCACAAGCATAGAGGTTTGATCAAGCAATGGTGACACAAGAAGTAGTCAAAGATAGACCTACCAAGGACAAAGCAACTTGGTAGTATCGGGGGAGTCTTTGTTTAATCATGATGGACAAGTTGAAGACTTGATAACAAACACATAGTTATCCCTACAAAAAAAAATGGTGAGAAGCCAAAACCTTTGCCCCACTGCTTATGTGCATGCGTGCACCTCACACAGCCATGTTACCCCCTAAAGGGCACCCATGTTTTTGGTGTTTCCAAGGACTCAATAGTATATGTTCAAAGGTTACCCTTGTGGTAGGGGCCAGTGTCATATACCACCTCCAAGCATCTAGGTGCATGTCTATGGTGGGAATCTACGGGAGAGATTCTTCCCCCTCCCTGTGCAAAGATTATGACTCCTTTCAGACCGGGTAGGAAACTAACTAGGGAAAGTTCTTAGTGGGCTTCTGTTCACACTAACCTTTAGTGCCCCCAATACAGGGCTAGGGCCTCATAGCCACACCGACACTTGAAAGTCATACACCCCCCAAGCAGGGCTAGGAGTGGCACCACTCAGTACAACAGATGGAGCCTTCTCAAGATGATGTGGAAATCAAGAGAAGGAAGTTAACATGGTTTTGGAGTCTTTAGACTCAACAAAACATTCTTTATTATAGTGAGGTGAAATCATCGGCGATAGGTACGTACTCACTTGGGTTGTTCCCGGAGGTTCAACTTTCGGTAGGCCCTCTAAAGGTGACACAACTTGGTTTAGATCTGAGGGTTTGATTTTTTTGTTTCTCTCAAAGAGAGAAGAGCATACTTCTCTACCTCTTCACTTCACCCAAACACATCAAGCAAATTCATCACTGAGTTAGCTTCACTTCACCAAATCCACAAGCTTTTGGGTTTCTGGTTCTCTCAAAGAGAGAAGAGCATAATCTCCTAGCAAGTAGAAGTGTTAAAGATTCACTACCTTTCTCTGCTTCCCCAAGTATCTATCATTCTATCATTCTAGCAACATCTGGGTCTCAGTTTCATCTATGGGTGTCAATTCCACGTAATGAAGAGCCTATTCCCCTACTTTGCTATCAGGACCTTTAAGAAATTTTAATGGAGCCCTAATTAGACTATGTGAATGAAAGTAAGAAAAAAAACACAATGTTTTAAAAGTTCTTCGACAATCGTCCTGCAAGCAAACCGTTAGAAATTTTTATGATCTTCAACAAAGCAACTTGCAGACCACTTTTATGCTGTGATAAAAATAGAGATATAAAATAAACAGTGAAAACCAAATGTTAGGAAAAAACAACAGAAAATTACAGAATCTAGAAATTTTAATTGTCTGACAAAGAAACTTCGCGCAAGAAAGTACCAGGGTTTATGTGAGAGAGTACAATGTCACGCGAGAGAGTGCTACAGTGAGAAAAACTTCATGCGGTATGCTCAGGAATCTCACATGAACTTCTGTACATAGAGAAGTACAAATGTACGACAGATTGCAGAATTCAAAAAAAAAGTTTAAAATCAATGAGGCCAGAAATCAAGTTTTCTGCCCCACGGTGGGCACTAGAATGTATATAGCTGAATGTGGACCTCTAATCCAACTACACACACAACATAGTCATCACTCACACAATCAAATTATGAGAATGAGTATGGATTACTCAATTCAAAATTCATGGTGAAGTGACCTGTTGCCTCCTAATTAATCAGGGTGTTTAATTACTCTCAGATTGGAGAGCCAACAACCATCAAACCGAGTTAATATGGAGGATTTGAAAGCTAGAATGATAAGTAAAATGAGATTAAACTGAGAATGAAGATGTAGTTTATAATCTAGAATGGAGTGCAAATTTTAATCTAAGATCTTGAAGTAAATATGAAATGCAGATTTTAATCTAAGTAACTAAAATAGAGATGCAAATTAAACTAAGAGCAATGAAAAAAATAATCTACTATGAAAATGCAATTACACTAAAATGAGAAGTAAACTAATTATGCAATAAGCTTGAAAGATATGAAAATAAATGAGACAGAATTTCGCTATAGTTTATGTACTCTCAAATTGCTCTCTTTTTTAATGAAGGAGAAGGTTCATTAAATAGACAAGCCCGGGGAGAGAATGAAGAGGTTCTTGAAAATGAACGATTGCCTCTTCATTCCCAATTGAGACACATATTGAAAGATTTATTTAATTAAGAGAATGAAATATTGCCACATATGGGTGACCGTTCGAGTAATTTGAATTATTAAATTCAAATAAAGAGGTGTCCATTCAAATAACTAAATAAGATTAATTCCCTTTTTTATGTGTATTAGCTAAAGGGGGTGGATTTTAATTTAATTTAAAGCACTTAGGACTTTAGAATTAAATTAATTTATCATAGGGATTATTTAGCTAATAAAGTCTAATACTTAGAAATTAATTACAGTGTGAGATTAATGAAAATTAGGGTTTTTGCAATTGACATCAAGTTAAAATAAAGTCAAGTAGGAGAGAGAAAATTGCCTAGTAAAATAGGACTTTGAAGATGAAATTGAAGAAAATGCACCAAAATTGATTGAAATTATTAGGTGCCAATTTTGGGATATTACACAAGCTTCTATGAATAAGAAAATAAAATTCAAATTTCATTACTTGCAACTACAACATTAGAGAAAAGTTGAATTTTATTTATGCCTTGATGGATATCTATACCGTGTCATAAATCTCCCATTTTGACATAGGATAAGAGCATAGTGATAGAAGATAGATCCATTTTGTGCATAACCTGAAGTCATCGTATTCCATGAGTGCATCTTTTGAGAATTTTTTTCGAACATTTCAAGGGACCAATAGTTCTACAATTAAATCATCATAACTTTCCCATTACTTAACAATCACAGTTGGCACGGACTCTCTTCAAACTCACAATACATTACATGTGTAGTACAAAACTCATGAGATTCTAAAGAAGGCCTCACTCTTAATCAGCCAAATCTTCCTTGCACCACACAAAAAATTGTGTGATAACTATGTCTACTCCAACCTTAATTGTTTAATAATTCATCATATCAGATAAAGTATGTTTAAGAATTGTTGGGACCGGTCCTTTGGCGTGTATTAAATAGAATATAATTTTTAGCATATTATTATCACTCTATTTCTTTGTTGTAAACATGTCATTAGTTCAGTTTTGTAAACAAAAATTTGCTTAAATGCATTTAAAATTATCTTCATTGTCTTCTGATTGTCTAAATGCTTCTTTATTTGTCAGACAATTAATACATGCTAGTATATAAAGAAGACAATCAAAAGACAGTGAAGATTTGTCTGATCAATAGTCTACAAAATTAGACCTTTATTTGGCTAGGTCAAATCTTCCTTCGTGCTAACAGTCTACAAAAATAGACCTTTATTTTAAATGCATTAAACACAAAAAAAATTACAAAATTGAACCAATGGCATGTTTATAACAACTATCATAACTTGCAAGCAAAATTCCAGTGCCCTCTTCCCTCTTCACGCACGGTGCCTTCTTTGCAGCTCACAAAAATTACAAATGAGTGTTTCGTTGATTTTGAGTGCCTTTAATTGAATATAACAAAGTAAATTTAAAATTCATTACTTGCAACTACAACATTAGAGAAAAGTTGAATTTTATGTGGTACAAGGAAGATTTGGTTGATTAAGAGTGAGGCCTTCTTTAGAATCTCATGAGTTTTGTACTACACATGCAATGTATTGTGAGTTTGAAGAGAGTCTGTGCCATGTGTGATAGAACCTACTTTATCTAATATGGTGCATTTTAAAACAAATTAAGGGTAGAGTAGTTATTACTTAGTTTTTGTGGGGGTCAATGAAGATTTGTCTGACAAATAGTAGGTTCATGAAATCATTATACTATTTTTGTTATATTTACATGTTCATGAAATCATTATACTATTTTTGTTGTTAATAAAGTCAAGAAATTGACTGGTCTTGGTGACTGTAGCTGGTAAAGGGGTACAGTTAGTGGATTAAGGGTTGTAAACCTCTATTATGTAAATAATGAACTTTGAATCTTCCTAAAGAGTTTTCCAATGTTAAAAAATCCCAATATTTATGAACAAAAATGTAAGCATTAGGGTCATTCTTAGAGTTTCATGAAACTTAGATGAATTTTGCTAACTTGAAATTTGTCTTTGAACATTAAGTGTTTATTATGTATGCCTATACCTCATATAATCCAAAAAAATCTTCAACACGAGGATTTTGGTAACTTAAAGGGCCTTAGTGACTAAATTTGAGTTGAGAAACTTCGGTGTCTAAAACTACATTGTTTTCAACCAGTCAATAGATTTTAGTTTGTCTTGATGGTTTTCTTCCAAGATTTCACCCATTTTTGTCGACAAAATTTTCATTCACTATAGATTCTTGGGATTATATCCACCTCAGACATGGTAGTAGGCTAAGCTTTCCTATTCCTTATGTTTGGTCTAGAATAATCTACCTTGGAAGTGAATTGAATATGTTAGATCCTTAAGGCATACCTTTTACATCTTCCCTGTAAGTGAATTAGATAGATTAGTTCCTCATGATTTATCTTCATGTTTAAACTTTAAAGTGCTTTTTATAGGGTTCTCTCCCAAGGATTAGTTAATGCATATGTAGCCTAGTTTGGAGCTAACTTGACATCCTCAATTTATGCAAGGGTTTCTTAGGATTTTCTCTTGTTATCTCTTTTCCTTTCCTCGTGTATGCTAGAGGAATGGAGAGAAGGTTAATGATCGATCAAATATCATATGAAACTATGTAAACCACTTTTAGTAATAAAAAATGTAAATTTAATGTATATTGTCAGTCTTTGTTGTAGGGGTACAGTCAGAGGGTTCATTGACAAAATGATTCTTTGAATGGTTACTATGAATATGAATGATTTGATATAGCATATTACTCATTTTACTTGAAGTTTGGAATAGCTTGTGTAAGGGTGAAAGTACTTTTGATCATTTTTTGTCATGATTGTTCATGTACACGGTCAGGAAATGTAACTGTCTAATGATTATATGTATTGTTGAATGGATTAAATACTTTATTCTTGGTAAAAATGAATGGAAGGAATAGTGTTGGTGTTAGGTTTCATTTATTATTAAATTCAATGGTTTCCAAGATGTGTTGAGGAGTTTTCTCTTTGTTTAATGTTAACTGTTCTTGCACCACTCATACAACAGTGAAATGCTATGTGGAAGGGATGGTTGATAGTGTTCCTTGAGGGAAGGGGGATTGTGAAAGACTTGTTATCATTTTATTGTGTATTTCCAATATGTTTGAATGCAGGGCAGACCAGGAGAATGAAGGATCACTCACTGATTGCATGATAACCCAGTTTCAAAGGGTCACTAGTTGAAGGGACAGTCAAGGTCCAGATGATTGGGCCATTGGAGGACCCTATTTCTTTGTATTAATTTCTATTCAAATTGGATGCATGGATTTCTTGTGAATTATCACCTACTATGTATCCTGCAACTGCATCCATAAATCTGCATATACTTCTCTAGGGTTGTAAGCCACTTAGGGAAAAAAATAGAGAAAATAAATCAAAATCATTCTTTGTCCTATTTCCTTTTAACAAAGTCTCAACTATCAATGATATAATACATTTTATTCCCTAAGCTTTTAATACAAATGGCACCTAGCTAGAAGCTCACGAGCTGTCCATTTGATAACCACAGTCAATATTTCAAAAAAATTGATATCCTTGATAATGGAGTTAAATTTTAACATTTCAACATATGCACAAGCACCAATAACATCAAATAATGGAGTTAAAGGATGGGCTAGGGCACAACACCAGTAGAAAGTGGTCATTTCAGTGAGCATCTCAGCAATATACAATGGCGTCATTAAACATGCTAGTAATATCAACAAACATGAATTCAAACATTTCAAAATAGTGAATCGATATCCTTGAGTACAAGCATCAATAACATCAAATAATAGAGATAAAGCACGGGCTAGGGCATGACACCAGTAGAATGCGGTCATTTCAGAAACCATTCATGATCAAATAAAATGCAATGCATTTGAAATTTGTGGTTGAATATGATGCCAGAGGCTCGAAAAATGTTGCCCGTCAAAGATACCAATAAAAGATGAAGAAATCACATACCTTCTCTCACGCTCATCTTTGACCCACTCGTTTTCTCTTGCTCCTTTTCTCAACAATCGAAATAAAAATGATTTGGGCATTTCACTTTTTTTCATCTATACCCCGAAACTGTCAGAATTCCAATGGTATATTTAAAACCCATTGAAATATCGACACCATTGGGGCCTATTACAAAAAAAAACACCAAACTCATAAAAAAAAACATCCGCCGAAAGTTTCTGTCGAAATTTGGCCCCAAATGTAGTAGTATCAAATGAAAGTGTATAGGGTGAAAGAGTATTAAAAGAGAGAATACCAAATGAAAGAGCATCAAATTCAAAAATATTGAAAAAGAAGAAAATCCAAAAATATCAAAAAAGTAGAAAATCCAAAAACATCATAAAGATGAAATCCAAAAATAGTGAAAAAGAAATCCTAAAGAAATCAAAAGCAATGGAAATGATATCATGAAGAAAGAAAAAACATTCAAATATGGATCCTGAAAAAAATTGGTTATCTTGGTGAAAACCTAGAAACATGCACCTTAGTAATATAAAAAAGATCAAAAAATCAAAAATGGAAAAGAATCAAGAAAGTGGAAAAATACAAAAAAAGATAAAAAGTGCCTTGGTGAAAACCTAGAAATAGGCACCTTGGTAGAAAAAAAGAGAGGAAAAATGATTAAAGTGCCTTGGTGAAACCCTGGTAAAATAGGCACCTTGGTAGCAAAAAAAAAAGTAAATCAAGAGAAAAAGAGCAATAAACTCAAGTGGTGAAAACCTAGTAAGTAGGCGCCATTTTCCCCTAAGTTAACCCTAATTTATGTCAAGCCTAATTGTATTTTCCATCTACATATTTTTGTCATCCTTCTATATATTCTTACATTTTCCATCATTTGTACATAGCCATAATAAACTCTTAGAGCTGCATTTGCATACCCAAGGCTTTTGTCATGGTTTTGAAAGTTGTCTAAGTCCAACATCATTATTGAATCAAATTGAGGGCAATAATACAAAAACTAAGTAACTTCATCAAGTAGACACAAATTTGCACAAATCAATGCATCAAACCAAAAACTTGACAATTGAACCTTTGATCCATATCAATTTCTAATTCAAATTTGATCTTGAACTCAAACTTTGACACATTTGATCCTTGAACTTGATTTGACTTATCTTAATTATGATTAAAAATACAAACATAGATTAAAATGGATGAAGTTCTACTAAACTATGGATCCGACAAAAAAATCAATGATGTTCAATGTGTTACTTGGTTTTTGAGTCATATTTTTAGCAAATCAATGATGTCTTTTGACTAGATAAGTGATGATAAAAACATAGTATTTTCTTGATTTAGGCATGACTAATTGTGAGGTTGATTCAACAAAGTATGTAAACTTGTCTAATGACATGAGCATCAAAGAATCATCAAGGACATTTTCATATGCAGACAGTCATATCTTTGTCTGTTTATGCAAAAGGATCCCTTGGACATTTAGATATATCATATCTTAATGCCAAAATCCACTTGCAACATGAAAGCCAACGAAAGCAATATTCATACTTTCATGGTCAAACCAATGAAAGTTGTATAAGTTTAATTATTTAAATCTAAAATAAGAAGGTATTCATACGATCATAGTTGAACCAATGATGGTTGTACCAATTTTATGTTTCAAATAGCTCAATGATGAAAAAATGCACTCCAATGAAAAAGTGATAATTAGTTGCATTCATATATATTAATCTTGCATATAGAATTTTTTGTAGTCAGGGGATAGAGTTAACTTTAATTACATCATCAAGATTCCTTTTGATGGAATATATTTGAATTTAACAAAAAAAAATTAATTGAATATATCAAAAGTTCATCAAAGGTCTAAAATCAAAGATACATCATCAAATGTCTAGAAATGTATATAATAAAATGTCCATCAAGAGTACATCATAAAAATTTGAATCAATGTCAATATTTATCATCAATATTCAATCATGTTGGTCAACTAGGGGAAATCTAACTCTGTTCATCCCATGTACCTACGTATGCACCTAAATCATATCATATGGCTAGGGATATAGGCCTCGGACCATCAATGTTCCAAAGGAAACCTATTTTGAAATCAAGCACAATTTAATAAGCCAAATCATTCATTTGATCATCCAACATCAATCAATCATCCTAGCATCTATCCGACTCATCTTGAGTGCATCGATTTATTCATCTCTCTAGATCTTGAAGAGAGAACTAACAATTTATCAAATCAACTCATCAACCTATTAAACCTATCAAATTGCTATCAATACCAAATCAACCAAATGATCATGGCTAACATCAAACATACTTGATTTTCATCCAACTAGGTCATAGTCATTCAACATTTCAATCGGGGCATTTGCAGAAGTTATTGTTTATCAGGAAATAAATCGAAATCATGATTTTCACCAATATATTGGAAATCAATCAAGAATCTAAAAATCCCACATATTGATCCAAATTTTATTTTAATTCATTTCCCGAGGGGTCATATAATCATCAGGATATTAAACAAAGGCAATCAGTGTACTTTTTGAAATCAAGGACATCGGAAGTAAGAAATTATGAATCATCATTAAGACATCAAAATTGTTTGAAATTGGAATTAGGAAATCACATCAAGGTTGAATCATCAAGAAATCAATATTTCATCATCAAGATCATCGAATTGACAGCAATCATTAGATCAAGTAGCAAATTCAAATTAGACATCAGTCAATCGAACATTCTTTGAACCAACACGCTTTGCACATTGATTCAAAGAGGGGCATTTGTATACACCCAAATATGGTCAAGCAAATTCACCCGAAGTCAAAGCAAGCAATTAATTATTAAAGTGTGAATTAATAGAAAATCAAAGCCAATTGGATTAATTAAATCAAAAGAGATCAAATAATTATATGATTGATTAAATAAAATAATTATATAATTATTTTAATTAATTAAATCTAACCCATTTAAATCAAATGCATGGCTAAATCAATTAATAAATCAAATAATTATCACCCACCACATAAGGACAAAAATCAATCAACCAATGAGGTGAGAATATTTTGATCACATGGATCAAGAAATCTTTTTCTATCTCAACCATTCAAATTGGCTTTGCAATCTTGGCCACTCATTTTGTGATTTTGTCCAAATATTTGAAACCAATAACTCAACTCTCATCTAATCATGGTTAATCTTCACTCTACCCCCTACCCTTTGAAAATACTATAAATAGAAAGTCTTCTAAGAGAAAATAATCCATTATCTTAGTGCATAATTACTCTAGTGAAACTATTCTATTCTTTTTGGAGATCAATTTGAATGAGTAGTGATCATAATATAGCATTTTAGTTTGATTTTGAGCATAATTGAGCATGATTAGGGCAATTAGCATCATAATTCATCCTATCTTTTCAATTCTCATTCTAAAATTGTCATTTTTGAGTGTTCAAGCTGAGAGCATTACTTTAGCTTCCTAGTTAGAGATCCATAAGATATTTATTGGTTTTATTTCAATTCAATTTGTGTAATTAGCTTAATCTTTAACATTTGAATTGTTATTTGATCAAACTAATCTTATGAAGATATCTTACATATATACTAACAATGATATGCATGCTAGTGATTCTAATGATATGTATGAGACTATTGATATTGACAATGATTTACCAGCTATGCTTTCACAAAAGTTATCTATTACAACTAGTAATGAACATAGTGACGTATCTTTATAGCATGGTCCTTTTTTAGAATTGGATATTGTTCCTTTTTTGTGCTTGATGTCTCTTCTCTTGAAATTTTCCCACCTTCCCTAAGCACTATAGACCAAGATATAGGGGAGTAGGTGATACCCTTAATTAGCTCCTCTTGTGCGGTAGAATTTGTGTATTTTATTTTCCTAGTGTGCTTCACCTGTGATGTGCTTCTTATTATATGTTTTGTTTAGATTTCTTTAGATGACCCTTTTTTCTCTATTGGTGCAAGGTGATAAAGGAATCAAAATATCGTAATCATTCTTCTATTTGTTTCTCTTTTTCTTCTATATGTTGTTACATGTTGTGTTTTACATGTGCTATTGTTCATAACAGATCTTTTTTTATTGTTCTCTTAGGATGATGCAAAATGGTAGCACCTATTATTTGTAGTCTCTATGATTCCGTCCCAAAAAGACTCTTCTTTATGACTCTTATGTGTCTTTCTTCCTTTGTGTTGTAGTTTTACTTCCTTTGGGAAATGATGACATTTCATTTGGATATAATATTTACATATTATCATATGATCATACTGACCCCAAAGTTGGTAAATCCATTTTGTGCTCTCTTGTTGTCATGTGCTCATTTCCCTTAATATGTCCTTTCTTGGGGGAATTTCACAATGGAAACATCTCTAGTAGATGCATATATGCTCTGTTAAAGCCATTTCTCTCATTAAGGCATTTGTAATAGCTTTAACATGGGGGCATGCACTCTACTCATATTTTGCACATATGCACTATTTTTGATGCTCTTGTACATTTGGATCCCTTATGGAACACACTCCTTAAGGACTAATCCCCACATTTTCACTTTTGATCTCTTATAGACATGCAAATCCATAAGGCCACATCTCACTTTTTCATATTCCCTTTTGAAGATACAATCCTTAAGGGTGGATCCTCGATGGGTTGACTATCATGGCACACAAACCTTTCTAGACTTCCAATTCCATCTTTTTCAACTTTCCTTTTTGTGTGATTCATAATAAGATAAGCATTCTTACCAGGTCTAGGTAATCGCACTCCTTTCCTATCTCTCTCTTTGTTAGAGATGTCTCTCTTGTCATAGTTTTGAATTTGATGAGGACTTAAGACACTTGGGGACTTGATTTTTCTGTGTCTCCTTACCTTTGGGAAGATCATCTTATGCATTTGATCTACTTTACCGTGAGTATGGTTTTATCTCATACTCCCGCTAAATTGGGAGCTAAATGTATCTTCCTAAAAGTTAGTGTGTATGTAAAATACCTTCATGAGATTAGTTTGTTAAAGAATCAACACAAATTATGAAAATTCAACACTTAATCCTATTGAATTGAAAGTGAAAACAAGAAACTGTTGGAAATATTCAAGACTATCTAGGTTACTGAGAGGGGAGGGGTGAATCAGTAACTTCAAAACTTTTAACAGATTCAGATCTTAATAATATTAGATTGATAATCTGACTGCATGCATGAGTAACAGAAAGAATAAAACATTCATAACACTTAGAACACAGAGATTTGGTGACCCAGAAACCTTCCAAGTAGAAAGTAAAACTGGGGTGGGGATGATACCCACAAAACTTCAATACTGCAATATAAAGTTTGCTGGTTAAGGCTTACAATGATCACTTCTGATGATCTGCCCTGTTAGGAGCAATAAGGACTGCTAGGTCCACCTTGTTAGAGGTTTTACAAACATATAATGAAGTATGCACTCGGTTAAGAGATTTTTACAAAGACTGTTAAGTCTACCTGGTTAAAGGATTTCAAGCTGATTCACCTGTTAGGATGAAATAGTAGATCTCTTACTTGCAACTGTACTTGCTGATTGAGATTCTCTGATGTACTGATCACCTTCTGTGATGGATAGATCTTTGCTGCTTCTTATACTGATGTAGCCCTTTGTAATTCACTTATCTTTGCCTTTCTCTCTTTTTCATACTTCTCTATATCTTCCTCATTTGATATGACACAAAACATTGTTTATATATCAATCTAAGTCAATTCCAAAACAATTACAAAGTTGACTCTTAAACAAGTAAACACAAATATTACTGAGTCAGCCCAAATATAGTTACACGGTTACTGCAAACTAACTCGGTGACTTTCTGATACTCGGCATCCACTGCATTACTCGGCATCATCATGCACTCGGTAGAAGTGGAAGCTCGATCCATACTAACCACTCGATCGTAGTTTCAAACTCGGTAAATACTGGAGACTCGGTAGATAAAGTGTTACTCGGTAGAAACTAAATTTCTTGTTTAACCGTGTAGCACTCGGTAAACACTGTGAAACTTTGCAAGCTCGGTATGCACTGTTCTGCTCGGTAAGCTCTATTCTGCTTAGTATGTACTATTCTACTCGGTATGCACTATTCAAAATAAGTGTTGTCACTAATGACAATCATGCTTAATGCCAACAATCTCCCCCTTTGGCATTAGTGACAAAAACACTTATTACCAAAACTTATATACAAGAATCATGCTGAATCTTTTTTTTTATTTTTCAAAATTTATCATTGTCAAACTGTTGTTTATACATTTCATGACTCCCTTATATAGAGTACTTTCTCTAGAGTACTTTCTCCCCATTTTGTATTACACACCTTAATCTTATACACTTTCTCCTATACATTTTCTCCCCCTTTTTGACAATAATGCCAAAGGTGTATATACAAGTATTTTACAGGGAGAATCCAAAATGTGAAAGAAAATCAGAATGTACCTTTATGATTAGTGCCAGAGTTCTATCCCAATTCTCTTGCAGAATCTTACATGTTTAGAGTGCAATTTGGACTTCTGCAGAGAGTTCAATCATGTGATCTGCAATGGAAAATTGATTTTCATGGAGTAATGCTTTTGAGTGAACAATGTGCTTTTGCATTATGTCCATGATGGGAAGGATCATGTTTTGAATATCTAGCAGTGTTGACCAGATCTTTGTATCTTCTTTTAATAATTCCAACTGCCTATTTGATAGGAATGTGATTTTCATATGATGTGTAGAGCATGAACTAGGTTCAAGTTGCAACTTCTGTACACTGTCCTTCAGATCCTCATCAATCTTATTCAATTTATCCTTGACTTCCTTAGTGAACTCAGCAACATTACATAGCTTAGCAACAAGTGAGGTAACATTGGAATAGGAGGACTCAATATCTGTCAAAACTGAAGATAATTCTGCCTGATTAATAGCTATATGCTGAGCAACATGCTCAAGCACTTTATTGTCAAACTTCTTCTCGGCTTTCTCAAGAATCTTTTCTGACGCAGAGGAATCCTCATGGAACTTGTTTACTGCCTCAGCTAACTGTAACAAAATATGTTGAGAGGAATCAACTTTAATACCTAATGCTTCTGACAAAATATCCTTTGCATCTTCAATAATTTTATATTCCTTGTCCCTTTCTTCTTTTAGTTTCTTCTGCTTTGCTTTCTTTTGGAGGAGTTCACCAATGTTTTGCATTTGGTCTGCTGAAAGATTTGCAAAGTCTAATTTTGGAATCTCTATCTCCTCATCTAAGTCTATATCCTCTTCTACATTCTTACTCAAAAACCTTGTACTCAGTTGAGCCTTAGGATCAACTGTTATTGCACTTAATGCCTTTGTAGAAGTTATTGTAGACATTGTAGGACTAGCTGTGAAAAATGATAAACTACCAACTGGAATACTTGAAGGGCTCAAAACTGAAGTATTCACAATTGTAGAATCAAAAACTGAAATACTTACTAAAGTATCCAAAACTGAGGTACTTACTGCTGGAAAACTTGATATGGAAGTAGGTACTGAAGTAGATACAGGAGACTGCAACTCGATAAAAGAGGTGGTAGTCATTTCTGTCGATGATACATTGAGTTGTGCTAGTGATGATTTGACATTTGATGTATCTGTGGAAGTTGTCACAATCATACTTAAAGTTATCTTCGTGCTAGGTGTAGCAACTTTTGCTGGAGAGTGAGGAAGTGAGGCAATGACTTCTACAGCTATCCGAACAATATTATCTTCCTCATCACTTTTCTTGTCTACCTCGGTATCTTCTTCATGTTCATCACTGTCATCATCAATATCCTTGATTATCACAGTTTCGGCACTTGGTTTGTGAAGATTATAGATGTTTTTCCATGTGGCAGTGGCACTCTTCACAACTGACTCAATATCTTTGATCAAAATCAAACAACTATTGAATTTGAGTGTCAACTTATTTTCATTATCTATCAATGCCTTATTAATTTCAGCATTTTTCAAACTTGGCATTAATTGCCTCAAGGTTTGAGCATAGATGTCCTTGACAGTTTGTCTTGCATTGGACCATCTCAACTTAATTTTATTCAGCAGAATTCCTGGGATTTGAGAAGCTATCTCTTCAGGTGAGTATTTCCATTTTCCTATTTTCTCGACAACAGCATCTTCAATTTCCTGCTGCTCTTCCTCAAATCTGATTTCATATTTGAGAGATTTGAAGTTTACAATTCCAGATCCTCCTCTCAAATCCTTGATCTTTTCTTTTAATGAAGGAGGAGGCCTTTTGAATACTATTTCTTCACTGTCTTTGCCTGCCTTGCCTCTTGCACTCCTTCTTGTAAATACTGCAGAGGGTTGCTTGGGTGCCTTGGTGATAATTACTTTTCCTTTCTTCTTTGCTGGTACTTTTTCTTCTTCCTCCTCATCCTTTTTCTCTTCTTCTTCTTCAAAGCCCTCTCCTTTTTCCTCGGTTGACATTAGAGGTGTGCTAGCTTGTATTTTGGCCATCCTCTTTCTTCCTTTGTTAACCGCCTATGGAAGCTTTATACTAAGCTCAATTCTCTCCTTAGCTTCTTCATATGTCCCAAAATATGGTGCCTTTGGATTAACAGGTTGATTAATTAGGGCTTCAATAATATTCTTAGTTTCATCAATATTTACCTCATAGAGAAGAGGTTTCACATGTACAATCCTTGGTTTTGCTGCCTGTATATACAGATTATCACAGTCCACCATGAAACAAATACCATCTTTGTAATCTTCCACCAATTTCTGTGGAATCTGGAATCTATTGTTCATTTTCTCTTTAAATGATTCAAAATAGTTATCCATTATGCTTTCAAAATTGTCACCCATTTCTGAAATGTATTCATTCATCTGATAAAGAACCGGCACATCTTTTCTCCATACTACCGTGCCTTTTGATGGGAAAAACTTTTGAGCATAGAAAAATAAACAAACCAACAATGAGCCAAACTTACATGGATTGTTCTTTGAGGTTTGGATGCTCTCCATGTTCTTGTTGAACTGTTTCAACAAAAGATCTGCTAGGTCAAATGACAGATTGTTCTTTACAATTTTATACGCTAGGTCAACTGCTTCACACGGAACACTGTTCTGCCGACTTGAACTGTATATCTTGTGAGCTACGATATGTATACCAAACTTCAATTCTACATTAGTAATTCTGCTTATCTTCATACCTCTACCATCCCACTCGGCTAGGGTTTTCTCTTCCAGTTCTGTCTGACCTAAGGTTTTTGTAGATTTTGCCTTGTCGAGCATGGGAAGACCAGTGATTCAGTGAATCATCTTCTCCGTAATCTCTACTGGTTTCTCAAGCCATATTTTACCTTCATGTACTCGGCTGAGGATATATCTGACCCATTTTATCTGAAAAATCCGAGGCAAGTGTGTGATGTGAACTAAACCCTTAACTTCCAAATGTTGATGCTCCGGTTTGAGAACACCATCGACACATAGTTCCTCATGAATAGTATCTATCTCTAGGGTTCCAAGCTCTTGAATTGTACACTTAAAATGACTGTGAATATCGTTAATAAGGAGTACCTTAGGAGGGATCCGAGATTGAGCTCCACTCAGGTCTAGGGTTCCGACAACTGCGGGCACAAGTTTGAAATCTGGTGCTTTCCATTCTCCATGAACCAACATTTCTAAACCTTTCTTCACTTTAGCACTGGATGATGCCATGGTAGCTCGGTGAACACAGTAAATTCTTTGAGGAAAGAGAATATCTTGTTGAAATATGCTTCGAAACGCTTGATTGCACTAGGAGACTTTTGTTCGCGGTGAATAGTGAACTTGATTTCACTCCTTTTGTTAAAACTTTGTCATTAATGCTCAGTATGAATTAGGGTATTGAATTAGACAGGTTGTCATCCACTATGAATTAATTGCTTAGTGAAGACTCCGCAACTCGGTGATCATACGAATTCATACTTCTCTAACCTTACTCGATAACCAAATGAAGTTAGGTTACTCCCGACCTTGCTCGGTGGTAACTGATACCGACCTTCTTGTGATCCTGCTGTATCTTGCATACTGATTTGGATCTATCTTCCTTTCAGTTCAGGAACTATTTTGGAATATGTCTATGAAGATACAGTTCCAGTGCTTTCTTGGAGACTAGTTAGAGCTCATAGAGCCACTCCCTTCATTAGTGACTTCAGGATTGGTTTGCTCGGTAGGTTTAGGAATCCACTTCTGTCTCATTTGCTTCCTAATGTTATTTGCTTTTGCTTTCTTTTCATCTTCAATTTTGCCTAAATTCATGCAGTTTTTAGCTATGTGACCAAGCTTAGTGCAATTATAACATCTAATGGTAGAATCCCTTTTTCTCAAGTGGTGCCTTACACAATTCATACCAATGTGTCCATATTCTCCACAGTAATGACATCTACACCAAGTGTTGTAATCCCAACCAAACATTGCTTTAATAATTTATTCCGCTGGATTGGGTGTTTTAGTTCTGCATTCTGATGCCTTATGACCTTGTTTGCTACATTTGTGACATATGCCTTTAAATCTTGGTTTCTCCTTGCATTCATTTGCTTTATGACCAAGCTGATTGCAATTGTAGCATTTTCCATTGAATTTTGTTTTTCCATTGCTCCAACATTTGTTTGAAGTATGACCAATTTTGCCACAGTGATTACAAGTAGGTTTCTGATTCTTTTGAGTACCTTGTTTGGAGGATTCACCTTCCTCTTTGTATCCAAGTCATGCTTTTCCTTTTTGCCTATGAAGGTTTTGTTCATACACCTGATTCATATCTTCTTGAGATTTCAACATTCTCTCATTGATTTGCCTTTCAGCATCTAGCTCACTCATCACTCTTAAATTGATTTTCTTTTCAAATCTTAGCTCTTCTCTCATATTTTCATTTTCTGATCTTAGAGTCAAGATTTCTTCATTTGCATTGGAGATTTGATCAATAAGATTTTCTAGCTGAAGGTTTTTATTCTGGATTTCATTGTTCTTTCCATCTATTTCATCTTTCATCTTGTTTCTTTGTTCCAAGACTTCACAGAATCTTGTTGACTGAATTTCCTGTTCTCTTTTCAATTTTCTCACTTCTTCTTGCAGAGATCCACTCTTTTCTAGAAGTTCTTTGATTGCATTGTTTGCTTCATCTGAGCTTCTTGAAGGGAAAAAGTCTTCAATATTTTCTTCAACATACTGGTGGTCATTGATCTGATTTGCAAGTTCCTTCCTTCTTTTTAGGGAAATGGAAAGATGCTCTCTTGCTTCTTTGAGTTGAGTTATGGCCATTTCCAGATCTAGCTTTTCATTCTCAATTACTTTGTTCAGTCTGAATATCTCCATTGTCCTGAATCTTTTCTCAAGCTGTCAAACTTTATTCTGAGATCCACTGAGCTCTGATACCAATTGTTGGAAATATTCAAGACTATCTAGGTTACTGAGAGGGGAGGGGTGAATCAGTAACTTCAAAACTTTTAATAGATTCAGATCTTAATAATATTAGATTGATAATCTGACTGCATGCATGAGTAACAAAAAGAATAAAACATTCATAATACTTAGAACACAGAGATTTGGTGACCCAAAAACCTTCCAAGTAGAAAGTAAAACTGGGGTGGGGATGATACCCACAAAACTTCAATACTGCAGTATAAAGTTTGCCGGTTAAGGCTTACAATGATCACTTTTGATTATCTGCCCTATTAGGAGCAATAAGGACTGCTAGGTCCTGTTGGAAATATTCAAGAATTAACCGAGTTACTGAGAGGGGAGGGGTGAATCAGTAACTCTGAATTTTCTTTCAATTACAGATGTATTAACATATAGTTCACCTTTTTCCTTATGCATATAGAAAGCATGAAACTTAAAAGCATTCACAACAATGACACATAGATTTGGTTACCCAGAAACCTTCCAAAAAGAAAGTAAAACTGGGGTGGGGATGAAACCCACAAAGCTTTAGTACTATAGAATAAAGTTGGCCGGTTAAGGCTTACAATTGATCACTTCTGATGATCTGCCCTACTAGGAGCAATAAGGATTGCTAAATCCACCCTGTTAAAGGATTTACAAACATACAATGAAGTATGCACTTAGTAAAGAGATTTTACAAAAGACTGTTAAGTCTACCCGGTTAAAAGATTTTAGTACTGATTCACCTGTTAGGATGAAACAGTAGATCTCTTGCTTTGCAACTGGATTGCTGATTGAGATTCGCTGATGTACTGATCACCTTCTGTGATGAATTTTTCTTTGTTGTTCCTTATACTGCTGTAGCCCTTTGTAATTTGCTTATCTCTACCTTTCTTTCTTTTTCACATTCATACTCATTTTATTACATCTTGACATTTTTACAACATTGTTTATATACAAGTCTAAACAATTAATTACAATTACAATTACAAAGTCGGCTTGACAAATAAACATAAGTGCCACTAAGTCAGCCCAAGTATGGTTACACGGTTCCTGCAAACTAACTCGGTGACTTTCTGATACTCGGCGTCCACTGCATTACTCGGCATCATCATGCACTCGGTAGAAGTGAAGGCACGGTTCATACTAACCACTCGGTAGGTTTTGAACTCGGTAAATACTGGTGACTTGGTAGACATAATGTTACTCGGTTTACACTGTCCTGCTCGGTTTGCACTATCTTGTTCGGTTTGCACTATCTTGCTTGGTTTGCACTGTCTTGCTCGGTTTGCACTGTTCTGCTCGGTTTGCACTGTTCTGCTCAGTTTGCACTCAGAGTGCAAATAAGTGTTGTCACTAGTGGCAATTCTGCTTAATGCCAACAATCTCCCCCTTTGGCATTAGTGACAAAAACACTTATTGCCCAAAACTTATATACATGAACCATGCTGAGTTTTATTTTTGATTTTTCAAAATTTGTCTTTGTCATAGGGCTTTATACATTATCTCCCCCTTTCAATGTGCTAACTTTTTCTTCTATACAAATCTTCTTCTATACATATCTTCTTCTATACATATCTTCCCCTTTTTGACGATAATGCCAAAGGTGTATATACAAGTGATTTACAGAGAGAATCCAAAATTTGATAGAAAATCAGAATGTACCTTCATTATTAGTGCCAGGGTTCTGTCCCAATTTTCTTGTAGAATCTTGCATGTTTGGATTGCAATTTAGACTTCTGCAGAGAGTTCAATCATGTGATCTGCTATAAAGAACTGATTGTCATGAATCAATGTTTTGGAATGTTCAATGTGCTTATACATTGTATTCATGATGGGAAGGATCATGTTCTGGATGTCTAGCAGTGTGGACCGGATCCTTGTGTCTTCTTTCAGTAGATCTAACTGCATATTTGATAGGTATGAGATTTTCATGTGATGAGCAGAGCTTGAACTTGGTTCAAGTTGCAGCTTCTGTATGCTAATCTTCATATCCTCATCCATTTTATTCATTTTATCCTTGACATCCTTTGTGAACTCGGCAATATTGCACAGTCTGGCCAAAAGAGAGGTAACATTCGAATAGGTAGATTCAATGTTTGACAAAACTGAAGACAATTCCACTTGATTAATAGCTATGTGTTGAGCAATGTGCTCAAGCACTTTATTGTTGAATCTCTTCTCGGCTCTTTCAACTAACTTTTCTGTCCCAGATGAATCCTCATTGTATTTATTTACTGCTTCTGCTAATTGTAGCAAAACATGTTGAGAGGAGTCTACTTTAATACCTAATGCATCAGACAAAATGTCCGTAGCATCCTTAATGATTTGATATTCCTTGTCTCTCTCCTCTTTAAGCTTCTTTTGCTTTGCTTTCCTTTGGAGGATTTCACCTATATTTTGCATTTGGTCTGCTGATAGATTTGCAAAATCTAATGTTGGAATCTCTATTTCTTCATCTAGGTCTATATCCTCTACTATATTTTTACCCAAAAATTTTATACTCGATTGAGCCTTAGGCTTATCTGTACTTAATGCCTTAGTAGTAGTGACAGTAGACATAGTAGGACTGGCTATAGAGACTAGCATACTGTCTACTGGAGAACTTAAAGTATTTACACTTGTAGAATCAAAAACTGGAATACTTACTACTAGAAAACTTGATGAAGTGGGAGACTGCAACTCGGTAGAAGAAATGGTGGTTGCTTCTGTTGTTGCTATAGGTGATTGGACAAATGTTGAAGTTGTCACAACCATGCTTGAAGGTGTCTCTGGGCTAGATGTAGAAACTTTTACTGGAGAGGTAGGAAGTGATGCAATGACTTCTGCCGCTATCCTCATAGTATCATCTACCTCAGTGGCTTCTTCTTGTTCATCACTGTCATCTTCAATGTCTTTTATTATTACTATTTCAATACTCAGTTGGTGAAGATGGTATATGTTCTTCCATGTGGCATTTGCAGCCTTCACAACCGATTCAATATTGTTGATCAGAATCAAACAAGTATTGAACTTTAGTGTCATCTTATTTTCATTTTCCTTCAATGCCTTCTTTATTTCATCATTTTTCAAGCTCGGCATTAACTGTCTCAGGGTTTGATCAAATATGTCTTTTACAGTTTGCTTGGCATTGCTCCATCTCATTTTTATTGGATCTAATAGAACTGCTAGAACCTGTGGGGCTAATTCATCAGGAGAGTATTTCCACTGTCCCATCTTTTCAATAACAACATCTTCTATTTCCTTTTGTTCTGTTTCCGATCTGGTTTCATATTTAAAAGATTTTATGTTACTTACTCCAGATCCTGATCCTTCTCTAAAAAGTTTGATCCTCTCTTGAAAGTTTAGAGGAGGCCTTTTGAATACTATATCTTTGTCTGCCTTGTCTGCCTTGTCTGCCTTACCTTTTGCACTTCTCCTTGTAAATACAGCAGTGGGAGGCTTAGGTGCCTTAGTGATGAATACCTTTCCTTTCTTCTTTGCAGGTTCTGGTTCCTCTGTTTTCTCATCCTTTTCCTCTTCTTCTTCATCATTTTCTCCTTTGTCCTCGGTTAGCATTTGCATTTTGGCTATCCTCTTCTTTCCTTTGTTTACCGCCTGTGGAAGCTTTATGCTTAATTCAATTCTCACCTTTGCTTCATCATATGTTCCAAAATATGGAGCTTTGGGATTGACAGGCTGATTAAGAAGGGCTTCAATGATATTCTTGGTTTCATCAATATTTACCTCATAAGGAAGAGGTTTTGCATGTACAATCCTCGGTTTAGCTGCTTGAATATATACATTGTCACAGTCCACCATGAAACAAATGTCATCGTTATAATCTTCAACCAACTTCTGTGGAATCCAGAATCTATCATTCATTGTCTCTTTAAAAGACTCAAAATAACTATCCATGACGCTTTCAAAATTTTCACCCATTTTTGAAATGTATTCATTTATCTCATAAAGGACTGGCACATCTTTTCTCCATACAAATTTTCCTTTGGAAGGGAAGAATTTATGAACATAGAAGAATAAACAGACCAGTAAAGATCCAAACTTACATGGATTGTTTTTGGAAGTTTGAATGCTTTCCATGTTCTTGTTAAACTATTTTAACAATAAATCTGCAAGGTCAAATGATAAGTTATTCTTGACCACTTTGTATGCTAGGTCAATAGCTTCACAGGATACACTATTCTGTCAACTTGAACTGTATATTTTATGGGCAATTATGTGTGTACCAAACTTCAGTTCAACATCGGTAATGCTGCTAACTTTCATGCCTCTACCGTCCCACTCGGCTAGGGTTTTCTTCTCCAGTTCTGACCGACCTAGGGTTTTGGTAGTTTTTGCTTTGTTCAACATGGGAAGACCAGTGATTTGATGAATCATCTTCTTGGTGATCTCTATGGGTTGCTCAAGCCAAATCTTGCCATCATGTACACGGCTGAGAATGTATCTAACCCATTTCTCCCGAAAGTTTCAAGGTAAATGTGCAATGTGAACTAATCCTTTATCTTCCAGATGTTTGTGCTCGAGTTTTAGAATACCATCCACACACAGTTCCTCACGCACAATATCTAGCTCTAGGTTTCCCATTTCTTGAATTGCATAGTTGAAATGATTGCGAATATCGTTAATAAGTAGTACCTTAGGAGGAATCTGAGATTGAGCTCCGTTCAGATCTAGGGCTGCTGCAATTGCGGGCACGATCTTGAAATCTGGTGCTCTCCATTCCCCTTGGACTAACATTTCTGATCCTTTCTTCGCTGAAGTGCTGGATGATGCCATGGTAGCTCACAGAAAATTCTTTTCACAAAAGTTTTTGAATCGCTGGGTTGCTCTTGAAATTTTCTGCTCTCAAAGTGCTAAAGTTCGCGGTGAAGAATGAGTTCAATTTCTTGCCTTTTGTTTACAACTCTATCATTAATGCTTAGTACAAATTAGGGTATGAATTCTGACAGACTGTCACCCACTAAGAATTAATTGCTCGGTAAAGACTTCGCAACTCGGTGAACTCGAGAATTCATATTGCTCCGACCTCGCTCGGTAAAGACTGGTACCGACCTTGCTAGGTAAAGATTGATACCGACCTTCCTGTGATCTTACTGCATCTTGTATGCTGATTTAGATCTTTCTTTTAATTTGGTTCTGGAACTGCTTGAAGTTTGTCTATGAGAATACAGTTCCAGTGCTTTCTTGGAAATTTAGTTTGAGTCGGTAGAGCCACCCATTCCATTACTTGGACTGGTTTGCTCGGTAGATTTAGGAACCCATTGTTGTCTCACCTATTTCCTAACTTTAGTTGCTTCATTCTTCTTTCCATCTTCAACTTCACTAGCATTCATGCAGTTTCTGGCTATGTGACCGAGTTTAGTGCATTTGAAGCATCTTACGGTAGTATCTCTTTTCCTTAGATGATGTTTTATGCAGTTCATGCCAATGTGTCCATATTCTCCACAGTAATGACATCTACACCAGGTGTTGTAGTCCCATCCAAACATTGCTTTCATAATTTGTTCTGCTGGATTGAATGTTTTGGATCTGCACTCGGATGCCTTGTGACCTTGTTTGTTGCATTTGTGACAATTACCTCTGAGTCTTGGTTTTTCCCTGCATTCATTTTCTTTGTGACCATGTTGATTGCAGTTGTAGCATTTTCCATTGAATTCTGCTTTTTCATTGCTCCAACATTTATTTGAAGTATGTCCTATTTTACCACAATGATTACAAGTAGGTTTCTGATTTCTTTGAGTACCTTTCTTAGAAGATTCACCTTCTCCTTTGTATCCAAGTCCTGCTTTTCCTTTCTGCCTATGAAGATTTCGCTCATACAGCTGATTCAAGTCTTCTTGGCTTTTCAGCATTCCTTCATTGATTTGTTTTTCGGCGTTTAGGTCATCCACCAATCTTAGATTGATTTCCTTTTCAGATCTTAGTTCTTCTCTTGTGCTTTCTATTTCTGATCTTAGATTCAGAATTTCCTCATTTGTATGGGAGATCTGATCAATTAGGTTTTCTAGCTGAAGGGTTTTATTTTGGACTTCATTGTTCCTTCCATCTAATTCATCTTTCAACTTGTTTCTTTGTTCTAAGATCTCACAAAATCTTGTTGAGTGTAGCTCTTGTTCTCTTTTTAATTATCTCACTTCTTCTTGCAGAGACCCATTCTTTTCTAGGAGTTCTTTGACAGCATTGTTTCCTTCATCTGAGCTATTTGAGGGAAAAAGATCTTCAATCTTTTCTTCAATGTAATTCTGATCATTCATCTGATTTGCAAGTTCCTTCCTTCTTCTTAGGGATTGGGAAAGATGTTCTTTTGCTTCTTTAAGTTTAGCTATGGCCATTTCCAGATCTAGCTTTTCATTTTCAATCACCTTGTTCAGTTTGAATACCTCCATTGTCCTGGATCTTTGCTCAAGCTAGTTAAGCTTTATCTTGAGAACCAATACAGCTCTGATACCAATTGTTGGAAATATTCAGGAATTAACCGAGTTACTGAGAGGGGAGGGGTGAATCAGTAACTCTGAATTTTCTTTCAATTATAGATGTATTAACATATAGTTCACCTTTTTCCTTATGCATATAGAAAGCATGAAACTTAAAAGCATTCACAACAATGACACATAGATTTGGTTACCCAGAAACCTTCCAAAAAGAAAGTAAAACTGGGGTGGGGATGAAACCCACAAAGCTTTAGTACTGCAGAATAAAGTTGGCCGGTTAAGGCTTACAATTGATCACTTCTGATGATCTGCCCGGCTAGGAGCAATAAGGATTTCTAAATCCACCTTGTTAAAGGATTTACAAACATACAATGAAGTATGCACTCGGTAAAGAGATTTTACAAAAGACTGTTAAGTCTACCCGGTTAAAGGATTTTAGTACTGATTCACCTGTTAGGATGAAACAGTAGATCTCTTGCTTTGCAACTGGATTGCTGATTGAGATTCGCTGATGTACTGATCACCTTCTGTGATGAATTTGTCTTTGCTATTCCTTATACTGCTATAGCCCTTTGTAATTCACTTATCTCTGCCTTTCTTTCTTTTTCACATTCATACTCATTTTATTACATCTTGACATTTTTACAACATTGTTTATATACAAGTCTAACCAATTAATTACAATTACAATTACAAAGTCGGCTTGACAAATAAACATAAGTGCCACTAAGTCGGCCCAAGTATGGTTACACAGTTCCTGCAAACTAACTCGGTGACTTTCTGATACTCGGCGTCCACTGCATTACTCGGCATCGTCATGCACTCGGTAGAAGTGAAGGCACGGTTCATACTAACCACTCGGTAGGTTTTGAACTCGGTAAATATTGGTGACTCGGTAGACATAATGTTACTCGGTTTACACTGTCCTGCTCGGTTTGCACTATCTTGTTTGGTTTGCACTGTCTTGCTCGGTTTGCACTGTCTTGCTCGGTTTGCACTGTTCTGCTCAGTTTGCACTGTTCTGCTTAGTTTGCACTGTTCTGCTCGGTTTGCACTATTCTGCTCGGTTTGCACTCAGAATGCAAATAAGTGTTGTCACTAGTGGCAATTCTGCTTAATGCCAATAGGTCCACCTTGTTAGAGGTTTTACAAACATACAATGAAGTATGCACTCGATTAAGAGATTTTTACAAAGACTGTTAAGTCTACCCGGTTAAAGGATTTCAAGCTGATTCACCTGTTAGGATGAAACAGTAGATCTCTTACTTGCAACTGTACTTGCTGATTGAGATTCTCTGATGTACTGATCACCTTCTGTGATGGATAGATCTTTGCTACTTCTTATACTGATGTAGCCCTTTGTAATTTTCTTATCTCTTCTTTTCTCTCTTTTTCATACTTCTATATATCTTCCTCATTTGATATGACACAAAACATTGTTTATATATCAATCTAAGTCAATTCCAAAACAATTACAAAGTCAGCTCTTAAACAAGTAAACACAAATATTACTGAGTCGGCCCAAATATAGTTACACGGTTACTGCAAACTAACTCGGTGACTTTCTGATACTCGGCGTCCACTGCGTTACTCGACATCGTCATGCACTTGGTAGAAGTGGAAGCTCGGTCCATACTAACCACTCGGTCATAGTTTCAAACTCGGTAAATACTGGAGACTCGGTAGATAAAGTGTTACTTGGTAGAAACTAAATTTCCTGTTTAACCATGCAGCACTCGGTAAACACTGTGAAACTTTGCAAGCTCGGTATGCATTGTTTTGCTCGGTAAGCTCTATTCTGCTCGGTAAGCTCTGTTATGCTTGGTATGTACTGTTCTGCTCGGTATGCACTATTCAGAATAAGTGTTGTCACTAATGACAATCATGCTTAATGCCAACAGAAACATCTCATGTCTCTCTATTTAAAGAAGCTAATAGATTTCTCTCAGCTTAAGCATCATTAGAGACAACTCTAGAATGAGAAATTAAAAGACCTAAGATGCAATTATACCTATCTTTCCTCAAATTATGCTAAAATATGCTAGGAATTCACAACTAAAATGCCTATAATGTGGATGTAATTAACAATTATGAGAGCAGATCATTTTCTCCTAATTTTTGCCTCGTTTTATATATTCTCCCAAAGCTTAGGGGTAGAGTAAGATTAACCATGATTAGGTTTGAGTCAAGTTGATGGTTTCAAATGTTTAGACATTTTAAATATTTTGTTCTCAAAGGTTGGAACAAAGAGACAAAATGAATGGTCAAGATGCATTCTCAAGATGTGTGGTGGAGAATTGATTTTGCTTTGATCCATGTGAGCTCAATTCTTAATTCCCATTGGTTGATTTAACATGTGGTTGGTGAAGAAAATAGGAATTATTAAATGATTAAATTGATTTCCTTTAGCCATGTGTATCCCTTGAATGGGTTGGATTTGATTTGATTTAACTATATAATTACTTTGATTTAAATCAATTGCATAATTAATTGATCTTTTTGGTTTAATTAATCCTTTTGTCTTTGATTTCAATTAATCCCTGATTTTGTCCTTGATTGCTCACTTCAATTTAGCTTGACCATTTTTAGGTGTACACAATTAGCACCCATTAATTTGGAAGATCAAGGACCTATTAGGCCCCATTGTAGTGATCTCTTAGAAAATGAATGCATTTATACTTGATTTCCTTCTTTTCCCCACACATTTCACCACATTTCCTTTGACACCCTCAATACCACTCAGGATATTGAAGTTTTAACTTTATTTTTGTACCCTCAGGAATAGGTCGACCTCAATGTATACCTGATATAGGTCAACGTCGCCCTATACCCTAGGTTTTGAATTTTGATTGGCTTCCAGGCCCGATACAAGGTACTTTCCTTTCTTTCTTTCCTTTGTCGACCTTCATGAATTTGAACCTTGAATTTCTATAAAAGGAAGCCTTTTTCCTTCATTTGATCATCTACATAATATCTACACACACAAGAAATATTTAAAAAACCAAAATTGTGCAAGCCTTTCACATATTTTGCAAGCAAACTATCAAGTTCAAGGTGCATTCAAGGAATTCAAGCAACGCATATCAAACATATGGGCATCCATGATCTATAATTTGATGGTTTTATATTCATTGCATTTGTGAATACATCATACATTCTACATTCTACATACATTTTCTTACAAGCATTCGAGCATCTTTGTGAATAGCAGATCCATATCCATTCATGAAGATTTTACAAGCAAGGTGAATATTGACATTTGTCTTTCTTTTACATACTTTTCATATTTCACTTCAAGGTTAATTCCTAAATGGGGGCTTGACCAAGGTGAGCCCCTCCCCCCCCCCCCTCCCCCAACAAATTCCATTTTTCTTGTGCGTAGGATCAGGTTCACAGAATTTTAGATTTATGGGCTCATAATTGGCAAATCTAGAGTTACTGTTTCTGTCGCACATCAAAAAATTTAGTTTGCATCTTATCAAGTAAAGGTCAACCTCGACCTATACCCCAAGTCAACCTATAACAATAAAGTCGACCTATTCCTGGGACCTTTAGATTTTCACTATTTGTAGCTTCTAACCTCCTGGCTCTAAATCTAGCTCTATTCTAGTTTTAGATACAGTCTGATAGCTCATTTTTGGGTCTAAACTTGTATTCCTCATTTTCCCTCAAGGTGAGTACATTTCCTCTTTGTCATTTCATAGCACTTACTTTGATTAGATTCCTTTTTGTCCATCATTACATGTGTATTTACTTTACTTGTATCCTTCACATCACATTTAATCAAACAATTAATACTAAATGGAGAAGAAAGAAAAAGATCAAGAGACCTTTGAGTGGACACCCCTAAAAGGACTTGGATTCTTCATTAGCACCCTTACATCTATTTGGGTTGCGCTAATCTAATTTGGGTCCTCCCAAGGGTTCCATTTGAAGGCCCCCTTCATTTTCTCCTTCTTTTCCAATTTACATATAACTTGGTGGTCTAACCACATTGGATCACCATTTTATATGTTACAATATGCATATGCATATGCATATGGATATGTATATGTATATGCATATGTAGATGTACATGCACATGCACATATATGTGTGTGTATCCAACCTTATTGAAGTCTTCTCAAATCATGCACATTCTCTAAAAGTGTATATAGGCACAAGCCTTTGTACACAAGGTATGAGCCTTTATACATGTCACATGGGCCTTGGTACTTGTCTCATGGATTAAAGAATTACCCATACTCCCAAGGGTATTTCAAAGTATCCATTTCCATCATATCCATCCATTATCTTGGCCCCTCTCATACTCTTCAAACAAGAGGCGACACTAGTTGTCTTGTCATACTCCTAATTATTCAAACCAATTTTAGCTCTTAATCTCTCAAAAATTGATCCTAACCATCCAACCTATATCAAAAAATAATTAAATCCATTTTCAAGACTCCATGAAATTAAATGTTATATGGTAGGTAGGAGCACTCACGTCATCAAATCCATCATCCTTGAGCATGACCTCCATAGACTTGGTGTAACAAGGGTTGTATAAATTTGTTTCTGGATTCGATTTTGTATGTTTTTTTATCATCAACGTTTCAGATCACAAGGATTGGTATTAGTGAGTCATTTTCATGTTTTCAACAATGTTTGTGAATGCTTATATGCTTAATCTAAGCGTTGCATACACTATGAGTAGAATAGCTTAGTATATTTTTAACTTGTTCTTGCATGCTCCAATTTTTATGTACATAGAAAATCTTCGTTTTATTCAAATTAGATGTTTGGACATTTTATCTAATTTAAAGTCTTGTATGAGTTGTCATGCATGCATTAGATCAATGTATCTCCATTGTATAGTTATGTACCTTGAATGATCAAACCTGCTAACTATTATATTCACAAATGGTTTCACTTTGTATTCAATGTTGAAAGTGTCTTTATACCATCATGATTAGACTATCCCAACTAAAACTCAACTTGTGAATCAAACTAAAACAACATATTACTATTCATTATTTTTCTTAAACTTGTATTTGTCAATTCTTGAGAGTGACAATTATACATTTTATACTTCTCGCCCATTAATCTTTTATTAAATGAACACTATAATTGTTTATACATAACAACATAAAATAATAATACACTAAAAACACTATTTCTCAACTTGATTTTTATATTGCTCGCCACCTAATTTTACCTAATTTAATGCATCTTTTAAGAATAAAATCAATGCACATAAAGTACACCAGCTAGATAATTTGAATACACAAAATTTAACTATGATTAAATAATAGTAACTTTTTATGTATGATTTGAATTAATGCACATTTCCCTTTTGTCAAAAGAATTTAATGCTAGCCTTTTTTATTTTCCATAATTGAGCACTTCATAGAAAAAAAGTATTTCTTATTTGAGTCACCTAATTTTAAAACACTGGACTTCCACTTCCCTCCTATCAAATAAAATCATCTTTGACAAGAAAGGGGGTGAAGAACAAATATTCCACTTGAAACCGAAAGTCCTTGTTACAATCATTATTAACCTTTTAATTAATCATTTTTCCAATTTCCCCCATAATTCGCTATATCCGTTTAAAGGCATTGCCGGAGTTCGAAAAGAGTTCCTCATAACGGTTAGCGCTAAAGTGGTGCAAAAATCTGGTATACGGAACGGTCTAAGATTGACTTTACAGTGCATAGAATGAATCTAGAGCGTCCAATCGCCAGTTAGAAGACTTTACAGTGCATAGAATGAATTTAAGAACTTCGTTCAGCCAATAAGAAACTCGGTCCTGAAATAACAATAAATAATCACCACCCATGATCCATTCATTCATGTATGGGTGTGATGATGTATATTTTTTATTTTTTTATTTTAAGTAGTTTTGCATTCATGTGGCTGAAGTTAGGTAGCAAGAAAATCTGTGTTCTAAGGGATAAAATCCCCTTTTTAATGTTAAATTGATGTTGTGAATGTATGCTCTTCACATTTATTTTGTTTTATTTATCATAATAATTGACAATTGCTTCTTATCTTATTACTAATAATATATTTATTATTCTTTATTATTAGATGAGATATATATTTATCAATATTTAAATTTTAGTATAGAATTATGTCTCATGACACAATCAAAATGTTGGACTAGACTAGATTAGATGATATGACATAGTTTATCTTTTTTAATTTTTCAAAATGCAGTAGTAATCTAGTTCATTTACACATCAAAAATCTAAAGTTGAGTGTCTACTAACATGTAGTTAAGATATATTCTAGTGCATTATGATTATCACATCTTAGCATCAAACATCATTTAAAATATACTTGGTAGCAACACAAAAAATTTAAAGTCAATGCTAGTCATAGTCAGAGTCTTAAGTTTTGCATTAGCATTTGCACATTTACTTGCATGGTTTTTTTTTAATCTTTGCACATCGACAAGGAAGGTTGATTGATATCAAGGACAATAATGGTCTTTTGTATGCCCTACAACAAGGCTCACTATGATTTTTAACACAATCTTTTTCTCAGCAAATACGTCTGAAGGAGGCAAGTGCATTTTAGGACATCAAATCAATTCCAAATAAGGGCATGCATGTAAAACTAGGTTGCATAACACAACATATGCCAAGCCTAAGCCACTTAGCATCGTTATATCCTAAATGACAGAAACATTTGAGGATCTTTATTTTATCTTTGCTCTATATCCAATTCTCAAACTATGGTCTTCTATCACAACACATCAAGCATTGAACAAGATTAAACATGACAACATATTCAAATTTAGATAATTTTCTTCTCATTTATTGCATTTCTTAGTCTTAATAACTAAGACCTCATCTTTTTTTTGGCATCAATACTATATAATTCTAGGTTTAGTATAATCAATACCAAACCTAGTTTCTTTTTCAAACATGAAGTGTAATTTATTTTCTCATATGTTCATAAATATTTTACTATGGTTGACTTGCTATTGGGTTTTGGGGGGTTGATTTGTTCCAAAATAAAATTTGATGAAATTGAATCTCCCCAAATGATGAAAGAAAATGCTTCTGCCTATAAAACCTTTGTGTTCTTAGAATGTGATTTGGATATAATCAATAGGATTAAAACCCTATCAATATTGAATTAAGTTTTGATACAAGAGGAACCTAGTTGAAGAAATCGAAGATGAATATAAGGTACAACCACATATGTATGTTTTGTATGATGCATTGAACTCACTTTGACATTGACTTACTAATTATTGTAAGTGATTACTGTGATTAGGAATTTAGCTATATTTTTGTGACTATTACAATTTGCATAGAAGCTATTGCTAGGTTGTGTCATGTGGCCTAGTCTAGATTGAGTCAAATGTTATAGATAAGTTACTTTGGTGTCTCCTAGTCCTCTAATGATGTGACCTAGAGAATTGATTACCTTCACCTTTCAACCTATTTTAAAAATTACACATTCTAAAAAGAAAAATAAAGCTCGCCTCAAGATGAGAGGATAGGGCATGTGCTTGTCTTCATAGAGAGTTAGTCTTCTATAAGATGATACAAGTGTGTAATCACACTAAGAATGCAATACAAGTTTAATTTGTTGATAAAGTATAATTTCTAATTGTATAATTTAGCTTTAAATGTTCTAAAAGTGAATTTATTTTTAGAGATTCATGTTACAACTCTATGATTTTTTATGACTTTAGAATGTTTATAAATAAACATCCTTATTCATTGGACTTGAAGTTTTTTGCATATTGGATGATGCAATAAAGAGTGGTTTCTAGAAGGGTTTGCTTTGGTGTAGGAATTTTAAATTTTAGAGGAGATGAAGAAGATAATTTATGGTATATATTCAAGAGGTAAAAAGGCTATCAATGAGGATTGTCTTGCACAAGGAAATCTATCATGGCGATTGACCAATGGGTCATATGTAAGGACTCAATTTACATACTAAAAAGGTCAAATTGGAGACTATAAATGTGTTTATGATAGGAGTAGGGTATGTGCAGGATCATGGTATGCCAAAAAGTGGCGATGTGAAAAAATGAACTTTTCACTCGTCCAAAAGCGCACTAAAAAGTTTGTTGACTTTTTAGTAGGCCTAGGTGTCAGTACACTTGGCCAAGCCAAAAGTCAAAGCACAAGCCTAATCGGATATCCGATTTTTGCCAGTAAATTATATATCTAGCCCGCGGCCGTGTTCAACACTTTCATTGTAAAAAGGTTGAACGCAACCAAAGAATTTCGCATATCAGATATAATTAGATATCCGATTTTCTCAAGATCAACAAGTAAGTTAAATTTTTAAGTTTTTATTATTTTTTAATTCAAATTTATAGTTTTTTTAATAAAAACTAGGGTTTAAATGAGATTCTTTATTATTTTTTTTAAATTGACTATAATTGTTTATTTGGGTTTTAATTGTAATCAAACATGGACTCAAACCGATCAGAACCCTCCTAATGTTCCCGCAAATAATCCAGAACCACCTCCAAACAATCCCCCACTTTCAGAAGACTAACCAGTCTCAAACCCTCAACATTTAAAAGATCTCATAGGAGACAATCTAAATCAGCTTAGAGGATATCATACCACATATGCCAATATCCCCACATTGTGCCCCATGTTTTCCACATTGAACTCCATTATTGAAAACATGGAGAAACTTACAGAGCAACATAATGTTGCACTTCTTTGGCACGATTCCATGCATGCCCAGTTTGACAATGGGCTTGATTATGATCAAGTTATGAACCTAAACATAACAAAACATGGCGTATGTAATCTTTTTGTAGATCCCGAAATTGGTTTTAAAGTGGACCCTAAAAAACCCCAAGTTGTCAATTAAATGGTGCACAAATGATGCAATACATGACACCTTTTGGGACCGTTGGTGGATGGTTTTTGATAGACCACCCCACAACAATTTGGATGTCCCATTCTATTTCATAAAAAAATTGTATTTTGAATTTGTGCTTGGTCACAAGGTAAATTATTGGAGCATGAGACCGAACCAGGGTGTAGGCTTAGGTGCTCCTCAGGATAGGCCATGGGCACACTGGGTGAAATCCTGCACATATGTCCCCCCTCCCAAGATTTCACCACCTCCTACAGTGCATCATCCTAATATTATTGTTGAGGCCAACTCACAGACTATTCGATCCATTCACACCTTGAGTGACCTACTATTTACGCAAAGTGTGGCATTGTTGCCTCCTCATGCTAATGCTTCTGGCCCTTCCACATCCTCCATGAGCTCACATCTTTGTGTGCCCCACACTTGCATTATGTGCAACAATATGTGCTTAGGTCCCCTAAATGATAGTGATGCATATAACTATGTCTTCGAGGTGGACGATACTACACAACACACTACAGGCACTGAAGCACCTCATGAAGATGTGCATCAGGGGCATACAGAGCCATGGACTCCTACTGTTATGACAAGGGTAAATAGTTGACTTGTTACATTGTATTTAATTTTAAACGTTCGTATTTTTAGTAGAATTTTCTTATAATAATTTTCCACTTATGTTTTTTTATGTGTTACATTTATGTTCAATTGATGACAAAGGAGGAGATGGCATAGGTGGAGGGGTCCACGCTTTTGGCCATATCATTTGGCCTTGACACTTCCACGGTACATGTGTTTTAATGTACTCATTGGTTTCCTTTTATTATAATAGTATATGTACATGTGTTTTCTAATTTTTACGATCATCTTATTACATACTGATGCAGGTGTCACCAGTTGCCACTAGGGGGCAATGTGAGGGGGTTTAGGTGTCTAGCGTTGACAAGGAGAAGGTAATGAAGTAATTTAGATTGTTTATGCATACATGTATACTTGTCAGTTCTGTGTACTAATTTTTAATTTACATGGTTTATTTGACAGAGGGTGGTGTCTAATGATGTTGTGAGACCCGTTCGCCATGATAGAGTCACAGGCATCTCAATTAGCAGTGATAGCCCCGCGATACATATATTTTTAAAGTTATTTGTGTGTATTTACTATCAACTATATATAATATGATCAAGTCATGATTGTATGAAGTATCTGTTTGAATTTTATAGGTCACCCCTAGTTTGAGGGAGGTAGAACACCAAGGGTTTGTATCATTGATGACTCAACCGAAATTTCCTGAAGAAATTTCAACATGGGTAAGTTTTAATGTTAATTCAGTTATTTTGTAAATATATATTTGCTACCAAGGATTTAACATTAAATAGTATAACTCATAGATCAATCTCATGTTCACAAACATATACAGGTCAAAGTCGACATTGGTGGCATTGTCCCTTTGCTACCAAGCACATATATTAGGTCTCATGTCTGTGTGAGGAGACAGAGAAGTGAGGTACATGAGAGTTCAATTTTAGTTATTTATTTATTTATTATTGTTGACTATGATTTTGAATTTTTATTTTTTATTTTTAGAAACCATATAAATTAAGTAATCTAACTTGGGGTTTCACTTTTGTGTTTGAATGCAGGATCCATCAGAGCCAAAGAGAACTTCAAAGAGGTTGCATTTTGATGATCCACCAGTAGAATAGGTGTTGGAAATATAGTTGGGAAATGTGATACTGAGAGGGGGGGGGGGTGAATCAGATATCACCTACTAATCCATTTTAACATTGTATAAAACTTTTTGCATAGCATCAACAAAACTTCATCAAAACAAAGTAACTAATATACTAAGCATCATTCAAGAAAATACTCATAACACAGTAATTTTGGTTACCCAGAAACCCTTGAAAGGTAAAACTAGGGTGGGGATGACACCCACAAATCTTCACTACTACAATATAAAGTTTGCATGTTAGGGCTACAAAATTTGATCAAAATATAACCTACCCTGTGAGGGGTCTGCCCTATTAAGAGCTAAAAGACTTATACAATCTACCTTGCTAAAGGATTTAAAACTTACAACAAAGGAAGCACTCGGTTAAGAGATTACAATAGGTTTGTTAAAACCACTTGGTTAAGAGATTTACCCTGATACACTTGTTAGAATGTCTCAGTACCTAATCCTTTGGTTTGTACTGTATGCTAATTACATATCTTCTCCTTACAGTATTATTTTGATCTCATCTATCAAGTTTATCTCTGTTATGTCCTTCACTGCTTAACTCGGTCACTGAACTCTATTTAAATGCTTCACTAATCTAAATGTTCCCTC
The DNA here is from genome assembly GCA_027943335.1 of Chamaecyparis obtusa. Lineage (NCBI taxonomy): Eukaryota > Viridiplantae > Streptophyta > Pinopsida > Cupressales > Cupressaceae > Chamaecyparis > Chamaecyparis obtusa. The sequence continues at coordinate 395,376 of BSBK01000139.1, read as the reverse complement.
TGCTCATTCCTTCATACCCTTCGCATTCTCTCACACACACTAACTCATTTTAGGGTTTAGATCTTATCCTTATATAGACAACTAAACATCTTCATGATTCAAGATCTACGATCCAAATTTATTCTTTTTGCCGCTTAAGCTTTACTAATTTTTTATTGGCTCTAAGTGTTGCATAGGGATCAATGATTATAAAGTAGGAGCGTAATCACCTTCATGATTTCCTCAACAAACAAAATACAAAACATGAATGTTGGCCAAAATGTTTTACCTTAATCACTGTGCCATAACAAACTCATATGTCGATTCTGGCTAACTCAGCAATTAATGTCCTTGGTACTCGGCATATGCTGATATCTCTATCACTCGGTAATCATTACTTACATAGCATGGAAAAAACTTAACTCGGCTAATACAAAAATACATAGTGACCATTGATTTACTCAACAGTACTACTTCTCAGTAAGTATACATTACATGATGCAGCCCATACATGATGACTCAGTCGCAGTGATGATTGACCATCATTGCCTAGATAATGACTAAGTGTGAGTCACTAATAGTCAACAAAACTATAGAGATCTACAATCTCCCCCTTTGACATTAGTGGCAAAAACACTTTGTCATGTCATTACATTTGTATTTACAAAAGTAGTTAGTATTAGCAGAATACTCCCCCTAAGGTATATATACATAAAAAAATTTGTTACCTTCCCTTTGCACCTAAATATGGCATGTCACTTAATTTCCCCCTTCTTTTTGGCACGCCTAATTTCTTCCGGAGTGGGGATTGTGAATTATTTCTCCATAAATGGTTTATGAAGCATCATAACCATATGTAATGCAATTTCCCATCCTCCTGTAGCAACGTTCAAAACTTCTGACTGCACTTCTAGCTCAGCAGCTAGATTGACTAGGATCTCAGTTGTAGACAAATTTGGATCTTTCTATGTTAAGTCCTTAGCCTTGGCTAACTCTCTTTGAATGGCCTCCAGATGAGGTGTCAAGATTGTTTACATAGAGAGTAGATGAGCCCTTGTCTTACCATCATTAGCCATCAACTCGGCTGTCCTTCCTTGTGAATGCATAAGCTTGGTATAATGTTTTGAACTTGATTCGGCATCCAAGCTTAAGGATTGACTGGTAGACTGGATTTCTTATTGTTGTTTATCGACTATCCCTTGGTTATCCTATGTGAATTGTTCTACATTGCATAGTTTGGTAAGTAGAGATTGTGCATTCACAACTACTTCTTCTGACTCTATTACCAAAGTAGAAAGTCCTACCTATTTCACTGCAATCTTGGTAGATATCTTGTCCATCATCTTGGTCTCAAACTTTCTTTCCGACCACTGCAACAACTTATCACTGGCTCCTCTATCTTCATTAGTCACTTTCTGGACTATATGGACAAGTTATTCTAGTATGGGAGCATAACTATTTACATCAAACAACTCAAAAGCATCAATAAATATTTATTTTATCTCATATAAAACTTTCTTTTGTTGATGTTCTCTTCTTAGTTCTTCATGTCTGCTTTTCCTCTTCAATAGATCTTGCAGTATTTGCATCTTCTCATAAGATAAGTTATCAGAATCCCATTTCAGAATAACAATAACTTCGTCAATAGTTACCTCTAGTGAAGAAACTTTCATCTTCTTTTTAAGTGTCTTCTTTGGTGTGCTCCCACTTGGCATCTATACAAGAGCTTGTATTGCCTCTTGTTCCTTCAGCTCTTGAATATCCATAGCTTTGTCCTTCTCTTCTTTTTCCTTATTCTCCATATGAGGACTTACATCTTTTGATGCAAATTGCTCTCCTTTGTCTTGCTATGATTCCTCGGTAGATGTAGGTTGATTTGTTGTTGTTGACTAATCATGTTCCTCGGTAGTGCTCATACCGGCTAGCATGTCAATTGTAACAACTTCGGGTTTGGCGAGGGTAGTGTTAATAGATGTTGTATCATCAATTGTCAGATAATCTTTCACTTGTAAGAGCACAGTATTACTTCCTGGCAAAGATGTATCTTTTGCTTCATCGGCTTGTATGTTTGCCTCGGTCAATACCTAATTATCTACTAGGGTATCCTCTGTTATGTCAACAATACTTACTTTTGATACCTTCTGACATTCCTCCTCCTTAGGAGCTTCTATCTCTTGAATAGGTAACTCAATTGCATTATGTACATTGCCTGGCTCAGCATCCATAGATGTACTAGCATCTTTGTCAATTATCAACCCAAAAATTATTTTCCAAGTCTTTAAACTTTCCTGTACAACATCCTCAACCTTGTGTTGAAGGATAAGATAAGCTCTCAGTTTGGGAATGAATTTGTTCCGGTATTGTTCCACAATTTTCTTGATATTGGTAGGGGTGAGATCCAGTGAAACTTGAGCTAAAATGCTCTCTCTTATTTGTTTCTCTGCATTAAGATCATATTCCCATTTCTGTGCAACTCTATTACTCAACTCTTTAGGAATTCATTTTTCCAATTGTATAGGTAATATCTTGAAGATGCAAAGCATTTCAAGAATAGCATCTTCAACTTTTTCTTTATCTCCTATACTCATGCTCCCAAAATTTATTTCCTTTAGATCTTCAAGTCTAGTAGAGCTTGTGATAGTGTGGCATATTTCATTCACATTTGGTGTTACACTATGTAATGCAATCTTCTTCTTCACCTCTTCATCACTTTCTATTTCCTCGTCATCTTCTTTTTCTAAAATAAGTTTCCTTCTAGGCCTTTTGTTTGCCTGAGTCAGCACTGCCTTAGGCTTAACAACTTTATTTTTCGTGATGCAAGGGATTTCTTTTGTGTCTCGGTAGTTGAAGAGATTGCCCTTGTTCTAGGCCTAAGCACATGTGACTATGAAACCTTAGGTTTTTGCATCTTTTTAGTTGTGGGCTCGGCAAGTACTACCTTCTTGCCTTTCTTCTCTACTTCAGGTTCTTCCACTTCATCACTCTCACTAGAATCACTTGCTTCATCTTCTCCTAGTCCTTGTGTTAATTCAAGTGGTGCATTTTTCTCTATTTCTTCCACCAGTTTCTCCAGATTCTTCACAATTTTCTTCCTCTTTCTCTCTACAGTTGCAGCCTTCAATCCCATAGTTATTTTGGATTTGGCTTCTTCATATGTTCCAAAATAAGGTGTCTTATTATCAATTTCTTTAGCTAAAAGTGTTGTAATAGCAGCTGTGGTCTCATCAATGTTTACCTCATAAGGTAATGGCATTATCCATGAAACCCTTGGTAAAACTGCTTGAACATAAGTGAAGTCGATGTCAACTAGAAAACATATATCTTGGCTATACTTCTCAACTAATGACACAAGGATCCTACTCCTCTTCCTCATTTTCTTTTTAAACTCAATGAAATAATTGTCCATTACACCATTAAAACTTTCTCCTATTTGACTTATGAACTCATTGATTTGAACTATAATGGGTTTCTTCTTATCCCATATCACACCTCCAACAGTAGGAAAACACTTCTAAATGTAAAAGAATAGACAGACAAGCAAAGAACCAAACTTACACATAGAATTCTTTGCATGCTGGATTGAGTTTAGGTTCTTGGCAAGCTGAGTCAGCTGGAGCTCGACAAGATCATAAGTGTGTCCCTTCTTGATGATTTTCCATGCCTGGTCCACTGCAATACATGGGACATTGTCCAACCGACTGGATTGGTAGAATTTGTGTGAGATAACCCTAAATGCAAAGTCAATCTTTGGATTAGTGATGGTGGAAATCATCATTCCACACTTGTTCCAAACTGCATGTGTGTTCACCTGAATGTCTTACTTGAACTTTTCATTGTTCTTTTTCCCTGAATTGTAGGGTATCCAATTACCCGGTGAACCATTTCCTTCATTATCTTTACTAGTCCATATTCCAGCCACAATTGCATATCATGCACTTGACTTAATACAATTTTTATCCATTCAGCTTTGAAATTCTATAGGAAATCTAGGGCATGAACTAACCCTTGCTCGGCAACTGATTTATATTTCAGCTTCAACACACCATTATCACATAATTTTTCATATGCCTCCCTGATCTTGTAGTCTCTAATCTCTCCGATTTTGCACATATAACAAGACCTAATTTCATTCATTGTCAACACATTCTTTGGAATCGAGGATAGAGCACCGGTAAGATCTCCTTTGACCGCACTCTCCAGAATTGCCTTAAACTTATGTGGCTTACAAAATTCATTCCTTACCAACTATGCGTTGAAAACCTCCATCCCTTATTTCTTCATTGCAGAAGACGATGATGATGCCATTTTTAACTTAAAATTTTTCAAAAAGAGATATTGCTCGGTAGGGTACCTTTCTCGTAAGTGTTCTACAAATGATTCACCGACGGCAGGCTGAAAAGATTTAGAATCACCCTTGATAAACTGGTTACTCACTCTTTGAATCGCTCAAAGAAATCTCAATTCTCTTAGTGAAATGAAATTAACAGAAACTTTCCACTTTATAGATTCCAAAAAGTTGAATTAGGGCCTCATAAATGCTTCGTACAAAATTTTAAGTGGAATACAATTGTCTCGACAAACTTATGTTAACCTCGGCTAACAAAAGCTCAGTCATTATAATCGTTCAGACATAGCTTGGTGTACATCACATCTCGGCTACCACAGGTGCTCGGCATACATTGATAACTCGGTCAAAACACTGATGCTCAGCATCAAAAATGAAATTCTCTACTTTGCTCAAATATGTCCTAATGCATCTTTATCTATGCAGATATGGACTTTTACTCAACTAATGTTAGGAACTGATTTAAGATAAAGCATTGTAAGACTTAGTTCCAAACATACCTTCTTTTCTTAGTTCGAAGAAGTGTGATCACCTGATCCATCGGATTGGGTGACCTCATATGTGCTAGCTTCACTTGTGCTTTCTTCTTCTTTCTTTTTCCATGTCTTATTCATTTGATTTCTCAATTTCTCATGGATATCTTCATTCTGATTTTGATCATTGCTCGGTATAGGAGATCCACAATCTTTCTTTAAGTGACCTATCTTGTTACACTTGTAACATACCATGCTTCCATTCATCCAACTTTTAGATTTACCTCTAAAATGAGTCTTCATACAATTTTCTCCAATGTGTCCATATTTTCCATAGTAATGACAATTGTACCAAGTGTTGTAATCCCAATTGTATGAGTTATTCTTCACAGGTGACTTAGTCTATTCATTTGATGACCATTTAGGTTTAGATCTGCATTCAAATGCTTTATGCCCATACTTCTGACAATTGAAACAGTGCCCTTGAAACTTTGGTGAGGTAGGTGGACTACTGACCTTAGACCTGCATTCATGTGCCTGATGTCCATGTTTCTTACAGTTAAAGAAATGCCCATTAAATTTAGGATTAGGTTTAGGCTTACCATGTTTGCTTCTACATATGTTGGTTGTATGTCCTGGCTTTCCACAGTGATGGCATGTGGGCTTGTTGTTCTTTGGTTTTGCATTCTTTTGCTCTCCATTCTTTGATGATTCTCCTTCTTCAGTGGATGATGAATGCTCATTTAGTCCAAGTCCAGATTTATCACCAGATCTTCTAGGTGACCTTAACAGCTCTTCAAAGTATTTTGCAGCTTCATTTGGTTTGTTCATCATTTCATTGATTGCCTTTTTAGATCTCAGTTCATTCCTAAGTTGATCATTTTCAAATCTCAGATTGTTGATTTCCATATCTTTCCTGCCCAATTCTTGATTAACTAGCAGTAGTTGATTTACCATGTCTAGTTGATTGTTGGTCAACCTTTGCATGTCACTTGTCCTTTCATCTAGTCTCATTAATATTTGTCTTTTGTCTTCTTCAGCTTTATTTTTCTATTCAACTACTTCATAGAGTCTGATAGATTGAATTTCTTGTTCTCTCTTTAGATTTCTGATGTCATCATTTAGTATGGTATTTTTCTCCAATAGCTCTTTTATGGCTTTGTCACTTTCTGCAGAGTTCCCATTATCAAATAGTCTAGTGGTATCTTCTTCTTGATATTGTGAATCATTTTGTTGAATAGAAATTTCTCTCCTCCTGCTTAAGGATTTCTTTAGTTCACCTCTGGTTGCTTCCAGTTGTTGTAATGCCAGTTGTACATCAATCTTATAATTCTCTATAACCTTTCCCAGCTTATAAACTTCTATCTCAAGATCTTTTTCTTCAAGTGGTTAGACTTTCTATGAGAAACCTTGATGTTATGATACCAATTGTTGGAAATATAGTTGGGAAATATGATATTGAGAGGGGGGGGTGAATCAGATATCACCTACTAATCTATTTTAGCATTGTATAAAACTTTTTGCATAGCATCAACAAAACTTCATCAAAACAAAGTAACTAATATACTAAGCATCATTCAAGAAAATACTCATAACATAGTAATTTTGGTTACCCAGAAACCCTTGAAAGGTAAAACTAGGGTGGGGATGACACCCACAAATCTTCACTACTACAGTATAAAGTTTTCCTGTTAGGGCTACAAAATTTGATCAAAATATGACCTACCCTGTGAGGGGTCTGCCCTGTTAAGAGCTAAAAGACTTATACAGTCTACCTTACTAAAGGATTTAAAACTTATAACAAAGTAAGAACTCAGTTAAGAGATTACAATAGGTCTATTAAAACCACTCGGTTAAGAGATTTACCCTGATACACTTGTTAGAATGTCTTAGTACCTGATCCTTCAGTTTGCATCGTATGCTGATTACAGATCTTCTCCTTACAGTATTATTTTGATCTCATCTATCAAGTTTATCTCTATTCTGTCCTTCACTGCTTAACTCAGTCACTGAACTCTATCTGAATGCTTCACTAATTTGAATGTGCCCTCTGCTCATTCCTTCATACCCTTCGCATTCTCTCACACACACTAACTCATTTTAGGGTTTAGATCTTATCCTTATATAGACAACTAAACATCTTCATGATTCAAGATCTACGATCCAGATTTATTCTTTTTGCCGCTTAAGCTTTACTAATTTCTGATTGACTCTAAGTGTTGCATAGGGATCAATGATTATAAAGTAGGAGCGTAATCACCTCCGTGATTTCCTCAACAAACAAAATAAAAAACATGAATGTCGGCCAAAACATTTTACCTCGATCACTGTGCCATAACAAACTCATATGTCAATTTTGGCTAACTCAATAATTGATGTCCTTGGTACTCGACATTCACTGTACTCGACATATGCTGATATCTCTATCACTTGGTAATCATTACTTACATAGCTCGACAAAAACTTAACTCGGCTAATACAAAAATACATAGTGACCATTGATTTACTTGACAGTACTACTACTCAGTAAGTATACATTACATGACTTGACCCATACATGATGACTTGGTCGCAGTGATGACCAACCATCATTACCTAGATAATGACTAAGTGTGAGTCACTAATAGTCAACAAAACTATAGAGATCTACAATAGGATGTCCTAGAAACATTTGTAGTTGAACTTCTTATTTTGAGATGGCATATGCCACATTGTATCTAGATATGTTGATTTTGTAAATATGTACATAATTATTGTTCATTTTGATATATATGAAACTTTATATTCGATCCAATTTGTTAATTGTATGTTCATTTATTTATTATTAGTATTTAAATATGTTTGTGTGTGTGTAATCATGTGTAGGATTTATGCCTTAAGTATATTCATGTATATTCAAGTACATTCTTCATAACCTAAATTCATGTGTATGGGTTGCGTGCATGACTTAAGTGAATTCATGTGTATGCTTTATAATCTATGTGCTACATGTATGCTTCATGACTTAAGAAAATTTATGTGTACGCTTTATGTGCTACGTGTGTTCACATGTGTAATTCATCATTTAAGTGAACTCAAAATTTATGTGCAACATTGTATTCATGTGTATCTGATGCTCTCAACCAAGCAAATCCTTCAAAGTTCAATTCACAAATCTGGTGATCACCTTGTCAAATCAACTCTTATGCAATGTATCATGTTAGAACTCTATTATACATGTCAATGACACATCATTCCATGAGAATCAGTACGCACATTCATGGAATGATGCTTCTACATCAAGATTTTGTCAAACTATTATTGAGAAAACAATGACATATCATTCTAGGTACCAAACCCTCCTTTCTAGGGTCTCTAGGCCAAGGCTTGTTCAAAAAGACTCTTGCAAATCTCTCTAGATCTCCCCAATGGATTTGACACATCCTTATGGACCCCAATAACATAGATCCGTCATAAAATATACTTGTCCATTGGAGTATATACTCACAACAATAACTGGTGTTGCTTCATGCACCTTCAATCAACATTTACCACCATTTGTGGTCTCTCCACCACCATATATCCTGCATATCCCTACAACCAAACACTATTGTACAAGACACTAGTTAATTCATTGCCTTCAAATGTCAATTAAATGATGCAATACAGACATGGAAGTGATAACAAGACAATAGACAATCAATTTTCTCCATTTCAAATCACAGACACATTCCATAATGCATTCAAATGACCATCCTTGGTCTCTCTACATTTGTCAATGACCCTTTATGGTCATCTCCCCATCTCCCTTGGAGCAGAAACATATGTTCATTGTGGGCACAAACCAATGCTTCCATCACATCTAGTTATGTAGGTTTACCCTAGGAATGGTCCCACTTTGCCTCTTGACACACCAGAACGCTCACCAACATATGCAATGGTGCTTAGTGCACCTTGGGGACACTTTGGTGTTTCAAATGAGGTTGTCACTAGCGTTTACCCACCCAACAAGAGCTAATGGTGCAGACCATTTAGTTCCAAGATGAACGGTTTGGAAGAAACCCAGTGGTGCAACTTTCAACTGACCCTCACTGCAAGTTTTGGCATCAAGCAAGATTGGTGTACCAAATTCAAAAAAAATTGAATCTCCCAGAAATGAGAGAGGTTATTGTAGGCCTCAAAAATACAATCTTGTACCATCTCACATTTCACCAATACCTCTCACGAGGTCCAAGATACAAGCCTCAAAAGATCATTGCCCAATCATGCTTAGTGCACCTTGGGGACACTTTGGTCTGGCATGTTTGTGAATGTTCTAGTGACTTTGTGGTTGAAATAGGGTTGTCACTAGTGTTTACCCACCCAACCAGAGCTAATGGCACAAACCATTTGGTGTTAGGACAAATGGTTTGGAAGAAACCCAGTGGTGCAACTTTCAACTGACCCTCACTGCAAGTTTTGGCATCAAGCAAGATTGGCGTGCCAAATTCAAAGAAATTTGAATATCCCATAATGGAGAGAGGTTATTTTAGGCCTCAGAAACATGGTCTTGTAGCATCTCATGATTCACCTAAACCTCTCACAGGGTCTGAGATACAAGTCTAAAAAGATTGATGCCCAATCGTGCTTCGTGCACCTTGGGGACACTTTGGTCTGACATGTTCATGAATGTTCTAGTGACTCTGTGGTTGAAACAGTGTTGTTACTAGTGTTTACTTTCCCAACTGAAGCTAATGGTGTAGACCATTCAGTTCCAGGATGAACGGTTTGGAAGAAACCCAGTGGTGCAACTTTCAACTAACCCTCACTACAAGTTTTGGTATCAAGAGAGATTGGTGTGCCAAATTCAAACAAATTAGAATATCCCAGAATGGGGAGAGGTTATTGTAGGCCTTAGAAACATAGTCCTATAGCATCTCACAATTTTTTGATACCTCTCACGGGGTCTAAGATACAAGCCTCAAAAGATCGTTGCCCAATCATGCTTAGTGCACCTTGGGGACACTTTGGTCTGACATGGTCATGAACGTTCTAGTGACTCAGTGGTCGAAATGGGGTTTTCACTAGCATTTACCCACCCAACCAAAGCTAATGGCATAGTCCATTCAATGCCAAGATGAATGGTTTGGAAGAAACCCAGTGGTGCAACTTTCAAGTGACCCTCTCTCTCTCTCATATTTGAATCTCCTAGAATGGAGAGAGGTTATTGTAGGCCTCAGAAATATAGTCCTATAGCATCTCATGGTTCGTCGATACCTCTCATGGGGTTTGAGATATGAGCCTCAAAAGATCACTGCCCAATCGTGCTTAGTGCACCTTACACTCTTTATCCACAAGAACTACCACACCGTTTTCTCTTGGTAAGTGAAAAGGACATTCATCTGGTTTTGGGAACTCCTGCAATGTCAAACCACATGACGCAAAATTAAGTTATTTCAACCAAACACATTACTTTAATTCACAAGGTTTTCACAATCTATAATGGTGAAAATATTAATTATAGATTTAGATTAGGTAGATTTTTGTTGCTAATATTTTGGATCAAATTTTATGATCTATCATTTCTTTTCAATTAGTTAGATTTTTATTGCTAATATCATGAATCTATCATTTCTTTTCTCTTCATAATGTTTAATCCCAATGAAAAAATTCTATATGATCTGATCCAAAGGTTAACATTTTGACCAAATGCATTCATGTTTTCCATTGACTTGATACACTCCTGTTAAAGCTTACAACTCACACAAAATGAAGATGTTCATATTATAGAACATAATAAATTATATTAGACCATCAGATATCCTTCAGTAAAATGTAATTGAAAAACTATTTTCTATCATGTTAACTTGGTAAACCTTTCTACTTAGATACTCCTCTTGATTAAAACATGAGAAAGAAGAGAATATGATCTTACCAGCATATATGGCTTGCCTACATTCTGGGACTGCATTTCCATTGACCAAAATAGTTTGTTTGATTTGAAAGTAAGGGTAGGATTGACTAGAGCAGAGGATTCATAATGTTCAGGGTTCTTGCTAGAATGGCCTACAACAAAAATTAATAATTATTTGTTTGTTTTAACTTTTAACATTCCTCCTTGTACATATACAATTAAAATGTCTGGTCTGAGAATTGTAGTAAATACAATTATACTTACAATTTTGATTTTTCTCCATTGCATCGATGGTATTGTTATTTTTCTCATCAGAAACCAAATCGATCGGCAACTTGCTGCCCATTGGTTGAGTTAAGTTGCCTAATTGTTTAGAAGGGCATCTTGTATCAACATTTGTATTTATAAAATGACAAGCAGTAAGATTTTTCACGCACACTATTCTTTTAAATATCTTAACCTTGAAACATGACTTTGATATGTACTTGAACACTAGAAAATCTCCCATCTCCATCCCATGACGATTCACAAACTTTTCCCAACCCTCCTGAAATTCTAGTTTATTCAAGGAACACCATAACTGTACATCATACTCTTGACCACCTGGGCCTTACAATTGCAATCCTGTGATATTCTCTGCAAAAAAATATGGTTCTCGGACTGAGGGTCCTATAGAAAAATGTGGTTCTTAGACTGAGGGTCCTGCAAAAAAATATGGTTCTCAGACTGAGGGACCCAGAGAATAAACTTTTTCTTTTCAATGCCAGTAAAATCAATTGGATATCTGAAACTATCAGATATCTGAAATCTCTCTCTCTCTCTCTCTCTCTCTCTCTCTCTCTCTCCCACCCTCCCTCCCTCCCTCCCTTAGGTATTATTGAACATATAAAATAAATATTTAATATTAATATTATACTATTATACAATAGAGAAATAAATAATAATAATATAATACAATACTAATATAAAAATTATATAATACTAATGTTGTGTTATTCATTTAATATTAATATAAATAAATAAAAAATTTGTAATATAAAACTTAAAATTGAAAAAAGAAGTCAACTCATTTAAAATTAATAAAAAAAATTGTAATATATAACTTAAAATTAAAAAAAGTAGTCAAGTTGAAATGTTGAATTGGGCAGGAGATATCGTATATTCGATATTATCGGATATTCAATATTATCAGATATCCAATTTTATCAGATATCCGATATTATCGGATATCTAATTTTATTGAATATCTGATTTTATCAGATATTTGCCTTGGGAAATGCCAAACGTGAATGGTCAACCCAAAAGACTTGTTCACCATATTTTCTTTTATCTCCAGACTTCGACCATGTAGTTGACAACCTTTTTTTCACCCAAAATTGATGAAACGAAAAGGGTTTCTTAAAGACATTATCAGCTTTCAATCAGTATAATTGCTGTCAAATTTCAAGTTCAATAAGTAATTATTACTTATTTTTTAATAGAGTTATTTTTAAAGTACTAATTGACATACTGATTGAAAAAAAACTATAACTTTCAAACCATTTAACCTTTTTGAAATCTGAAACATGCATCACATTCTATGCTTCGCCTACTATAAGAAAAAAAGTTTTCAATTTTGTAACGTTTAGAATTAGTTAAGGTGGTCACATGCGAGAGTTTTTTATTTTGAATAATTTGTAGAAGAAAATTCATAATTAATTATTTATTTGGCAAAAAATTACACAAAAATATGTGTCACATTCGGGCATGAGTCTACTACTTATATCTATAATCTTATGAAAATATATCATCATTTGATTGTGATTAAGGTGGTCAGACATACACATACTTTTTATCTGTTTCCTGAAATTTTTGTACTACTGCATTGAAATCTAAAATTTTGAACAGTTAGATTAATTTTTTTTCAAACAAGAGGGCTAGTAGTTTAGAAACTACATTCAATTTCCTACAGATTCTATTCTTACAACTTTTTCACATAAGGTTGATAAGATGTTCAACTTTTTACGTCAAGTTGACTAACCTGATTTTCTGATTTTTCATTGCCACTTAAGGCCATAGTTTGGTATACCATGATCCTGCACATACCCGGTAAGAAGTGGTTTAAAATGAAGGTGTAAATGTGCAAGGTATGGACCTTTATTTTTTACCCTATGCTACTCTTTAGAATATATAAAAATGTTACTAAAAACCAACATATTAATAATAGATGTTACCCAAAGTTTAGCACTCTTTGATTTATTTTTTAAATGATTTGTTTAGTTTATGAAAAACATTCATTAAAAATAAAGGAACAATAAAAATATAATATTATTTAAATAAACAATATAATAGTGTTACATATAATTAACTATTAACTATAGAAAATAAATTATAATATTATCTCTCATATTGTTATATTTTAGTTTTTGTAAACATTAAAAATATAGATTTTAGATCAATCAATGATGGTTCCTATTAGATCACATACATTTGAATTGTGAGGGTTTATTGATAAGACCCACATCCCATAGAATTTTTATTTTACATACCACTTTAACCAACACTCTACTAGTTGAGGCTACTATTGTAATGTATTAAAAATCCTAGTCATCCTCCTTCTAGCAATCCCACAACTTGAATTTATTTTTATATTCTTGTCTCCTTTCTCCTCTTAAATATATTTGCTTCATCTTCTCTATCCTTCACTTATATAGCTTGAATGATTGATCCTTCAATGTTGTCTTATAGGGTAAGTAATCCTTGATAGAAATCTAAAATAGATGGATAACCAAGATCTTTTTATGTGAGAAATGAGTCATAAAACTATTAAAAAAAAACATTTGCAGTCCCATAATTCCAAGAGATCTACAAATGTCATTATAATATTGCATTAAGAGATCAAAGAGAAACTATAAAATAATGATTGCACATGCATCAATGTACATGTATGCCAGAGCATGCAAAGGAATAGCAAATATAAGGTAGGTAATGAGTTTATAGAGAAGTAGGGAGAGAATGGAGATGAGAAATACAATCAATAGGGAGTGAGCCCTTAGTAGTCCAAAAATAGAAAATGCTCTCTCTTTAAGGTTGGTGACACCTCAACACCTTATCTCTTAGTTATTAATTAACTAAAGTCAATTTATTAACCTAAGAAAGATTAACACTCCTTATTCATCCTTTCTTTGTTCTATCACTTATAGGCCTATTATATGCACTATCACTAAAGTAGAAGTGTCACTCTAAATAACCAATCCATGCTAAGATGTCCTTGGAGATTATTGAAACTTGGTCTCAAACATTAGAGCCAAGTTGTCCTACTAATTGATCACAATACTTTTGATAAGACTAAATAAAATTTATAAAATATTTTAATGTTAAATCAAATAATTGTGACAAATATTGTAATCATGGAATGTGATCGGAAATGTTGATGCAAAATAATGTCAAATAGTTGAATCTAAAAATAACAATAAATATTGTAATGTGATAATTATATTTTTTAATTGAAATAAATATTACTTATATGTATAATTATTTTATAATAAAAATAAGTAAGATGTTTCTTTTAAAGTGTTGTTTGGGGTAAATATATGTATCCAAATACTAATAGTTAAATTACCATTAAAAATAGCATAACTAAGTCAAAAACACTACATTAACACACTTTTAGAAATTATTTAAAGGTTCAAATACTTCATTTATGATATGGAGATGGTTTTGGTAAAAAAATGCCTAGTGATATAATTCATGTTTTTACAATTAAATATGAGAAAATGAGGCTCTAACAAACAAAGAGATTACATACATTTTATCTTAGTTCAATCTCTTCCTTGCGAATGTGATCCTCACACTTGTAGTTTTGAACTTTTATTGTAGCCTCGATCTCTACAATTTCAATCTTCAAAACTTTGGTCACATTTATTACCTAAACATAGTGGCACCCAAAACCCATAAAAAGGTGACTTGATCCCTTCATTTTCCCTTATTTAAATCCTCAAATTGATTTAATGATTTTTTAAGTGGAAAACATGTTGTTAGGAAAACTGCATCTATAGGTATCCTGACATTATGATCTTTAATGTTGATTCACTACTCTCTAAATGATAATATATGAGCTTATGGGTCTAAAATGAATAAAGATTTTTCCATTTATACAACACTTGAGCACCACAATCTAAATATGTTGTATTTGATTTGGAAAGTAACAACTAATTTTAGAAAGTTGGATTAGGTCCATAATTTGCTTGAAATAGTTTTTCTCATAACTATAAAGACAAATTTTGTATCAACCAAAGTTTTACAATGAGAAAAATATAAAAATGGGTTTCGGTCAAAATCCTTTCACCTAAAACCTTGTGGGCCATATACATGCCACATGGCTTCAACCAAAATTATTTCACCTGGAACTTTTTCGCCAAATTTAGGTTTTTATAAGATTGTCCTTCTAATCTCAAACTCAATCTACCCTAATTTAATTTGGATTTCCAATCAATTTTATCTTTCCTATCAAAGGCTAACTAAATGAACATGTTTGATTTGCTAGTGTTTGAAGATATTTATTGAACTCTTTATACAATCAAACAACAAATGAATAATCTCTTACTCATATGTCTTCTCTTATTTTAAGACATTAAAGGATTAGATGCAAAAACACAAAATTGGACTTGGTGTACTTAAATGAGTAAAAAATCTACATTATAATTGTTTGCCCATTACCTTTAATTTTATTATTATTAAGGTATTGATCATGACACAATGGCCTTAGAACTTTGGTTGTACAAATATATAAAAAAATAATTATCACTATTTTTTATCACTATATAGAAAATGTAGAAAACAAAATCCTAACTAGAACAAGTAGAATTTTTGTTGGTGTTTCCAATTGATTGCTTCATTATCTCTATAGAACTATCATTTTTAATGCTTAAGGCTCTCTTAAAAGTGGCCAATGAATAAGAGACAATAAATTTATCCTCGTTTACACTTAAGTTTTAGGTTAGGTTTTGCAAGATCTAGGGGTTATCTCTCAACTCAATATTAATGGATTTAACCTTCATTGTGCTAAGATATTGTTATAACAGAAATAATCTCACAAATTTTCACCAAGAAATATAAGATCTTACTCAGAAGTGACTAAGCTCATGTATAGTTTTGTGTTTTGATTTTGAGAACATATAAAAAAATAAGTTATAAAAGCATAAAAATATTCAAATGATTTTTCTTTTAGAATCTTGGATTTTTTTATTGGACAAAATGAATTGTTGACTAGTGCTTATCAAGGGTATAGAGTCAAATATTTCCCTATAAGTTCCTCTTTCAAACATCTAAAATTTTTAATGCTATTTCTTTCCCATTCTTTATTCTCCACTGCTTGGGGAATTTTGTCAAGGAAGTTGTTGAGACCACAAGGAATCAGGGAAAGAAGTCAACACCCCTGCACCAAGTTCTTATACTCAAACTTTACCACTTTTAGCTTTCCCTTTTTCCTCCCAAACCCATTTCTATCTAGGAGGCTCCCATATCTACTAACCCCATGTCTGCTATCATTATGGATACTCTTGGTCCAAGCAAGAAAAATGTCTCAAAACCCTACTTTGAAAGCCCACCATGATTCTCCCGATACCCTTCTAAAAAATGGTACTAAGGATAAGCCGAAGGAGAAGAAAAGAAAAGATATTCCTTTCAAAATAAAGGTCAATGCCCCAAAAAAGGCCAAATTTACCATCCAAGAAATTGATTATGACATTGAAGTAATAGAGGAAACCAACACTCCATGTCAATCCAAGAGACTTGTCACTAGACCTGTGAAAAAGGGAAAAAATTGAAAGATGATTTTGAGTCAGAAGAGGGAGGGAGAGTGAAAATGATGATAAATAGGAAAAGGAGAAAGCTACTGAGAGGGAGGTTTTTTCTGTAATGGCTAGTAGCTCTTCCCATGTCTCGAAAAGCTTCAAAATTAAATCTATGGACCTCACCCAAAACTTGGTGCTTGAGGAAAATGTTAAGTCACATGTCACTGATAAGGGCACTAGTTCTTTGGGTCTGGAGTGTGGTAATTGTGAGGCCACCTTGGAGGAGTTGAGTAAAATTAAGTAAATAATTGTAGAAATTGATAAGAAGTTATAGGATGTCTCTCACTTTGCATTAAAAAAATTTCATAGCTTCGCTACTACTTTATGCTTGTTGTAGAAGAACACACTTGGTGTGGATGAAAATGGGGAGGGAAACTACAAGGAGATTTACAAGTTCCTTATAAAGGACTGGGCGATGAGGATGCTCAAAAAGCCATGCAAGCAGAAGGAAGCCTAGGGACTTGGTCCTCTTATCTTTTTAGCTTTGATGCTATTAGTGGCCCTTGTGGCCTTGTTTTAAAATCTATTTTTATTACTTGGTATGTTATATGTTACAATTTTAGTTTATTTTCTTTCTGGTATAGCTCTAGTGGCCCTGTTTACAAACTTTCATTACTATTTTGATTAATATCATAGATACTTTTAGCGTTAGTGGTGGATATTGTGACCATAGATGCTAGTCAAATTTTATTGTTTTGAAGTTCAATTGAGTGTTTTTGGTATTTTCTTAGTGTTATGTTAGTGTGCTGATAATGCTAATCTGTTGATACATGCTTGTTGGGTTGTTGTATTCAAGGGACAACACCCTATTTTTTCTTCTTTTAATATAAAAAACATCTAAACTTTAAATTTAGAGGATAAGTTGTATTAGTGCTTGATAAAGATGCATCCAACATAAAAGTATCTACCACAATTATATTTACAAATCCTCGATGGCATACATAGTTCTCAATATCTTAATCAAAGAATCTAATCTATTACTTGAATGGAAGCAAATAAAAAAGATATAGAATGCAATAAACATGCACAAATAAACATAGAATCCATTGATATATTTTTTATAAGGAGTTGACATATCAAGGAGACAATTGCAAAAGAGACATGTTGTAAGCATTATTCATATTAGGTAACCTAAATTAAAAATATATCATATAGATATTTTCACTTGAGATTGTTGCTGCTCTATCTGATGTAGAATTTGAAGATGTCAAAACATGTACTACAACTAAAGAAATGTGGGACAAGCTTGCCCTGGTTCATGGAGGAGATGCAAATGTACTAAGGGCTAGAGCTGAAAGCCTTAGAGGTATATTTGATGATATGAAGATGAAAGAAGGTGAAAACATTACACAATACAACAACTGAATCAAGGAGGTGGTCAATGCTATCCGAGGAGTAGGAGGTTTTATTGATGAAGACACTATTGTGAGTAAAATTCTTAGAACCTTGCTGCCTGTCTATGCTATTAGAATCTCTACTATTCATGAAATGAGATTTGCACCAGGTAATGTTCTTACACTTGATAGCATAATCGATAAATTGACTACTTTTGAGCTGAATAACTATGATAACACTATTGTACCAAGTGTTGAGTCTACATTTATGTCATCCTTGAAGATCACTAAGTCTAGCAATAAACATAACATAAGGAATGAAAGTGATAGTGATAGTGAAGATGGACTTGATGAACTTGAAGCACTTATGGCTAGGAGACTTCAGAAAGGTAAAGGAAGGTATAAAGGAAAGTTACCTTTAGCATGTTTTAACTGTAAAGAAATTGGCCATATTGCAACTAGATGTCCTAACAGGAAAGATGATGAAAAAGATAATGACTGATCTAGTGAAAGAAAGTCTGACAGAAGAGATAACCAAGAACACAGAGGAAATTGACACTATGATAGAAGAAACAACCGAGACTACAAAGATAAAGGAAAGAAGGCTTGTTGCCTAGTTGGAGATGATGATGTTGATATTGATACCAACCTTAATGAAGACATTAAGGTGGTATTTGTAGCTATGAAAGAAGGTTCAGAAGAATAAGAAAGGTATGTTGAAACAACACTTATATCTAAAGTGAGAAAAAATGATACATGGATTATTGATAGTGTCTGTACACATCATATGACTGGTGATGAGGAAAAATTTAAATATCTTGAACATTATAATGGAGGATCTGTTAAAATGGGAAATGATACACCTTGTTTAGTGAAAGGAAATGGATCTATCTTGTTGAACAATGAGATTAGATGTGAAAATGCATATTGGGTAAAAGGACTTAACTATAATCTATTTAGTGTAGCACAATTGAATAATTCAGGTCACCAAGTTGCATTTGAAAGTAGAAAGGTGAAGATCTATGATGAAACCAAAAAGTTGGTTAGTACTGGTGAACAATCCAAAGGTAATCTATTTTATCTTGATAATGTTGAAACTTCTTGTTTGTTGGCTAGAAATGAAGATGTGTGGTTGTGGCATAAGAGACTGTATCATGTGAATTTTGATAACATGGTTAAGATCAGTAAGAAAAGAAGAGTTAGATATTTACCAAGTCTAACTAAACCTGACCATGTCATGTGTAATCAATGTCAGAAAGGGAAAATGCCCAAATATAGTTTTAAGAGAAAAGACTATTCTTCTAAAGGTATTTTGGAGTTGGTGCATACCGACTTATGTGGTCCTATGAGAACTCATAGTTATTATGGTGACAAATATTTCATTTTATTTGTTGATGACTACTCTAGGATGATGACAATTATGTTTTTGAAAGAGAAATTGGAAGCTTTCAAACTATTTAAGTGGTATAAAGCTAAAGTTGAAAAGGAAACCCGAAAAGACTTAAAATTCTTAAGATCTAATAGAGGAGGTGATTTTATTTCTGATAAATTCACTAACTTTTTTAATGAGCATGGAATTAAAAGATAGGTTTCTGCATCAAGGACACCACAATAGAATGGTATTGCAAAAAGAAGGAATAGATCTATAGTTGACTATGCCAGAACACTGGTGAATGAAAAGGATGTTGCACAAATGTACTGGAGAGAAGATGTTAGCATTGTTGTTTACACCTTGAGCCAAGTTCAATTGAAGAAAGATGAAAATAAGACACCTTATGAGTTATGGTTTGGCTACACACCTAATGTAAGTTATTTCAAAATTTTTGGAAGAAGATGTTACATTCTAAAAGATGATAGAAATGGAAAATTTGATTCTAAAGGTGATGAAGGAATATTTCTAGGATATTCTACTAAGAGAAAAGCATACAAATGTTTGGACAAAGCTACTAACAAAATGATTGAAAGTGCTAATGTGAAAGTTGATGAGTTTGTTGAGAAAAATGATGAAGAAAGCAAGAAGGAACCAAAAGAGTATGGTAGATTTACATATATTGAGCAACTAGACTATCTACCCAAGCCACAAGCTGAGTCTATCAAGTGACAGGAAAATGCTACCAAGAATCAACAATTGCAAACCAAGAACTAGGAAGATGTTATCGAGGAAGGAATTGAGCCTACACCAACTAATGAACAAAGAAGAGAGCAAGTGTTGGAAAAATTTGTGAGAAGAAACCATCCATAGAACCATATTATCAGAGACAAACAAGATGGCATGATGAGACAAAGTAAGTTAAGAAAAAACACATGTTTAGTTTGTGAATTTGAGCCTAAAAATGTTAAAGATGCACTTGAGAATGAAGAATGGATTAAGGCCATGAATGAAGAAATTGAGCAAATAGAGAAAAACCAAACATGGACATTGGTATTGAGACCAAGTGATAAAAATGTGATTGATACTAAGTGGATATTTAGAAACAAGTTGAATGAGAATGGTGAAGTGACTAGAAACAAAGCAAGACTTGTATGTAAGGGATATGCACAAGAAGAAGGAATTGACTATGGTGAAAATTTTGCACCAATAGCAAGACTTGAAGGAGTCAGAATATTACTTGTATATGTTGATTATAAAGGATTTAAGGTTTATCAAATGGATGTTAAATCTACATTTTTGAATGGAATTATTGAGGAAGAGGTTTACATAGAACAACCTGAAGGTTTTGTTGAGCAGAATAAGAAGAACATGGTATATAAATTGCACAAAGCACTGTATGGACTGAAACAAGCACCAAGAGAATGGTATGAGATATGCATGCTTATCTTATTAGTATTGGCTTTGTGAGAACAAGTGACAACATCAATTTATATTTGAAAGATGGAATTGATGACAATATACTTATTGCTGAAATTTTTGTTGATGATATAATATTTGGAGGACATGATAATCTTTGCAAATCATTTGCTACTGAAATGAGAAAAGAGTTTGAAATGTCAATGTTTGGAGAGATTAAATTCTTTCTTGGATTGCAAATACTAAAGCAAAATGAAGGCATATTCATCACACATTCAAAATACATCAATGAAGTATTGAAGACATTTGGAATGGAAAATTCAAAACCAGTTGGAACACCTATGGTTACTAGATGCAAACTAAAAAAAGATGATGAATCAACCAAGGTAAATCAGGCACAGTATAGATCAATAATTGGTAAATTGATGTATGTTGTACATAGTAGGCCTGATATAGCACATGTAGTTGGGATTGTAGCAAGATTTTCTACTAATCCTAAGGAATCACATATGGCTATTGTTAAAAGAATTTTGAGATATCTGAAGAACACTGAGCATTATGGGTTATGGTACAAGAAGGAAGGCAATTTTGAACTACAGGTTTACACTGATGCAGATTGGGCTGGAAATATTGATGACTAGAAGAGTACCACTGGTGGAGCATTCTTTTTGGGAGAAAGACTTGTAACATGGATAAGTAAGAAACAAGCATGTATTGCTTAGTCTACTATTGAAGAAGAGTATCTTGTTGCTGCTGATAATTGTTCAAATATTGCATGGATAAAACAATTGTTGAAAGGAATGAATGAGGAGATCATTGATCTAGTGATTATATATCGTGATAACACAAGTGCCATAAATATTTCAAATAATCTGGTGATGCATGCAAAGACAAAGCACATATCAATTAAGTATCACTATTTACAAGAAAAGCAAGTGAAACTGGAGTTTGTGAAGTCTAAAGAACAACTTGCAAATATATTTACTAAACCTTTACCGAAGGATACTTTTGAGTATTTGAGGACTAGACTAGGGGTCCATCCCTTGTCTATCAGTCACTAAGGTGATCAGGGGGTTGCATCAACCTGTACTTTATCATAAAATTCAAAATGTTGATGCATGTAGCTCACACTTTAGGATTCCTAAGGTTGTGAAGGAAGTGAAGATTGTAGAAGATGGAATAGAGAACTATATATTAGTACATGAAGGTACTTGATTTGGACTGAACAATAGAAATACTAGTTGGCTACTAAAGAGCTATTTATTTTCTTTTGGCATTGTTGTCAAAGGGAGAGAGATTTCTATGAAATATCATTTGATGTGAGGAGGATTTCAAGAACATGGGGAGAGATATATCTATTGCAAGAGAATTGAAGAAGATCAAATCTGTAGGGAGAGTCTGCTGAAATGCTGTTGTAGTGATTAAACATATTAAATATCAAGCTAAGGAGAGCTTATTGTGCTACAACATTTATCTATATAGTTGTAGAATAGATGTTTGGTATTCTATGGCATATTTCATATTGTGTTGCCATCAATGCCAAAGGGAGAGATTGTTAACCTACAACTGATTGAATATCTTGATGAAGATTCAAGAGGTCACCGAGTTGTTAAAGTAATATGTAAGATGATTAAATCAATCAATATGTTGTCATTGATGTCAACTAGTCTTGACTATACTTATCATGATAGTTACAAACATCTGAACATCTGTAGAAGGAAGAAATGGTGAAGAAATGAGGTATCTACATAAGGACAAGATGAATATGATAGATATGGATAAGGTATACATTGGGTAACTTATTGACAAGTCTATGGCATTATGTTGTTGACTTGAGCATGTTACATTATTCTATTATGAAGATGAGATCGGAATTGAACAAGTTAATGTGGTCGGTAATTGAATATTTTTGTATACACCGTATCAGTCTTGTGTATACTGAGTGACAGTAATAACCGACTTAGTTATCACCAACGCATTCTGTATTAACTGAGTATGATGAAAACATTAAATGTTTATAACAACTGACTAAAATTGATGAGTTCCCAAATGCTTATGATTTTGAGGTAAGAGATAGAGTTTATTATAAGATCAACAGCTGACAAAATTCAGAGATAATCGAAGGGAAGAGATTGAAATGTGTTATTGATACAACTACTAAGGAAGCTTGAAGAGGCAAAACTAATGGTGGAGATTAAGAGGCCAAATCTAATGGATGAGATGAAAATGGTTTACACATATATTTAAGAGACATGAGATTCATTGTTGACTAGGCTAGATGAATTGAGACTGCAGGAGAATTTACGTGAAGACATTTTTCATGCACAACTGATCAAATTGGTTACAAACAAAATCAAGTTGGACTGTAGGTATTACTGAGTGTCAGAGAATTATACACTGAGTGAAGTAAGTTGAAGGACATAATGGAGTGAATTGATTATTGATCAGAAGAGTTATATTGAGCTTAGCATAGATCTGAATACTTGCAAATTGAGTTGTATTTGAATCAGATCACTACCGTATTAGTTTAACCATTGTTACAACTAAATCTCTTAACCAGGTGGAATTAACAGTCTTTTGTATTTCAATATGACATTAAAGGAATGTTAATTGTTCTCTTATTGAACCCATAGTGAAAGATGGTCAAGGGAGAACTATTAGTGATAAATCCTCTAACAAGGTCACACCTTACAATGTGTTTTGTAACCTTTAAAAGGGTTGGCTCCTAACAGAGCTCACTTCAGAAGAGTGAAATATTTTGGGTTATCGGTCCTAGGTGGTTTTTCCCTTAGTAGGGTTTCCACATTAAATCTTTGTGTTATGTGTTATTTGTTGTGATTGGATTACTATCATACTTTATATATTTTATATTTGATTAATTGGTAAACAAAGTTTTGGAAATTATTGGTATTCGGTAAATGAACATAAAGATTGTTGTTAATATCTTACTGAGTTGATAGTTTTATTGAAAAAGTACATTTGAGGGTTTGGGACTGTAGGATAACTGATTTAAATGATTCACCCCCCACCCTCTCAGTCATCTAACAAGTTCATCCAATGAGGTCCCTATGTTAAAAGTTGTGAAGAACCAAATAGTGATTGATGCTATTGAATCACAGTTTGACAAATGAGCCATGACAATTAATGATATTATTTAGTTGGATGTGAAAATTTCTTCTATGGTTATCGGATATAAAATCTACTATTCTAGAAGAGAAAACTCTATATCAAGCACATCTATATATGTAACATATAGGATGATAAAAGAGAATGAAGAATATGATTGGTGTGAGGTGTTGAGAGGACAATTGATGGAGAACTCATCAAAGATCAAGGATATAAAAAAATCTTCAAATATAGTACCTTGATCATGTGCCTATTCTTTTACTTCATGAATGAAGTCCCTAGTGTTGGAAGGATTTAGTGGTCTAAAGATAGATTTGTTGTAGTTCAAATAAGAGATTTTCTCTATATTCTTGACAAAAAATCTAAGAAGAGTACTCTCTGGGGTTTCTTCAAAGATTTCCAAGGTAATATGAAGTCAAGGGAGAGGATTCTAAAATCCATTGTTGAGAAGTATGAAGATACTATATGCTTCATGGTTGAAATAGATCAATGTTTGATGGAAGCAGTAGAGCCAAGAACTTCTTGGATCATGCCAATGGTGTATGAGGTTGAGGATCACATTCTTGACATATATGCTCAACATATGTTGAGAAAGCCTATTGATTCTATTGAAGAAAGGTTTGGAACCTTTAGAGAGAAAGGTTTGAAGGTTCACTTGGATTTGACAAGGCTAGATAGAGAAAGGAAGGTATGTAAAGAGGTTGAAAACCTAACAAAGAGCATGGGAATCTCAATATAGGCTGTAAAGGAAGCTAGGAAGAGGCAGATGGAATTGTAAGAGAAACTATTGAAGTCTAAGGAAACAAGTCCTAGTGTTTCTTCACCAAGATCAAGGCAAACTAAAAGTGTTGTACCCTTTGCAAGTCCATCTAAGACAATGAGTCCCAAGCAAAAAAAATAAGCTAAACCACCCAGGAAGGAAGCAGAAAGAGTAAAAGTAAAGAATTCAAGGAAAACAAGAAGAAATTATCATATTTATTACAATTATTTGATCCCTTAAAAAGTTATGTATCAAATCACAAAGGTCAATTTATAGCTCTACTTGACAAGATTAAGAGTTTGATGAATGAGAGGGACATAATTGTTGGTAAGATTGGTGAAATTAGAAGTCTCATTGCTCCTAAGTTGGGAACCCTGTTCAATACGTTGAAGGAAGTAGATAAAATAATAATTACAAGTGATCCACCTAATCTTAAAACTATTGAGATTCTTGCATAGCTATTTTGTGAATAGATTTAGATTTTGGAGATTCTCAAATAGGGTTGGAAAAAATATTTGAATTCTTTGAAGAACATTTTTGCAAATATCTTCAAGTGATGTAAGTAAGTAAAGTCCTTTTGTATATATGCAACATATATAAGAATTCTGCATAGATTTTGGCTTGTGGATCCCTACCTTTTCCATTGATGTCAAAGGGGAAGAGAGGGTAGTAAAAAATGTATGTAAAATATATATCTATCTTAGGGGGGGCATATGAATTTTAGATTTTGACGAGTTAATGTTTGGCACTAATTTTGATACTTAATCAATTTTCACTAAGTGTTACCATCAAGCCAAAGGGAGAGATTGTTGGAAATAGACATTGTATAGATGCTTAGTTTTTTTTATTAATGGCAACTAATATTTTTCTACCCATTTACATAACGTTATTCGATCAAACCGAAAGTCAGATTGGAGATTTGGCTAAGTTTGGCAGTGAACAAAGTATCTAGCAGGTTTCAATGTTTGGTATGGTGAGTACTCCCAGTTTGATATTTTGAGGTGAAAACCTATATGAAGAATTTTGAATGTATATTATATATTTGTGAGGTCTAATGCTATGTTGTGTTCGAGTGATGAAGATTTGTGTAGTAGTTTATGGTAAAACAACGGAGAACAATAGAAAGTTGTAATAGATCCTTATGCAGATCTCTCAGATCAATTTTGTTGATGAGATTTGTGTTTGAGGATGATTGGATGATATGAGAGATAACATATGATCAATTATTTTTAGTCTACATTAAGTTTTACATGCAAATCTAGCTGACTATTATAATACGTTTCATTGTTTTGTAAAGTGTTTTTGGAGCCAACTTGCAAATGACTAAATCTTATGTAGTAGATATATAAGATTGATATCTTTAATCATTTGGTGTGTGACATATATGTAAGGTATGCATAAATGATGATTTGAGGTCTGAGTCAAAGAAAATCAGAGATATAGTATGAAGAGCATGAACTCAATGTATTAATTGGAATTGCTTTTGACATTTGTAGATGTTGTGTATTAGTTCAATCTCTTTGAAATTTTGTGATCTCATATAGGCAGTAAGCATTTTTGTATTTGGGCAGTGAGCTCTAGGTAGTGTACTTGAATGCATGTGCATTCCATTTTGTAAAGCTTTAACAAGGTATAATACTTATGTAGAGTATTTTCATTTGTGGGTTCCATCCCCACCATGGTTTTTACCCTAACAAGTTTTCTACAATAAAAATCTTAGTGTTATGGTGTTGTGGATGTTTTCTTTATGTTTTAGCATTTTTCTTTTCACTATATGTGCTATATGGTTGAAGAATAAGGTTAATAAGATTAAACATTGAAGAACACTAATTAACCCCCCCTCTCAGTGTTCCTTAATTCCAACCATTGGTAGCCATCATGCCCACAATTATTGCTTGCTTGATCAAATTGAGCATCCACAACTAACCATTCCAAAATTTGAATTTTCATCATTATTTTGAATTAATGTGGAAAGATCTATAGTCGTCAAATGCTAACTATATTCAAAAATTCTATCATGTACCTTAAAAAGTCTTAGCCAATCATTACTCACCATGTAATATGGTACTTTATAGATAATTTTGTGGGCTCATGCAAATCATTTGGCTTCCTTAGACATGTTTTATCATTCTATATGCAGGCACTCTATATTGGGTTCCTCACTTTTCTTAAATGTGTGCATGAGTTTTGCATGGACTACACTCAACAAAAACTTCTATGAATAACAATAGGCCTAAGACATACATCATCAAAACATGACCTTGCAGTCTTGACAAGGGTCTCATTGATTTACCTCCATGTTTGTGTGTGACTAATCAAGGAATGCCTTGTTGGAAGAATATTAGTTATGACTTCACTTAGGACTTGGGCCCATTGGATAGGTGGTGTCATTTGGAAACCTCACAACTCTCATAGACTACTGATCTTTAGGAGCCTGTGCATACACACCAAACCACCAAGTGTCAAGACCACACACCATAACCATGACTTAAGAACTTAAAGAAAATTGAAAAATATTAATGGGCGCTCGATACAAATAAGTCACTAGGTTGAAGGGGCTAAATACACAATGACATAAAGAGATACAAGTTATAACTTAACCAACTAGTCACATACCTATTACCCCTAATTTTTGCTTATTTTTCATGGCTCTAATCCTCTCAAAAATCACCCCATAATCCTTTTCAAAATGCATTATTACCAAAAGTTCATTTTTGACCTTTTTGCATGCACCCCTTGTCGGTTGAACTTGAACCTTGAACTATCCTTAGTTCAAGATTCAAGGTTCAATAACACCCCGCGGTATTTTTTCTTTTCTTTTTATTTTGTTACAAACTTAGTGACATATTTTCACAAAATACATTCTTCCATTGAACTCTGAACCTTGAACTATCTTAGTTCAAAGTTCAAGGTTCAAATGACTCTGTCAATTTGTGAAAATGTTTTAATGATCATTAATCTTTTTTTATTGTCGCTAGTTTTACTTTCTTAAACATACCAAAGGGTAGTCATGTCTTGTTCCTAATTGAACTCAAACTTTGAACTATCTTAGTTCAAAGTTCAAAGTTCAATAGATGTTCTCAAGCCAAGAGGAAGAATAGGCGGCGATGATGTGATAGAAGTGACAGTTGGCAGAGAATATGGCATCCGTGCATGGTGCAGATATAATCATTAAGAGAAGTGACATTTAAATGTCATTTCACTCATAGGAAAGTACAATAGTTAATGCGGCAATCAAGCAAACCTCCTGTCATCATTAACTAAATCTTTGGGCCATCACTTCATCATTTATTCCAAATCTCCCAAAATCTTGTGACGAATTGGTAAATAAATGGGTGATACTTAGTTATTCTATCCATTATGGCAAAAAAATTCTCCTAGTGAAGGCAATGATAACAGAGCAGATGAGGTACCTTTTTCCTCTCAAAGCTTAATGCGCTACGTGAAATAACAGGTTAGTCATTTCTGCTTGGTGCTCTTGTTTCAAATTGAAGCTGTTTGTATTGTGAAGTTTCAAATACCCTTTAGAGCTTCTATGTTTTCATGTTCCTCTCCATTTGTGTTGGGTCGTCATGAAACCTCCACTTCCAAATTTTGGGGTAATTCTCCTTTAATAAGTTCTCTGCCTAAGTGTGATGATACATTAATATCGTCGGGAGCACTGGAAGAAATTAGGAATAAGGTTAAAAACCCTATTCTAGGTTCTATGATAGAGAAAGTAATTCAGAGTGGATTGGCAGGAGCTGCTACCTTTCCCACAGTGACTCTGTGCCCAGAGCTAGTAGTGGAATGCACCATAAGGTGTTAGCTTGTGGTGATTGATCAGGAAAGTACTATCTAGGAAAGTACTGTACACTTTTCATTCGTCGTGGGGTTCGGGGCATCGCTAAGCATTTTTGAGTTGGCACGTCAAACATTTCCCTAGGTTGACTCGTCAAGCCTTTTCTTAGGTTGACTCATCAAGTATTTTAGGGTTAACTTGTTAACCAACATAAGCCTTGTTATATTGGCTTAGGGTTAGGGTTTTCATTATGATGTATGATTTTAGTACTTGCGGTAGAATTGAGTTGTAAGGGATTGTAGATTGTAATCAGGTTGTAATCACTGGATAATAAAATATTGGACTCACTGTTGGTGGATGTAGCCCAGGAATTGGGTGAACCACGTTAAATCTTTGTGTCTTGTGTTCTCTTCTATGTGTTTTATTATTTTCTAATATTGGTTATATTTGCACATAATTGTTATTTCTACCTTGTTAATCCTAACATAAGGTACAACATGGAAGAAAAATGCATCAAAAAGATAGATGGAAGCCCTTTAGTCTACATAAATAGAGATGTCATTTTAAATGCAATGGGTATTCCTGAGAAGGATCCATACGAGGGATGGACCATTCCTTCTTCTAAGTCTATTTTTTCTACCAAAAGGCAAGTCTATAGAAATGAGATCACTCAAAATTGGCTATTGAAGGCACAAAAGGGAGGGTCTAGGCTTCCTAAACCTCTCACCATTGACCATTTCAAACCAAAAGTTGTTGAGTTATTCATATTACTCAATAGAATCAAAGGAAATTAGTATGCATACTACTTGCATGATTGGATGTACTTTTACATCCAAATTACTCTAGGAGGAGAGAAATTCATCGACTGGGCTGAGACTATTGCAGATGAACTTCATCATCTATTGGCAAATTTCCCAGGTGGGAGTAATTTCTATATGTCTTCCTATTTGTTCTATATTTTGGTGTGCACCAGAGAATGGAAAGGTCTCTTCCACGAATTAGCTGCCCCCAACATGAAAGTATATGACTATTACTCTCATCTATAGAAAGAATTTCACACAAGTAGCTTTGTGAAATTGAATGAGATCTTTTTGGGGAGGCTAACCTATGAGTTGGAAGAAAATGTTGAGAAAAGAATGTTTGAGGAGGCTAAAAATTTTATCAATACCTATAGAAGTTTCTTCATTCAGTTCAAGAGGTTCACTTATATTAGGGTCAGAGGTTTTGAGGGGGAACTGTTTAAATTACCAAGATATGCCTTTGATAGCCTTGTCATAACAAAGGTCGCCTGCCAGTTGGCTCATGTGCACAAAGGGGTTAAAGAAAGAAAAGATAGAGTGAAGTTAAGCTTTCCCATTGAGCTGGGGTTTTATACATGCAAAATGTCTTTAGACGCCCTCAACCTTGAGCTAGAACTAAGAAAGTTGAATTTGAAAACCATTGAAGCCATAAAGGACTTTGACAACAAAGGCTATGTGGCTCAACATTTTAATCCGCCTTCTAAATTTCAACATCTTCCTTAGATGGAAGACTATTGGGAAAATTATATTGATGATTTTGAGGTAAGAAGGAAAGCTTGGTCGAGATTTACTCTTGGCCAAGTCGTGACTTTAAATATAGAGATTGATATTACGGGGATAGAGGAAGATGAAGGTGAAGAAGTGATTGATGACCAATTTGAAACCAAAGTTAGAGATCTACCCTTGCCTAAAATAGACTGGAGCATTGATAAAAGAGACATTGTACCCATTAAGACTCAGTGTAATCAAGAGGACTGAGAGATGGATCAATAACAAGAAACCTCCTATTAAAAAAATACATAATACAAGGAAATCTGCACTCACTGCCTCTGTTAAAAACCCCACTTCTTCTTCTAACATAAATGTTTCTATTGCTGGTGATTCCAAAACTAAAAATAAGAAAGTCATCAAGGCTAACCCTGAAAAGTAGAGCATTCCCTGTACCATGCCATCAACGTGAGTTACAAGGACCAAATCTAAGAAATGAGATAACAAAGTGGCCAAAGAAAAAGAGGTAATCAATTTGGATGAAATGGATAGTCCAATGTTAGAGAAAAATGCTCAAGATATATTATGTGAAGATGCACAAGCCCTGAAGGTTGGTCAATCTGATGTTGGAAATCCTACGACGGCTGTAATGAATACTCCTCTACAAACACTGTCCCCTACTCTCAAGTGGTTGGAGACATCCATTAGTAAGAAAATAAATGTGCTTCCAATCACATTACCTATAGAGGACATGGTCAACAAATGTCTGGGAGCTACTGTGAAGCCAAAAAGGATCAGGATTGAATTCATGATCGATATAGATGAGAAAATAGGGCGTTGGATGGCTAAGCACGTGGTGCCTAAGGGTGATAAAGATCTCTCAGAGGCTATTGCTGATGACTTTACGGTTGAGAAGATAGACCTCGGGGCTGCAACCAGGGCAACAAATGCAAAGTATCTGGAGACTTCAACTAAGAAGATATTGCACCAGACTTTCAAAGATGAGAGAGACAAAAAATAGATGAAAGCCACTATTAGGAAACTAACTTAATTTATTCAGGAGGTCTAAGATCCTAGTCCCCTTCCTTTAGCTCAAATTCCCTAATCATTCGATCCCCACTCACCTGAAGTTAGGAAAACCCTATATCAAATCTAGAGAAATAAGCTTATAGTTGATGTGTTAAAAAATGGATACAAGGTATGATCCAATGTGGAGGCGATTATATCAATTAGCTGATCAAAACCCACGGGACTGTCATGACATCGATCTCAGAAATATTGGTAGAATTAGCAGAATGTGATAAAGAAAAGAAGAAGTGGACAAACATAATGAATCAAATGAGTGAAATTGAAAAGTATGGAGTAACCAAGTTTCTAGCTGAGAAACCAATCTCAGGTCTAGATGAAGATGTCCTCTACGTGTCAATCAAAAGTATTGAATGACAAAATTCTATTATCAGGGAAGGTTACGAAGGGGCTACCCATTTGCTAAATGAATTGAAAGGATTAACAGACACAATGCAAAAGGATCTCAAGTTCTTGAACATCACTTTAATGAGTGAGGGAAATCAAAATATCAAAGATGCTAAAGAAATGACCCAAGAATTTGAGAAGGGGATAACAACAATCAGAGATAACAAAGACCTCACAACTAAGGATTTCACGTCAATGGCCAATATTGAAGCAATGCTGGTGGTATGCATGGATCATCTAGAATCACACAAATAGAAATTTGTCAAGGTGTGCAAAGACAAGAAGGTTCTTAGGCTAAGGATAATTCACGTTACCTTGCCACATCATGCCACGATTATCAGTGTCTCTCATGCGCACGAGGAATGGAAGAACGTCTGCATCACCAACTCCTCTTAGGACCAGCCAATGACATCCAGCTCATCCACCACTCAGTGATTGTGCCCCACCGATCTTGGGATGCTTCCATCTTTTTTCGCTTATGTTATCTTTAGTTATGTTTTTCAATTGGTCTTAAAAACTATTTTTTTTGAAACACTGGGAGTTTCCTGAACTTTAAGTTTCGTATGATGTAAACTGCTAGCTATATATAGCCAGGGAAGACTCTAAAATGGTTGATAACAATTTTATTTAGAAGTTAATTAGAATAGATTAGATTTTATCTTATTTTGGTGAGGATTTTCTAGAAGATACTTTGGTTAGTTTCCTAGAATTAATGAAAGAAAATCTTTGCTCCTATAAATCTATTGGTTTATATTAGTGAATTTGTCTCTATTGGGATATCTTTGGTTAAACATAATTCTTTCTTGAAGTATTTATTTTCTTTTAGTCTTAGTCTTTAATTTTGCCAGCTTTTATTTATGGATTTATAATGAGCCGAAGTCTGTGAGCTTCATTAAATTTGTGTATTTCTCAAGATACATTGATTAAGACATCTTTATGTGCAAATTATTGTGATTGCCTTATTTACTTTATGGTCAAAAGATTCTTGCAAAATGCAACTTTGATTATCCAAAAATTCATTGAAAATCCTATCGAGAGATGTATCGTAATTCAGAGGATCAAAAATCATTTAGGTTTGATCCAACTGCTAGTAAGAGATCAATGTTTCTTTAGAGGGCTATAGAGTAAAGAATTAAAAATAAAATAAAGAGACAAACTCATTTACTAACAATACCATAGTGAGTCACTATCAAAACATAAGAAAAAAATAACTAAGGCACATACAACTCTTAGGGCCCGTTTGGTGCATGGAATACCAAATGCCAGATATAGTCAATTCTAGAAGATACAAATCCTGAAAATGATTTTCGGAATATGGGATGACCTGTTTGGTTCACCCGAAAGATGACTAAGAAGATGCATAAGGAATTTTAATTCTGTATTTTAATTTCTTTAAATTTGTGTGTATACATTTGTATATATACACATATACATGTGTGTATATATACATATATGCACACATGTGTATATATACACATACACGTGTGTATATATGTATACATGTGTGTATATACACACATATATACACATATACATACATGTATATACATATATACACATATACACACATACATGTATGTACATGTGTGTGTATACACACACATACACACATATACACACACGTGTATTTATATATACACGTGTGTATATATACATACACGTGCATTTATATACACACACATGTGTATATATACATAGATGTATATATACACATAGGTGTATATATACACACAGATGTATATATACACACGGGTGTATATATACACACATGTGTATATATACACATACATGTGTGTATACACACACATACACATATATATACACATACATGTGTGTATATATACATATGTGTATATATATACACAAATACACACATGTGTATATACATATACACACATACACACGTGTGTGTGTATATATACACATATGTATATATGCACATATATATACAAACATGTATATATATACACACATGTGTATATATACACACATGTGTATATATACACAAATATACACATGTGTGTGTATATACACATACACACACACACATAGACACAGACACAGACACACACACACACACATATATATATATATATACACACACACACAAATACACACACATGTGTATATATATATACACACATGTGTGTATATACACATATGTATATACACACATGTATATATACACATCCTTATAGCAATATAATATACATCCTTATAGTCACGGATCCCACAAAATATTAAATTTGGTTTTATAAAAATTGGAATTAGAAATTGGAATTTCCAATTCCACCTATTTGAGTGGAAGATGAAATGCCCATTTTGGGGGCAAAATTGGAATTTCAAAATTCCAATTCCAGAATTAGAGCTCATATTCCATGCACCAAACAGGCCCTTAGGGTTTTGATAACCAAGGCAAGAATGGATGTCAAACATGACTAAGAAACCCTAGAAAATGTAAGGTGCCACCAAAGTGCAAAAGTCCAATATTTGGCTAATTATACAATTTTGTAGGTAAAGAATTAGTTTCTGATTATGAATTCATACTAGACTACTTTACTATCCTTTCATAGTGCAAAGATCATGCACATAACTTGAGGTGTTTACTACATAGAGATGTTTGCACTTTTAAAAGTGGAATACCAACATTTTTAGAAATTTTATTTATAGTCTTCATTCTTTGATTGTAAAGCTAAGTATTTTTTGTTCTTTCAATACTACTTCTAATTATGATAAATACACTAATTAATTCTATTTAATTATAACTCTTAAATATTTAATCTAAATCAATTTAAACTTGTATACATACTTTTATTAAATTAATCTAAAACTAAAAACTATGAAAGCCTTGTTTTTTTTCCCTACATCTAATTCTACCATAACACACTTTATAAATAAAAATAAAAATAAATTATAAAATAATTTAACATTTTTTAAAATTGATTTATAACAAGATTACAATAGTAATTAGCTAAATAAATATTGCTGAAAGAAATGGATTTTCATAAGAACATGATATTACACACTACAATTATAACAACTAACAAATGACATAGATAAGAACCAAGACATTAACTATTAGTTTGAACACTTTACATAGATCTTATTTTGAAGCTTGTTAGCATCATGAATTTGTTGAAGTTGTGCCATGGCTAAGAACATGACATTACACACCACAACTACAACAATTAACAAATGACATAGATAACAACTAAGACACCAATGATTCAATATGAACACTTTACATGGGTCAATGAGTTTGAGTAAAAAAACTACAGTGAATCCGTAGCAATATCACACTTTACATAAATCAATCTTGCAACTATTGTGAAGCTTGTTAGCATCATGAATTTGTTGAAGCTAAGCCATGACTAAGAACATGATATTACATACCACGATTAGAACAAATAACAAATAATATAAATAATAACCAAAATATTAACGATTTAGTTTGAACACTTTGCATAGATCAATCTTGCAACTAAAACTTGTTAGCCTGATCATGAATTTACTCAACGTGTGCCATGACCAAAATGTTACTTCTAAATAAACAAAAAAATTATGTCAAAACAATAAATACTTAAGAACACAGCAATACACCCAACTTTCCAAATTTGTCTTAAAAAATTATCACCAAAATTAGTTCTAATCAAATACAAAAACTTTTTCCACATGGAAAGGCTCAATAACAACAAATAAATGAGCCCTTAATATATCCTTCCAAAATAATTCTGTTATGCACCCATCGAAATACCATACATACACATACATATAAGCCATAGAGAAGGAATAAAATTTCAGCATCCATCATCACGATCAGATCATCTTATATATGCTGATAACGACAGGCAGTGAGGCCCCACATGAAACAGAGGGGCGGCCCCGCGGGGACCAGCGGGCGCGTGGGTCCCACGACCCGAAACTCAAGACAGCCATGAGCAGGAATTAAGTGGGACCTACCGCGCCCCACGGACGTCAGAAATCATTTCAATCAAAGTTATTTATTACTTATTCCATAAAATATCTTCAGTTAGGGCATTTCTGATAACGTCACCGACCTCAGGGCAGGACAGACGATCGAAGTTTAAAAGGCTCGCGAACATTAAAACCCTCGTTCTGTACAGAATTATTTTGAAATAGTGTATCGCAGCAGCAGATTTTTGCTTGAAATCGGTTAAAGCTTGAAGGTCCTGTGTTTAGTGTAGGGTTCTAGGAATTGCCGCTCTTTGAAGCTTCATTTTGGTGTTTTTTGAGCCGTCTTTTGATCTCCACAGCGGTTTCTCGAATTCTATTGCAAGAATCATCGTGATTTTGAGTTTCTCAGTTGTGGAGAGGATTTCTCTTCTAAAGAGGACTCCGGATCGGTTTTTTTTTTGTTTAGTTAAAACTCCCTTTTCTCTGAAATTTTAGGTTTGGTGGCTTCCTTCTGTAAAACCGACACTTAGCGCCAATTACTGCTGTGGTTGGACTTTACTTCAAAGGAATTGCTCTGGATCGAATTCTCTCCAGCGAAAACTGATTTCCGCTTTTAAAATTTAGTTGTCCACCTTTCCGTGCAGATTACGGCATACTCGGCTTCAATTAGCGTTGGTGACTGATTTTCCCTTCAAAGGACGGCTCCTGACTGAATAATTTCCGGCGGAAAGTGAGTTTCATTCAAAATTTCTGCAAGCGGCTTTCTTCTGCAGAATTCTGACGAATTTGGCTTCAGCTAGTGCTGGGAATTATTTTTGTCGAGTTTTCTCGCGTGGAATTGAATTTTATTTGCAAATTTAAGGTGTGCTGCCTTCTCCTGAAAAATCCGACGGATTTGGTTTCAATTATCATCATCAAAGTTAAATTAGCGTCAAGTTCATATTCTTTGTTGGAAGGTAGTCCATGGTTTAAAAGTTCTGTTTAGTTGGCTTCATTTCAATTTTGACTGAAGCTGGTTAAGGCCATCGCTGAATTTCTGTCGGGGGAACGTGTTTCGGTAATATCAGGGAAAAATATTGTTATTGCAGGGTTTTTTGAGGGTTTTGTTCAAGAAAAAATTTCTGTAAGAAAATCTCGAAGGTTTTCAGCCGGAGAAATTCTCATTATGCCTCATCGGAAGAGAGAAATGGCCTATTCTAAGGAGGACGAAGCAGAATCGGGACTGACTGAGGGTTCAACTTCAGAGGCTGAAGGTTCAGAGCGAATGAGAGGGAGAAACAACACGAAAATTTCAAGGGATGAACAAATTTTTAAGATCGGTCACATATCCGAAAGTTTGTGTGCTGTCTCAGTTTCTTGCACGACAAGTGTCTTGGACGAACCGAATTGCTCCATTGTAAACTGTATTCCTACGCATCTGACGTCCGTTATTGATTTCTCTGGTTCGACAGCCTGCAGTACTAATTATGTACATGAGGGTCGAATTCTGGGCAAGGCAGCGGCAGTTGCTCTTCAAGTTCCGTCGTCGCCTCTGCTCGAGTCATCGCTTAATGGGTCTGCTGTTGTGACATCATCTAGGGCTTTCTTTCCACCACTTGGAAATGTGGAATCAAGATTATCCAATGGAGCTTTTGCTAGTCGTGCTGTTGCTTCTTCTGTTGTGGAATGTTCAATGCCTGCGGAGCCCAGACTAGACCGTAGCAGTGGGCAGAATGGTGACAGCAGTGTCGAAGCACATGTTAGTAGTGGATCGAGGCGTGTTAGTATTGCCCAGAGACTCACACGACTGTTCCAGGGTACAGAAGATGAGGATCTATTGCTTCAGCAGTCTGAAGGTGAGAATGAAATGCTACAGTGGCTTCAAGCTTTGGATTTCCAAGTGATGGGAGCGTGCCGTGCAGACGAGAGACTGAGACCAATGCTACAACTCAACGTGTCTTGCAGTGGTGCTGATGACCGTCTTCTAGCTCAGCTCAGTCAGGTTAGAGCGATTCTTGCAAGCCAACCTCAATAATAATGACAATAATATTATTTTAATTAATAAGAGTAATAAAGATAAGACCACCACGATGAACGATACATCATTATCAACGCTACATTTACTCCTGACCTATTTTAAGATTCCCATCACAGTTAGAAATTTCAAGCTGGATTTGGTGAACTTTGAAAGGAAGAGCACTCGACCAACACAGGGAGTGAGCCTAGGCAATAAACCTCTTGTTCTATCTCCCTAGCAGTTCAACCCCAGCAGATCAACTTCGTGGACAACTTTTAACTTTTCCAATCAGTCAATTTATATGTTAAAGTTGCTGATCAAGCTAAATGCAATTGAAATGAGATCTCACTATGCTGACGTTTCACTTCTCTTTTGGGTTGCACTTCAGGGAAAACGTAGGGGCTAATATCAATTACTGGTTAATCACAAAAAACATTTGCCATTTGAAGTGGGAGGAAGTTATTATAGAAGATAACCATTATTCATTTTAATGGGAGGAAGTTATTCTAAAAGACAAACATTACTCATTTCAATAAAATTTTAAAATATAACCATTTTATAGGAAGGAACATCCCGAAAAAGTTTAGCATTTGCTGCAAGGTCAAACTCGTGCCAAATTGGCGTCTGGCTTGGATTTTACACAAGATATTACTTTTATCTTATGTTTACCCTTATGGCTATGTTCAGTTTTTAATCCCAGTACAATTTGATCATTTCCTGTTGATCACTACAAACTACTAGTTTAAATTGGTAGGCTTGTTAGGTATTAAATTTGTACTTGTCATAAATTTTAAAATATGCAGGGCTTTATGATAGTTATCAAATGTTCTGTTATTCTAATGGTTCTTGTGCACCAAAAACATGTAAACAATTTTTTGTTGTCAATTATCTGATAATTTGTGTACCTGATGATATTTATGGTTTTTCGTCTAAGAAAATGTATAGTTATAATTTTTGAGCAAATCTCATCAATAATGTAGGGAGCATGGCTACATGCTTCCCACTGCTAGACAGTACCTAATCCAATAGGAGAACAGCTTGAGGAATAAAATGTTTATTTCTAGATTGTGAACATCCTTGCCAAAGAAAATTGCTAAATGCTAATCAACCATCTTATTTTCTGTTCTGCTTATATTTATCTAGGCTTAAAACAGAACCCCCCTGCTAGACAGTACCTTATCTAATAAGAGAACAGCTTGAGGAATAAGATGTTCATTTCTAGATTGTGAACATCGTTGCCATAGAAAATTGCTAAATGCTAATCAACCATCTTATTTTCTGTTCTGCTTATATTTATCTAGACATAAAACAGAACCCCCCTGCTAGACAGTACCTAATCTAATAAGAGAACAGCTTGAGGAATAAGATGTTCATTTCTAGATTGTGGACATCCTTGCCATAGAAAATTGGTAATCAATCATCTTATTTGCTGTACTGCTTATATATGTCTAGGCTTAAAACTGAAGCTATTTATTTTAAAAGACTTAAATTGTATTTTCTATCTAAAATATCTTTGGCTTGATTGTGCAGCATTTCAAGGCACGCGAGCTTGGGATGCTGGTGCGTTGCCTTTGTGTTCCACTGGTTTCAATCAGGGTGGGAAAAGTTGCTAAACAAGGCTTTTTATTATGCCCAACTTCTTCTAGGTATGTATCCTGATCTTTTGAATAATAAATGGTATTTGCTTTTTACTTAAAATGAATAAGCTTTCAAAGATGGTGGAAATGACTCATCTTTCTTTTACCTTACTCCCATTGTTTATACAACATTTAAATTAAAAAGAAAAAATAAACACCCTATCAGATTATGGTGGCTGGCTTGGCTTTGTTTACTGTTCCCTCTTGTTTATTAAATGTTTGAAATAGGCAGATTTTAGTTATATTGATCCATGTATTTGTTGTAAAGGGAAAAATGCATGGGATCACACTAGAATTATGGTAGTGGCAAATTCTTCTCTAGATAGGTTTGTAAAGTAGATTGGCCACTTGATCTTGGGTTGGACCATACTGTTGTGTTTATGATACAAAGTTAAAATATCATGTTTAAGAAAAATAGAAAATGGTCATATATTAATGTGATTCTGGTCTATTTCCAGCATTTGTTTATTTTCTTTGAATTTTTTGGTACTCTTTCAGTAATGGCTTTGTGTTTCCCAAATGTTGCTGGTGATGAACCTCCTTCGCATGCTTGCTAGACTGAAACTTTCCCCAGTAAAGTGCACATGCACTCTACTTATCTTTCAAAAGTACAAGTAATATCTAGGTTAATCATGAATGTGGAATATTTTTGCTATTAAAATAGCTGTACTCCACGTGTCAGTTTATCCTACAAAGGGAGTTGGTAGTATATAATGTTTTAAATTTTTAATCTTTGTGGTTATTGAAATGGCTGCACATGTTATTAAAAAGGTAACAGTGGTTTTGATCAATTTAATCTGTGTTTTTTGGAAGAAAATATCTTCCAAGGCTCACTGCAGAAAAGCCTAGGCTATCCATACTTGGCAACATTAAATAAAATCTGAAATACAGATAGGAAGGAGATGGTATTGATGGAACTCTTAAGTGAATGGGTTTCCAAAGTCTAGTTGATAAAAAATTCAAGCTTCTGTAATCTCTGTGCAGAAATGACAAAATGATGAAAGTTTCCTTGAACTATTTAATCATTTAACTCAATAGACAAAATGCAAGAATTGAATTTCTATCTTAGTCAACTTCTTGAAACATCTCTTGTTAGAATATGTTCTCATGGTAAGAATTTTAGGGGTATATCACATTAATGATTTCCTAATTGTTATGGGTGGAACTGGTTCTTTAAGGAGGGTTAGCCTTTCATTGATCTTCAAGACATGCTTGAGAAATCTCAGTGGTTTTTGTGGAATGTGGCATCCTTGTCTTTTAATTTCTTGATTGTGCATGTAACTATCACTATGTGATTTATTTTTTTCATGGTCAGCTAGAAATTTCTTTAACCTAACCTCATTATTGTATATCAAGAATTCCCAGGATCATTACTCAATTGCTCATCTTTTGCAGTGCTTAAATATACCAATTTTCTGTTGCGTCTGATATTTTTGCAAAATCTTTGTTTGACCTTTTATCTGTGTCAATCGTCAACCTCAAATGGTTCAAGTTTTGACTATAATACAGATTTTTAAGTAGATACAAAATGGTTGCATCTTCTTTTGTACAGATTGATGGTTTAAAGTGTTCAGAGAGTCATGGTCTAGTGGTACGGCAGGAGCAATTTCCATGGTGATGACCCTAGTTCTGATTTGAACGTGCTTGCTCCTCCGCTCATTATGCGGCTGTTTGTGAGTTCTGGAGTGAACTTTGACAGAGTAGAAACCTCTTGGACTGCAACTCTATCCTGGGTGTGTTATGTCGCTTCTGGTATGTAATGTTTTCTGTTTGCCTAGCAAATAAATGGCGATTTAAAACAAAGGTCACTGAGTATTTTGACATGTTTTGTTAGTACAGTTAGGTTTGATATGTTCCCTCTGTTAAGAAATCACAAATAACTTAAATTAGATTTAATTGAAAATTTAATACAACCTTTGGCCTTGAAAATCCAACTGGACATACATGATAAATTTTAGGTTAGTATGTTTACTTAGTAGCACATTATTGATATTTAACATCTATTATGATGCAACATGCAATACATTATGCTTTTACATGAAATCAAATTATTTTTACTATAAATATATAAAAACCAAGCTGATTATACTTCATAATTTCAAAATTTTATAATGCTTAAATTTCTATGAAAGATTGTACAGTGAAAGTAAATTAAAGCAAGACATAACTTTGCCTGTTTCTATGGATTCATTTTCTCCCGTTTCTACCTACTTAAACTGGTAGTTCACCTAGTGTCTGGGATAGAGCTAATCTGTCAGTGGCAGGAGAACATCAGTAGTATAGCCACTCAGGGTATTTGATCTCTGAATTTATTCCCTTTTAGTTGTGATACCATATGAGAGTTGCTTGAATGTATCTGACAATATATAGCACTGGTGAATACATAGAAATATGTGAATGTAACACTATATTAATATATTGGAAATTGCCTTAGAGCAGCCCTGCTTATGAGCTTAATGTTGGAGAATTGATTGCCTAGAATCTTTACAAGTATTAAAATTTGTAACAATAATTTAACATGTGGACCTGCGACAGACTTGAGGAAGAAAGTCTGATATCTCAGGCTTTCTTGAACTTTGACAGGAATGACACTGAATTGGTTTGCTAAATCCACATAGATGCCGAGCTGTGTCTGCTGCTTGTTGACTGGATTAATCTTGTCCGTAATATAAGTTACTTGTATTCAACTAATGTTGCTGTAGGATGCTCGGAAAATAGATTTTTTATTTGACATGTTTGTTGCTAGCAGACATAGATAGAATGGTTTCGTTAAACTGCGCTTTTTTAAATGCCATAGGTCTAGAATCCATATCCTGGCAAGTTTCTGTGGGATAGGAACAAATATCTTACCATCTACAGGATACTGTTACTCGTAGAAGTTTTATTGTGCCTCAAGCCTACAGCTGTTGTCTCCTGGCATTTTTGTTTGAATGGGCGTTATTTTTTTGTCTCTGGAAATGAAGTTCTTTCATTTTGCCTTCATTTCGCCCAGGTATGCAATGTTACTGTGTAATGGACACCAAATTTGGAGTGAGTTTAAAACAAAAAAATGCCTCTCTGTTTCTACATCAAAATTCTATTGCCAACATACCATTGTATGTTTATTTTGAGGTCAATTGAATGTATTGAAATTACATTCAATTTGATTTGTTTCCTGAAGGCTTTTGTGGCATACACAGTTTGTACTGAGTATAGCCTTTTTGTTTGATCATACTGCAGAGGTCATCTAAGTCTGACATTGTTACCTTGCTCTGATTTGCGCCTTTCATTTGTTGGAGATAATGGTGGTGTGGAGAGGT
Source organism: Chamaecyparis obtusa (assembly GCA_027943335.1). NCBI lineage: Eukaryota > Viridiplantae > Streptophyta > Pinopsida > Cupressales > Cupressaceae > Chamaecyparis > Chamaecyparis obtusa. The sequence continues at coordinate 353,256 of BSBK01000139.1, read as the reverse complement.
TGGCTATCTTGAGTCCTGGAAATGAGAACTCAAATGTGGTTGTTGAAGAAATTTCAGCAGATGTTTCTGGAAGATCATTTTTGTTGAGGTTACCTGGGGGAAAGGTTGCATATTTTTGGCAGTCTGAGAAATCCAAATTGGTTGGAGATGAGCTGCTTTCAAAGGTAAAGTTTGTCAGTTGTATATTTAAAACATTATGGATACAGATATGTTTCAATGGTTGTGCTCATTGTGCTAATATATTAACTTTTCTTTGCAGATGAAAGATCTTCTTGGACGTAGGCCTTCTCTTGCCCAGCTTACTGGAATTCGTGAGTCGCGTCTTGATTCATTTGCAACATATCTTCGCACCTCTTTACTTGGATCAGCGAGTTCTTCCACCCGACAAGGTGCAGTTTCATCTTTGCGCAATTCTAACAGGGCAAGTTCTAGTACAGCACTTCCTGGACCTAGTAACTCTAGTGATGGATCTGCTCCTTTTCTAATGCCTTCACAGCGCTTTAGACTTGGTTTAAGTCAACCAATAATGCATGGGCGATTACATTCAGGCAACCAAGGCAGCCTTAGTCCAAGGGCTGGTGCTTTCAAAGATGCAGCAATAAGAAATGTTTCATGCATGAGAGCTGTTAGCTCAACCAGGGAGAAACTTAAACGACGGATGGATGGTCATAGCAGCATTTCTATAGTTGGTACTCCAAGCATTCCTGCAGTACAGGCGCTACTCAATTTGGAGAATTGTAATGCTAATGTTACTGATTCAGAGAGGCCTGAGGTTTCACAGTCTCTTACAGTTCCGAACTCAGCCAAAGTAACAAATCAGAGTTTTGGGAATGTCCGTGGTGTGGAGCATGGCACTCCTTTGCCACAATGGTATCATGACTTGCCCATAAATAACAGAAGTAGCTCATCTTCACAACATTATCCGTCTGTTGGAGAATCCTCATTTGATCCCTTTGCATTTCATTTGCCAGTCTCATCGCGCGTGCCAATTGCAAACTCTTCTATATTTGCACCACATTATTGCCCATGTCCTTTGCGGCCATCCTCTTTACAATATACAATAACCACTCCTTTTCTGCCATCGTTGTCAACCGAAGCTGTAAGTTTACCCCCAGCAACTTCTTACTTCTCTGTTGGTTCCAATTCTGCTTTTATCCCTCCGTTGCCTTTAGATTTACATGATGTTAGTTTCTCTCCAATCTCACTACCTGTTCCTTCATTAGTTAATATTCCAACTCCATTGCAGACTTCAAATTTACCATCTTTCTTGAGTGATCCAGTTGTCAGGGTCCCACTGCCTGTTTCTTCATTTGTAACTGTTCCTACACCACAACAGATGTCAACCTTCACTCCTTTTTTCTCGGATCCAATTGTACACATTCCAATGATAGACTTTGACACCACAGGACAGGGTTATCTTGTAAGTGCAGGCCCATCAATCTCATCAGCTATATCACCGATACTTCCCAGTTTGCTGAGTACACTTATTCCTGAATCAGGTCCCTTAGATGAGAAGGAAGACACCAACACTTTGCAATTGTTGACAAGATTAGGGTTTTCATCCCCTTGGAGAGGATCTGAAGGTGAAAAATGTGAAACAAACTTCAAGTTGGGCTTTCCTGCAAGCACAGTTAGGGCAGGTACATCTTCATGGCCTTTGAACCAGCATCAAAATGGAGCAGAAGTTTCTTATAGCTGTTTGGATACTCAAATGAATCATGGAGAAAATAATTCTTATAATTGCTGTGGAGTTAGATCAAGCAATCCAGGTATTCAAGACTACTTACACTATGGTATATCAGCTCCGCAAAGTGGACCTCTAGTTGGGATGGCACCTGCTCTTTTGACAAGCTCTAATTTGTCCTGTTTATTTGTAAGTTATAAATACTTGCCACAGTTGATAGCTTTTTTTTTAAAAAAATACACTTATCAAGCAATTTAATCTGTGATTTGTTGAGAATCCAAGATTGAATGTTCGGGTGGTTGCTATATTTCCAGGATATATGTCAAGACGGAAAACCTAAAGTAACTACTTTAGTTACTGGAAGTCGAGGTCTGTACGGTGGTTCATTGGATCCAGTGGTCTCATCAGCATTGCTGGCTGGAATTAATCAGATACCTGCAGTCCACAGTGATACAAATTTGAATTGTCTTGTAAGAAATAATATGATTGGAACACAAAAAAAGGACAGTTTAGTACTATTAGAGGATTCCTTTGCTGAGACAGAAGGTTCCAAGATAGAGGAAATTGATAAGGAAGATATTCTGTCGCGATTTGATGAAAGTTCAAGTTCAAGGACACAGAAAACAGAAAAAGAAGACTTCAGCTGGAAGTGATCAAGGAAGGAGGAAACAGACAGGGAAGACTTATGCTGGAAGTGACCAAAAGATGGACGAAACAGAAAAGGAAGACTCTGATTGATTTGACTGTGTAAAGTGACAAAAGGCGAGCAGCACTTTCCCTTGTGAAGACAACATTGTACTGTATCATTTTAAAAGTTACTTGTAGATAAGTTCTAAATAATAATATAATTCTAATGACCACCCCATTTATATGGCCCGGAAATTTTGATGAAACAAGAAGCTGGATTGTACAGGCATCTAATTTAATTTTGGCCCCTCCAAGCTTTCAACATGTGTAATGGCCACTGCAGCCTGTGGAAAGGAAATATTGTTATGGAATGATATCATATTTCTGGATTGCATGTTATTGATATTTTGGAAGACAATTATATGAGATACTAGCAACTATTGACAAGATTTTCATCTTGCCTTCCTGTTAGCGCTTCAGTGGCCATTTCTTTTTGTTATTATTTGTTCTATGATAGTTTTCATAATCACTCAATGCGCTTGATTATTTAGCTCTTGTTTCAAGTATTTATCAGGCGGCATGATTGTTATAATTACTCCATCATTGCTTCCAAATTTCATTGATTCCTTCATCAAAATTATACAGCGAAGCCATCAACTAAGTCCAATCTATGAATATTGTGAAAATAATTTATAAAACGACTTGATAAATATTGACAGTTTTTTATCTAAATGATGCACTTAAATAAATATTAACCTTTTTTAATCTTTGTATAGCTTTAGTTCACCTTTACTTACTAAAGCCTCTTCTATTTTGATTCCATTTTTTATCATTTTATCAAAGCTTGGGGACTTTGGAGTTGTAACCCGAAATTCATTTCATTGTTTAAATTGTTGATGAAGATGTCCATCTTTTCCTTTTCCGATACACTCCTTGGGTATTTTGCAAAAAATCTTCTCCATCGTTGTAGGAAATTAAAAAATGACTCCCCATTACTTCGTTTTGTATTGCACAAATCCAACCTGGTTACCTCATGTTCGATGTTATAGGAATATTGGTTGACAAATTTTGAAATCAATTCTTCTAAGGTTTGAATTCTGGGTGGTAAGTTGGAAAAACCACTCCATTGGAATGAGGTTTATAAGACTTAACAATTCATTAGGAATGTTTATTGGGAAAAACTTCGTGGGTACACCTCTGGTCTCAAGCCTACTTCCTAGTCATGACAAATTAGAATGAATACAAATACCTAGTACCTAGTGATGACTATTTGAATGGGAAACTGTGCTAATTACACTGCATGGTTGGTGTTCTCTGTTTTGAAGTGGCCATCCAACAAATTAAATTCTATACTAATACTGCAATTGTGCCTACCAAAAATAGTTTTTTAAAAACACTTTCCCACAAAATCAGGTTCCATTAAATATCTTCCATGGTTCACTTAAGAAACGAGGCAAAACATGATATCATAGATTCAAACTATGGGTCCTCAACAAACATACGCGACGTTCTATCCCTTCCAAAATCTCTAACCATTGAAGTCTTTGACAGGTAAGTTCCCATAAACTGGGGCCAAATTTCAATACGAGCATACAGTTACTTGTTTTAGCCAAATTGAGTGCAAGACCACCGTGACACTAAAATAGTAACCTTTGGAACATTGTTGATCATAACATATCTTTCTATATATTCTGACAGTTTCCGAAGAGGCAGTATGCGTAAAATTCACCTGCTGTCAAATTTACCTGTCTCAACTTAATTAAGCCTGTCTTTGTGGAAGAACGCAAAATTAAACAAGTTAGAGCATTAATGGGCATTAAGATAAATATTATATCAATCTCTTAAAGCAGTCATCATTAAGCACGCTTGGCAATCTTCATCATCTTTTTATGTAAGATACGGGGAACTCGTGCATCTTTATACAATAATAGGAGCCACATTGTTATACTAGTAGTCTCTAAATTGGTTAAGTCAATAAAATGGGCCCAGCCGTCTAAGTTCATCACTTTAACATCCTCAAGTTCATTTTAAGGTTTGTACTTGCTTGGGGCATATCATAGTAGAAACATCTTTTGGATGCATGTATGCTCCATTAAAGTTATTGCTTATGTTAAGGCGTTTGCAATTGTCTTAATGTGGGGGCATACTCTATGCTTGCACACAACAATTTTATTAAGTGCTTTGATCTCTTAGTGGATTCTCTAAGGAGACAATGCTTTTCTTGAATTTATCCTTTCATTACATTATATTATTTGTCCTTGAGCATTATGTAGTGAATTTTTTTGGGGGAAAAATGTTTTTCTTAGGCTTAATCCTTCTATGGTGGGTTTCCTTGTGGACAATGTTTCACTTGGTTATCCTTTTCGATGGATTGACTAACATAATACAACTTATTAGGCTGTTAATTTCATCTTTGCACTGATCTCTCTTTCTACATGACTCGTAGTAAGTTGAACCTTACCAGGTTAACTGGTCATGTCTCTTTTCTCTCTTTTTTGAGTGTTGCTTCATTTTATCTTGATTTTAGATTTGATGAGGACTTAAGTCACTTTGGGGGCTTGGTGTCTTCTTTTCTCCTTGACTTGGATTCAAACCCGCAATAAAAGACTATTGAATCTACCTTGTGCCCAATCCACTTGGTTCAACCTCAAATATAATCGAAAAGGATTGGGCACAAGGTAGATTCAATAGTCTTTGATTGCGGATTTGAAAATGAGCTATTGAAAAGTGTGAGTTGAAAGCTAGATCTAATGCAAAAGATGGAAAATTGATAGTAATTAACGTATGCAAAATTTCTCAAATTAGATATGAAGACAAGTGATACATATATGGAAAGAGGAGGGAGAGAAATCTGTGACTGAAATCTTAGCCTAAAAATACTAGTCAATTTTGTTCTGGGGCACCCTTGACTTGAGATGTCAGATGTAAACATTATTTGTATTTTATGGATCAGGATGCCATTCATAATATTCCCCAACAATTTTGTCAGATAAGTGTCAGATGATATTGTTTCAAAGAATCATTGATCCTACTATTTTGGATCTACAAAAGATGATCATATAGGTCTCTATTTTCTCTACCTAATTGCATATTTGTGTCTTCAAAAAATGTTACTTGCACACGCAAAATAGAGAAATTATTTGTTGACAAGCGCTTTCCCAATTCAAACCATAGTTTTGGAATTAACCTTGAATTGAATTCAAGTGTAGTTGAATTGAAAGAATGCCTTAGAGGGGTAGAGGCTAGATCTAATATTGAATCTTGAAAATGAAAAATTATATCTTCACAAATCTTCCTTGTGTTGATGTTGACATGTAGAATTGACATCATAATATGTTGATCATGGATGCCATCTAGAATGTTTAATATTTGAACTTTACTTATTCAATGTCTTCATGATTCTTGATTGCTTGTTCAATTGCATTTCATGTAGGATACAATATGAACTCGATAATTGACATGTGTGATTGATAGTTACGTTTCAAATGAGAGGGTAAGACATACTTTTATACCTTGCCTCATGAAATGTATTCAAATTTTTGAAGCAGGATGACACCGAGGACTTCCTGCCAACACATTTTCATCATTGAAGGGTCTAAATTTGGGGCCTCTTTGGAAGGTAAATGGTGCTTAAGGGTACCATTGACTAGCCAATTAGGGTGGAAGTCAAGGACCAATTGTCCTATTAGGAAAATGGTGTCTCAACCTTGCATTTACATAAGGTTACAATTTATAGTAAGTTTACATTTGAGCAGGGTTTTTTTTCCTAAACTTTTCCCAAAGCTTTGGATGGACTAGATAAGCATGCTAGGATATTTTTGTTGCAAGACCATGTCTATAATAGAAGATATTAAAGTTTTCATCTTTGAAGTTACCAAATAAACTTTATGAAGTTAATTTTGAAGGCCTTAGACATTCCTAAATGACCTGAAAGTGTTCATAATTGGTGAAATAGGTTATAGATTGATATAGCGCATCACAAGCTCTTTGGTGCTTCAAACAATTCATCAATTGGACACTTGATTCAAAAGTTATGGCCTCTGAAATTTTGATCTTTTGAAATATGAAATATAAAAGTGTGAATTGGACAAGTAAATGAGTTTGAAAAGGGAGTTACACATTGGTGCGTGTTTGACACATCATAGGCCATCTTTGATTGGATATAACTTGAGAACCACCTTTTAGGCAGTTTTTAGCCCATGATTTTGTCATAATATTTAACAGTTTCATGTATTATATCTCATATATATTAGGTGTGTGAGATGGAGGATGTGTATACGAGTCTTATAACTATTGAGATTCCTCGGGAGCTTTGGTTTGTGATACTCCTATGAGAAGATTTCTCTACAAGTATATTAAAATTTGTTGTTGATTTCTAAATGATATTGTTGAATTGATACACCCGCCCCGAATGTAACAAGAGAAAACACGAGTTATGGCCCTACAATGATGAGATAGCAGAGAGCACTAAGGTGGTATGGTTTTCATCATCTTTCCTACCTCTGTTTCTTTAAACATTTCATCTTCCAAAGTGCGCTCACTGGAGAGAGCACAGAGTCAATAAAGAGAATTGTGGACAATGCCCAAGAGTGTTCCGCCAACACACCACGTGTTAGTGCCAATGATTTTTAACATCTTCGCGTAAGGCTTCCCCTCCCCTAGTTTTGTCATGTCGACTCATGTCCATGCCATGGTCGCATAACTTAAAGTGTGGTAGGGCTCACACTCTACAAATGAATTGTCGCTTCTTCAGTTGGCTGCGGGTCCTAGGATAATCACAAATCACAAAAAATTCTTTCCCATCTCATTGGCGGGAATTTTAAAGAGGGCATAGGTGTCACACATGCCACACGAAGAAATACGATTATGATTTAAAAATCTGTTGTTCCTAAATGACCATAATGACCGCCACGATGATCTTCCCACATGGCACAATTATAGGCCTCTTCTTACGATGTTTTCGAGATTTTGTTCAAGGATTTATTTTTTTAAAAGAGCTACAGGCACATTGTAAATGGAGGCTTTTGGAAAGTTTAGTTAGAGCTAGGATTTTTGTTCTAAGAGTTTTATTCATAAGAAAAACACTGTAACATAGCTGTATTTGCATTCTTCCGACCCTAGTCTTGTAATCTTTGCATATTTAATAGAATAAGTACATTAGACTATGCTTTGTGTTGCTTTTCTGCATATTTCTTTCTATTTTGTAGGTGATTTTAATGTTTCGTGTTATCTATGAACAAGTATAACTATCATCCGTTGCTTTTTGGGCTCTTATAATTTGTTTTGATTTACAAGTTATTGGATCATGTTTGGTTACTCTTTCAATGCTTGTGGTCTAGGGTTATACCATGCCACTCTGTGAATAATTTTCTCTGAGAATAGTTATTTTAGTGGGATAATAGGAGGGGTTTTCCTACTTTCCTGAACAGGTGCTTCTTGCGGAAGGGTATGAATACTTTGGCCTATGTCTAGGATCTTTCCATCGCATTCTCTTTCCAACAATGAAGAGTCTATGACATTCTATGCTCATTTTCGGGGTTTGACGCTCTCATTATTGCTAACTGGAGCTTGAAGGGTTTCAAAATATTTGGGGCATTACCTCGGTTTTGTTTGAACTCCTTCCCATTTCCCAAATCCACAAAGAGAAGAGTCGACTTCTATAAAACCCCAGAGGTTGCCTTGCAGGGTGCAATCCTGTCCCACCCTTGCAAATCTTCCAGACTGCCCTCATTTAGGCAGGAGCCTATTTCTGGGATCAAAAAATATATTGGGTGACTTTTGAAGCGTGGATTTTTCCTCTCATAAGGGTTTCCCCCAAGTAAATCATTGAGTTGTGGCACACAAGTTATTTATGTTGTTTCTATTAAGTCTATAATTGTTGTACAAATTTGATAATTTTTTTACATAACCCTCCTCTTAAGGTTAGTGTAGGAAGTTGATCCACTACCTTAATTTATTTACAAGTTGTTTCCAAATCTCATCACCTTTGGCTTTAGTTGAGAGTTGTTAAAGTTTTGAACTAATCCAAATGTGGGTGGGAGCTTGTGTAGAAGATTCTTTACATCTTGTTTTAGGAATTTTTAGATGGCACGTTCATTACGAAGAATAGAGGTGGATGATTATTTTATAAATAATTTTGAAATGTGGACGCTAAAGATGGAGGATATGTTAATAGATCGAATGTCATGAGATCTATAAATATGGATGAGGTTTCTAAATATGATGTTATGGCCAAGGGTCTATTAGATTGTGCCTAGAAGATTATGTTTAGATCAATATCCATGAAGAGACCTTTGCAATTAAAATTTAGAAGAATCTTGGTGAGATGTATCAAGCATAATCTTTAGTTAATAAGATTTTGTTGAGGAAGAAATTATATTGCCCAAGAATGGAAGAGGATGGAAGAACAAGAAACCACCTAAAAGAATTCAATATGTTGGTGACTCAATCAACTTCTATTTGTGTCAACATGGATGAGGAGGAGAAATGTTAGATATTTATTTGTTCTTGTTAGGAATAAGGTGTCTCAACCTTGGATAATTCCTATTCTTATTATTTGTTTTGTAAAATGTATTTCTTGCAAATAATGTTGATGTGTCAGCATCTTGAATTGTGTGTAAGGAGATCATGGCTAAAATGGTTATGACAGATTCCTATGACACGTAAGAGCTATGTCAGAAAAATTCAATGACAGGTGAAGACATGTGGCAACTGATAATTTTGAGTACTGTACAAACTTCCCCAATCGTGGGGTTCAGGGCATTGGCCCGAAAATTTTTTTGGGGTTCCTATTTTCTCGGAGAATGGTAAAACCCTAATACGGTTATCTTTGGGAGTAGTCCTAAAAAGTGAAGCGCATAATATAAGCTTTTTTAGGGTTGCGAAGAGAGATAATGCGAGTGTATTGTTGGAATGTTTTATGCTGCCGTGATTTGTCTTCAAGGGTTTAGAAATCTTCTGAAAGAACTTGCATTGCAAGTGTATTGTAAGCTGTAATAGTTTTGATCAATACATTGTGCAGGTTTTGGAGTGCTGGGGTTTTTACCGAAAGGTTTCCCCAGGGTATATCATTGTGTCATTCTTTATTTTTTCTGTATGTATGGTATGTGGTTGCAATATCTTTGTTAAAGTAGTTAACGAATCTGAAATTGTAAGGATTTAAAAGAATTTGCACAATACTCTCCTATAGAGATTAGCGTAGGAAGCTGTTTTCGCACCTGAGTTTCCTTACAGTTCTTTCCCTCGTTTGTGGGATTCTCTTATTATGGTCATTGGTAGTTGTTCTATTAGTTTGAAGACTACAAACACCATGTATTCTTTTTTGTTGATATTTGTAGCATCAGCCAGATAAATAATATTGACTATATGATTATTATGAGAAATTATTTATTATATATATTCATATATATCAATATAATTAATAATTGATATTACTATATACATTGATATATATGTATATATAAAGTTAGATTATAATTATTCTCATAATAACTAAATAGTTAAATTGATAAAATAATAATAATAATTATTATTATGTAAATATTAGATAAATTAATATAATACTCAAGTTATATATATATATATATATATATATATATATATATATATATATATATATATATATATATATATATATATATATATATATATATATATATATATATATATAATCATAATTGTCATTATATTAATTACAAAATAATGAATAGACATGTCCCATGAAGGGACATGTCTCTTCTTGGCTCATTCTCAATATAAATGCAAGAGATTGTTGCATTTGGAAAACATATACAATGAGATAGTGCTATTACATTTGCAATGATCCTAAAACCTTAACATGGTATCAGAGCCAAGTTGCAAATGTAAGAGAGTAGTTTATTGATGGTGAATGTGTGACTATCTCAAAAAATACAGTCTCGGTACGAGGACCATATCTCACAAATGCACCATTGAATTTTGCTAAATTTCAGATATATTGGTGATAAACAAATTTACAAAAATCTCACTGGAGCAATTGAAGAGAAAATTTCAGGTTCAAAAGTTATGGCCGACTATGTACGGGTCTATAAAAATAAAATATGTAAAAGAGCGAGGTTCCTTCTTTATAAGCCTAACCACTTGAAGAGAGGTTCGATCAAATTGAAGGTTTTAATAGTGTATAGAACCTTTGGATATTGAAGGCAAGTCATGTGAATAATTCAAGTAATGTTCAAGAAAGACAAAATCATTCTTTGAATTTGCATGATATTTTCTATATGGGCTCACCTTACAGAATGAAATAAAAGATAAGTATTTCATGTTTTATTAATGCACACAATTTTTGAGTTTGTAATTCATGCTATAATATTGGTTAGTAAAATATTGTATGCTTCTATCATTGGTATTTTCGGTTGAGATAGTTTAGTGAGCTATTTGTAATCTCTCTCTGACATACCTTCAGGACAGAAGCACAAGATAATTACATTCAAGGGAGAAATAACTTGATGCTCGTAAATGAATTGTTGATTGAGAGGGAGTTCACTATTGAAGGTGAAACACTTCGGAGGTAATCTTGATATAATTGATTATTATACTAATGAATCATGAATGTTTTTAATGGGCCCGCCCCCTGTGTAAATCATGAGGAAGTGATGACTTCCAAATGATTATCACTTGTATTTGTTAAAGTTATTGTAAGGTGACGATCTTATAATAACTTGACCTATTGTGATAGAAATCTTGTGATGGCTGAAACCGATCATAATAGATAGAACTTGTGGATAGAATCGCCGATAGAGGCAATCCACACCAAAGCTCATGAGTTTGTGAATAGAACCGCCGATGGAGGCAATTCACACAAGAGCTTGTGGATAGAATCATCGATAGAGGCAATCCACACCAAAGCTCGTGAGTTTGTGAATAGAATCACCGATGGAGGCAATTTACACGAGAGCTTGTGGATAGAATCGCCAATGGAGGCAATCCACACCAAAGCTCATGAGTTTGTGAATAGAATCACCGATGGAGGCAATTCACATGAGAGCTTGTGGATAGAATCACCGATGGAGGCCATCCAAACCAAAGCTCGTGAGTTTGTGAATAGAATCGTCGATGGAGGCAATTCACACGAGAGCTTATGGATAGAATCACCGATGGAGGCAATCCACACCAAAGCTTGTGAGTTTGTGAATAGAATCGCCGATGGAAGCAATTCACACGAGATCTTGTGGATAGAATTGCCGATGGAGGCAATCCACACCAAAGCTCATGAGTTTGTGGATTGAATCGCTGATGGAGGCAATCCACACGAGAGCTTGTGGATTGAGTCACCGATGGAGGAAATCCACCCGAGACTTGTGGATCGAATCGCTAATGGAGGCAATCCACCTGAGACTTGTAGATAGAATTGTTGATGGAGGCAATCCACTTGAGAACTCGTGGATAGAATCACCAATGGAGGCAATCCACATATTGAGACTATGTTTCTATTGACTACATCTTGAGGATGATGACTTTATTGCTTACATCGTATGATTTATGTTGCCAAGTGTCATAAGTGTTGACATTGGATTGATTTATCCTCCCTAGCTAAGAGGGAGTGTTGATATTTGTAGCATCAGTCAGATAAATAATATTGACTATATGATTATTATGAGAAATTATTTATTATATATATTCATATATCAATATAATTAATAATGGATATTACTATATACATTGATATATATGTATATATAAAGTTAGATTATAATTATTCTCATAATAACTAAATAGTTAAATTGATAAAATAATAATAATAATAATTATTATGTAAATATTAGATAAATTAATATAATACTCAATATATATATATATATATAAAATCATAATTGTCATTATATTAATTACAAAATAATGAATAGACATGTCCCATGAAGGGACATGTCGCTTCTTGGCTCATTCTCACTATAAATGCAAGAGATTGTTGCATTCGGAAAACACATACAATAAGATAGTGCTATTATATTTGCAATGATCCTAAAACCTTAACATTTTCTTTTTGAGGAATGATGAGGAATGTATCCATCAATGCCAAGGAAGCCTCAATTCCTTGTGGAAGACCTAAGACAAAAGAAAAGAAGAATGAGAAGCATAATAAATCCAAATCTAGAGGGAGATGCAAATATCCTAGAAAGTCCAAAGTCATTTGTTAGAATTATGGTAAGCATGGACATATTAGTAAGGACTACAAAGAAGACAAAATAAGAAAAAGAAGAAATTTGATTCTGATTTGAAGAAGGAAGAAGATGATCATTTGTTGCATCTTTGGCCACTCATGCATGTAATGATGGATAGTTAAATTGCTTAGATGCATCTTTTCATATGTCCTCTAATAAAGATTTTTGTTAATATAAAGAATTTGGTTGAGGTAAGGTGTACTTGGGTGATAATTCTCATTTAGATATTGTTGGTCAAAGTAAAGTTAGAATCAAATTTCTAAAGCTTGAATAAGAAAGATTATTGATGTGTTTTAGCTCCTTGGACTAAAACAAAATTTATTATTTGTGAGCAAAATAATAGATTTGGGTATGCGGGTAATCTTTAATGATGTAGGGCACAAAACCTTGAGAGGTGCTATGATGATTTCTAGAGGTGAAAGAATTGACACATTGTTTTAATATCATAAATTAGCACCTAGTATAAATTAGGATTACATATTATTCCTTTTTTCCCTAAAATGAAAAAAATCCCATATTATCTTTTGCATCCCTCTACTTTCCCTTGTCCTTGTCCATTGAGATTCTTGGAAACATGGCTTAGTTAGTTCAAGATGTATTGAGCACTGCAAAAATGTCCACATAGTGCGTACTTATCTGACAAATTTGCATATGTGTAATAAGCCATTGAAGGATTACAACTACCACCCTTGTAGCATAATGCCTCATAACACCACCCATAAATGCCAAGATTTGACCATTTTATAATA